>CM042075.1:53238136-53709812 GCA_023509865.1 Trypoxylus dichotomus
AGTACATCCGCCATGAACCTCTAGCAAAATATTTCGAATATCCGTGGCCGTTTTCTCAGCTATCCAGATGTGTTTTATCACTGCACGAAATTCGATTTTATCCATTTTTGCGAAATCACCTGACCTGCTACGCAAAATACATTCTTAAAGAACAGCTATTGACAGTAGACGTCTGAAATTTAGATAGTTACCATACTTCAACCTCCAACCATCTATTTCACGTCGCCCTCGTATTGTCGCGATACCACAACAGAGACAAAATACACGTCGCTCCATTCTCTTTCCTCGCAAGTACCACGGTTACTTTATTCTCTTGCTGTACATAAACAGGTTTGATTTTCATAAATATTGTTGTTTACGTTCTGAGAATACATTACGACTACTCCCATACGTTGCCCAATTAAATATGCATATGTAATAATCTCTTCTAGCGTAATTGAGAGGTTTAAGAGGAAATGAACGCAATTATTTTTATTTTCACGTCAAGTTAATGTCAAAAATAAGTCAAAGCTTTGTAGAATTATGAAAGAATTCATAATTAAGATTAAAAGGCGTGTTATTTAATTGTAGTAAAATGTAAATGCTGAAAAACATCGCGCTTATGCAATTAAAGCGTATCCAATTTTTATTCTTTTTTTCTGCTGTAAATGTTATAATATATATATATATATATATAAAAACATCAGATACCTGGATTGTTGCTGAACATTGCATCCATTTTTAGGATTGGTTTAATTCCTGCAAGCTTTGGATATTATCTAGGGAATAAGGGCTTTGTCGGAGATGTAGAACCTTGCTAGAATTTCGAGTACAATCAGATTCATGTTATTTACTACGTAATGAATGTAAAATGCATTTGGTTCAATAAAACATATTCACTGAATTCTATATACCTGGGTAACAACCGCTTATAACACCGGTACCGTTATATCGTTGACCTCTGCATTTCCTGATATCTATACCTAATTTTCCTATAGATTCCAATAGTTTGTACACTACTCCAGATGCACTTTACTATGAATGAATGAATTTCTCTTTAATATTCACCTTTTTGAATTCCCTTTCTTCCACTACTAAATATTTAATTATCAAAGTCGTTTGATAAACTTCCTGCGTTGTGTTTGCAATTAAAGTAAAAACTCAATATTAAATGTTTTTAACGCGTTAGTACATTGTTGAATTAATTTATTTTGAATTGTACGACTTAAACAATTTATAGATTCTTTGAGTCGTTTTTTTTTTTCGCTATACCTGATGTGATACCTATGAATGTGTATATAACGTGTCTCCAGAACTAATATATGTATCAGCAGTGTTGTAGTACTTTGATTATGGAGTACTATATAATAATAGAGCGATTTCGAGCCTCTTCAACTTAAGATTTTCTGATCCTGGCTGGGGCCAGGGTGCTATGGTGGTTATTCCATAATTTCCAATACTTCTTAAATAATCCTTCCAAATTCTATTGGAATGTTTGGGATCATCTTTCATTCTATGATCACGTGAAATTTAGGGCAATTAAACGATATCCGTAGTTTTGCATGCGCAAATAATCTTCAATCTGATTCTAATTACCAACACCAGACTCACTAATGCAACCCTACGCAGAAACGGAATCACCTCCATGGTAGATCTTCGCTTGAACACACCACTGATGATATCTTTCACCCTAACTTTTGCAATGGTACACTGCCGCTTACGAAGGTTTGAACACCTAAATTGCTTTCTTCTCAATGAAATAAACACTTTTGGATTCGCATCTAACAGTGCTTCTACAGTGCTTAGCATTTCTGCAATTAATTTCATTATTCTTTCGTGGTTAAAGTTTCTCCTTTCTTTTTGTTTGGAGAATGTGAATAGATGCTGTTTAGACGTGTTCGGCTGTTGCATTCGTTCGATAAAAATTCTGTAGGGTTCAGATCGTGGGTTTGAGGTACCATGCTACTATTGAGATGAATACGTAGGCTTCCACGCCCAGAGTCAGTAATAAACGAACTACTCCCGGAATTGGACCGTGTCAGGATGAGATATATAGAAATGAAATAAGAGTAAGGGGAAAAGAAATAAAAAGAAAAGGAGATAAGAAGAAAAATGAAAATAGGGTGATGAAAAAGAAAGAAAGGAGAACAGAAAGAGAGAGGTGAGATCCCACCTTTCTCTTTCTCTTTTCGTTTTCATTCTTCCCCCTTTCTTGTGTCTTCCTTCTCTTACGCTTTTCGCCTTTTCTTTCTCCCCCCCCTCCCCCCCTCCACATTTTCCTTTTTATCTCCTTTTCTTTTTAGTTCTTTTCCTCTTACTCTTATTTCAATTCTCTATATCTAATCATAACTCAGTCGAATTCCGGAAGTAGTTCGTTCATTACATGCTATTATTGCTAATACATTATTCCTTTGTTCTTGAACTTCTACATATTGTCTGCTCAACACTGGCGTGTCTTGTCGTTGTTGTAGAATGTTTCGGTACTGGTCTTCTCTTGAAATTCCATTAACCTACAGGAAATTTCCTGTATTTTCATACGCAAAACAACCCTAAACTTGAATCCCCATACTTAACTATTGATATAATACAATCGGTTACCATATTTTTCATGATTAAACCTTCGGCCCGAGCATTTCGAACTTAGATCCATATGCGCAAAGCACTTTTTCCAGCTCTCCATTGCTACTGGCAATGTTGTGTATATTGTAAACCTTTTGCTCTACTACCTCACGCAACCTGGCTATGTAGCTCTGTCGCAATCAGCGTTTAGCAATGTTGCATAAGTGCTGTTTTAACGTGAGAACTTTTTCTTTTGTTCGACTCTCCTATTCGTTCCATAAAAATCCTGTGGGGTCTTATAAGATTTTATCAAGTGTTCAAACTTCTGTGGCCAATAGTGTATATATAATGCTGTCAGATAAGGGTACGGTTTCGAATGTAAGAATAATATGGGAAAGAAGTTCATATTTACGAAGATTGCCCCGTCAATATTCTACATGACTAGTCTGTTTTGATTTTTTTACTTATGTATCAATATGAGATTTTATTTTCGTTTTTTTTCTTCGTGTCGAACAAAAATGACATGAGAAAAACCTTACAGTGTTTGAAAGAAAGTTAAAGCAACCACATCTCCGAAAAATCACTACATTTAACAATAATTTTGAAACTGTAAACAATTTTTTAGATTTTAAACTGTATATTAGACTTAAATCTGAACTCATACCGTTTGTTTCTTGTTACTTTAAAACGCAGTGTTACGACAGATCGATACGCGTTTTCATTGAATACATTAAACAGCATTACCTGCGAGATTATAGCTGCTAAAGCCTTACCCCACCTAGTCTTGTAGTTGTTAAAGGTTCCAATTTCGCTTCCATTAGATCGTTTTATCTAGACTTGTAAAAGCTCCTTTGTTCGCTTTCATAACAGATAATAACAGTTTTTGTGATACGTTAGCCTTTCTAGAAGACAATATTTCATCGTGATGTTAGATATTAGCGAGGATATTGGTGTTTGAAGTAGTGGTGCGCTGGGTTTCCGTATCCGTGTTTGTATCTGTAAATATCCGCTGAACAAAAAAGAAGATTTGATACGAATGCAAATCCGTTTTTTAAAACGGACCTTATTTAGATCATTACTTGTACTTATGTCTGTAAGAAGGTATTAAAGAAAATAAATTTGTTACGAAACACTTATTCCTAATAAAATAGTATGGATTTTGGCATCTGCTCATACACATACTAACCATACGCGTATGAATCCCGACTTCGGGTATGTCCGATTGCTTTCGAAATGAGTGCGCACTTATTTCTGCGGGCTTATTGCGATGTTAACCATTTCTTTGACATCTTTGGTTAGTTAGTAACCATGGATTCTCTCCACTGTAGAACTTTTTCAGCACTTGACGTTTCGATCATCTAGTGATCTTCTGATTCTGAAGAAGAACCTGATAACTGAAGAGCAACTAGTAATGACAGTGAATGCTTGAAGAGAATTTTAAAATTTTAGAACCTTTACCATTTTTATGTTGATTATAACGTTGCATCGCATTCATTTATAAAAGCACAGTGAAAATTTTTGTGGTTTTTTAAATTTCCCGAAAATAATAAGATTTTCATTTCGTGAAATTTTGCTATTTATAAGAAAGTTGGAGTTCTTATTTTTGATATTTCTGAAAATTTTGGAATTTCTTTTAAATTGTGGAGTTTTTGTAATTTTTGACGCTTCTGAGAATTTTTAATTTTTTATCTTTTGCATTTTTGAAAATAGTTATATTTCTCGTTTTTAATTTTCAGAAATTCGCATTTTGGAATATGTAAAGATTCAAAAAAAAATCGTAAACGATAAAGACTTTGAAGAATTGAAGAATTTGAGAAATGACGCAGATGCTTTAATTTCTTTGATTTCTTGGCATTTTGCTATTTTAAAAAATGAAAATTTTTTGAAATTCTTCTATTTTCGAATTTATAAATTCGTTACAATTTCTGAAAACTTAACATTTTGAAATTTTCGTACTATTCAACATCAAAATTTTTGGAATGACCCGTTTAAGATTTTGGAAATTATGAAATTTTTGGACAGTCTAAGATTTTTGGAAATGTTTGAGAATTTGGCTGTTTTTAGGTTATCGGATTCTCTATCGTATAAACATTTTATAATGACTCAGAACTTGAATCGAAGTGACTTCACTTCTGAAGAAGATGATCGGAACGTCAAGTATCACGAACTTTCTTCACGGCAGAGAAGCCGAAAACGAAAGGGCACCCATCAACAATGGCTGTCAAAGCTTGAAGACTACTTTAAAATTATGGTACTAAAATTGGCAAATGAAATTATACGGGCGAATAGAATTGAAAAGACGTAACAGCTGTCAAGGGGGAAGAATAAAAATACTTATGGAGGATATTTTCCTTCTTAATTCTTAGTTAAGTTAGAAATTGTTTATTGAAGGAATTTCTCCTAACCCTATGTAAACAACAGTTGTAAAATTAATGCCAAAATGTTCTTTTATTGTTGCGTACTAAATGTAATTGTGTTTTGGGACCTTCCAGGTCGCTCCGGATCGAGCATCATCTAAAAACACTCTGCGAATCAACAGCCAGACATTGGGGTCGTTTAGAGGGGGCTCCCTGCCCAATGTCTCAGCGGGAGCCCCAACTGTGAAGACGGCATCACGTAGCACAGAATCGGCAAAGGTGAATCATCTCGCTCAATTGTTGCATTTTTTTGCCCGATTTTTCTTTTTTAAACTCTACTTGCTGTTGGTTTTTTTCCATTTTTTGAAGTTACTTCGCACGTCGCAGGAATTGTTAGTGTTTTTATTTTATGGCTTCCTTTTTTTTTTAAATGAATTGTTGTTCTTTGTCTAGTGTGTTGCATGTAAACATGTCGCAGTAGATTGTTACGATGTGACACAGTCCTGGTATCTGTTGCTTGTTGTTGTTTTTTTTTTCCTTTTTTTTTTTGAGATACTTTTATAAGCGTAATATTGTTGCATGTTCGTGTGTTTGACGTCGTTGAAAAGAAATTTGTTTAGAAAGTTGCTATGGAATCTTATGAGGAATTTGCATATTCCTTATACTGACAGATGTGAAACTTTTAGTAGCCTACCAGAGATCATCACATAATTTTAATTATCGCCCGTGTAAGACTGAAATGTAGAAGGTACTTAATAGTGTCTATAACTTTTATAGAGAAGGAAAACATTTCATATACACTTATTAACACAAAATGTAACTCTTCTAAAGGGCGTTTCAATAAGAGTGCAAAATTTTAAGGTTCAATAAGACATGGTCTTCCGTAGCAAAGTATTGAAATATTTATTGATTTATAATGTATACGTTTGGGCATTATGTATGAAACAAAATATCTTGTACGAGGGCGACCTGCATTGTTTCCTGAATCGACAAGAAAAATACGATATTGGTGTGGTTCTTTATTTTTATTTTTCGATGTAGTCTCCTTGAAGATCAATACACTTTTTCAAACGGTGCCCCAGTCTCTTCAAGTTGTCGGAAAAGTAGGATGTTTCGAGGGCTGCAAAATAACCATCTGTAGCGGCGATGACCTCCTCATTTGAGGCAAATGTCTTTCTTCCCAGTGATTTTTTCAGGTTTGGGAATAGGAAAAAGTTGCCGGGGGTAGGTTCGATCAATATGGAGGATGAGAGACTAAGTCGTAGCGCAACTCATTCAATTTGGACACGAGAATGCGGGATAAATGAGCCGGTGGATTGTCGTGGTGCAAAAGCACTTTTCCACTGAAAACGGGGCCGTTTCAATACTGCATCGAATCGGGTTAATAAATCGCTGTAGTATTGCCCCATGATCAGTCTGCCCTTCTGCAGATAGTCGATGAAGATCACACCGCGGGAATCCCAAAAAATTGACGCCATGACCTTTCCTGCTAAGGGAACGGTCTTTGCTTTCTTCGGATCCGATTCAATCGGGAATAGTCCACTGCTTCGACTGTTTCTTGGTCTCCGGTATGTGCTGATGGATCCAAGCCTCATCCACGGTTACGAAACGCATGAAGAATTCCCTTGGATTGCTTTGGATCCTGGCCAGACACTCCTCCGAAACGGTCACCTGATTTCGTTTTTACTTCGGAGTGAACAAACGCGGTACCCATCGCGCCAAAAGCATTTTCATAACCAAAATTTCGTGTAGGATATGGCCAACGCGTTCTTCTGAGATGTCTGTTTGTGGTATCTGTTTCAGCTTCGATCGACGATCGGCTGCCTGTGCAGCCACGCTTGAACTTACTCACTCAGAAGCTGATTGAGTACATCCGCCATGAACCTCTAGCAATGAATTCGAAATATTGAATTTCTGTGGTCGTTTTCCCAACCATCCAGAAGTGTTTTATCACTGCATTCGATTTTATCCATTTTTGTGAGACCGCCTAACTTGCTACACAAAACACGCACTTAAAGAACTACTATTGCCAGTGGGTGTCTGAAATCTTGACAGTTGCCATAAAAAAGGTTACCCTTGCCGACCAATGAATCCACTTCAACCTTCGTGCGCCATCATTTGCCGATTCCGGAGGAAACATTTCAGGTCGGCTTAGTATTTCTTGGCTTAAATTGTCTGCTATGCTCGGTATTTAAGCCTCATGCCGAGTTCATTCGATTTACGTGATTTATAGATTATCCGCATAAAACTATCAGATTCATCATGTTGTATGTATTTTTTTTCCACCATCTAATGCATAACTTCCGTCGTATATGCATCCGTTCAATGAAGCGTGCTAGTTAAAAATAAACTAGAATCGCTGCTGTTTGTAATCAGGCCGTTCTATTTTCGCATTTGGTGTTACCTTAAATATAACTACTAGGGTTTATCCGTAGCTGTTTGAAATTGTTTCATATATATCAATTTTAAAATTCACAAAAAAAAAGCTGGAGAAACGATTAGGATTTTGAATTTCTCTGTCTTAAAATAGTGTTGATTCTATGCAGGATAATAGGATATTACGTCTGCCAGTGCATGTCGTTTTTATATCACGTTGTTTACTTTTAAATTAATACCTTTACAAGGCTGTATTTTCCGGTCCATTGTATTATAATTGAACGATTAATATTCTGGCAGGTTGGTACGATCGTATTCCAACATGCAAAAGGCAATTGCTGATTACTGATTACCAAGTAAGAAAAGTGTTGCATATACGGGATGGGTTATTTCAATTGAGACTGCTCTAAATGTACAGTGACCAAGAGAATATCAAAGCTACTTTCCTTGTAATGCCGTAGGCAGTTTGGTTTCTATCGATTATTGCAAGTATAAATCTTATTTATCCTTTTCTATTGTAACGTTCAAAACCAATATATGAATTCAACATTAAAGATTTTATTGACGATTAGGGGATTATTTTATGTATATATTTATTTGTATTGTGCGTAAAGTATATTATTTCTGGTTTAGACCGTTTATAAATATAATTGCCGAAACATTTGTAAATGTAAATGAAATGAATAAATAGAAATTGAAATTCGAAAAGAATGTATGTAGTATATTGATTTATAGTTCTTTCATTAATTTGGAACAACTATAAATTTGCACTTATGAGTAATGTTGTCAGATTATACTTAAATAATTCAACCAGAGATTCTTCTGGTATGTACTTATCAATTGTAACTCTTTCATTCGATAATTGGGGGTTCTTGTACGGCCATTAAAAGATCACAAGTGTAATAGAATTATCCTATCGTAATAAATGAATAACGTAGTGCAGGTAAATGTTGTAGAATTTAGATTTAGTCGTTATTGTTCTTATAAACAGTGAATATCGTTAATAAAATTTTCTAAAATTTGAAATCTGCACAATGCTTGTTTTACATAATCCCGGCAGAAGTAACAGAGATATTGGAAGAGAATTGAAATAAAATCGCCTAATTGTTATCTATAATGTTAAAAAAATGTCAATATGCTGCCTCATTATTAAATAGCAAATGAATAGGATGATGGAAAGTAACGACATCAGCAGAAGAATTTCGAAATATTATGAAGAAGAAATTTTCAAAAAATAACAAACATTTCAGAAAGTTCAATATTGAAGATTACACATTTTTATGATGTTCAGAAACTTAAAAATTAAAAGAACTTCGAAATTCTTAGAAAGTTGAAGATGACAAAAATTACAAGACCTGATAAAAATCTCAGTAGTTTCATAGTTGTTCGCAATCCCTTTGAAAATTCGTTAAAATTTTGCCACCTTTAGAATTGATTCGGATGTCTGTGATTAATACCATTGAACATGTAAAGCACTGGTTTAACGTTAAAATTGCCGTAATTCATCAAATTCGAGCTGAACTCGAAGCTCAACAACCACAAGGATGAAAAAACTGCCAAATATAAAAACTTCATCATGAGGGATAGGTTTCC
Source organism: Trypoxylus dichotomus (assembly GCA_023509865.1). Classification (NCBI taxonomy): domain Eukaryota; kingdom Metazoa; phylum Arthropoda; class Insecta; order Coleoptera; family Scarabaeidae; genus Trypoxylus; species Trypoxylus dichotomus. The sequence continues at coordinate 53,247,001 of CM042075.1, forward strand.
CATAATCCGTATTTCAAAATCTGTATTTTCATAGATATTTTCACATATTTCTGATAATTTCAATTTTTGTTAAAATTTCCCTCTGAAAATTCGTTAAAATTTTGCCTCTTTTAGAATTAATTCAAATGCCTTTGATTAATACCATTGAATATGTAGAGCAATATTTTAACGTTAAAATTGTCATAATTCATCTAATTCAGGCTGAACTGCTAGCCTAACAACCAAAAGAACGAGAAAATTGTCATACAGATTGCTAGATTTTGCTCTAACTGGGCCAATATAAAAATTTCATAGCGAAGAATAGTTTTTCCATAATCCATGTTCTAAAAAGATTATTTTCATAATATTTTAAAATATCTCTGATAATTTTATTTCCTTCGAAAATTCCCCAAAATTTTGTCACTTTTAGAAATGCCTTTGATTAATACAGTTAAAACATATAAAGCACTATTTTAACGTTAAAATTGTCGTAAATCATCTAATTCAAGCTGATCTCAAAGCCTAACAACCAAAAAGACGAGAAAACTGTAATATTGATTGCTAAATTTTGCTACAACTGGCCAAATATAAACATTTCATCAAGGATATGGTATGTTAAAACTTAATAAAGACACAAATAAGAAATGAAAATTTCTTAACGGACGTTATTTGTTATTAGATTCCTATGAGCTTAAAATGTTTTTCCCTTTATGAATTTTAATTAAACTAATTCAGGTGGAAGTGAAAATTAGTGTTTCAAAACGAAGCTCGCGGGATTCGTTTAAATAAATTAACATTCCATTTGAATCCATTACGTTTTTAGCTAAAACAGGAGAAACCTTTTCCTGAGTTTAATATTTTTTTCGTTGATGAAATAATTTCCACCGTATATTAATTTATTGTTGTTTTTCACCTTAGTAACCTTCTAAAGATCTACCTAAAACAATGTTTCATAATCATAATTCCTTTGATAACTAACAAGTTATCTGTAATATGTTTGCTGACTATTTCCATTTCGTATGCTATGATTACTTCTATACTAGACTTAATTTGAATCCATTGTCATACCTTTATTTGGTTATAATCAGTGATACGAGAGCGGCCGGAAATGTTTACGGAATCGGCAAGAGATGGCGTACGAAGGTTGAAGTGGATTCATAGGTCGGGCAAGGGTAACCTTTTTATGGCAACTGTCAAAAGTTCAGACGTCTACTGTCAATAGTCGTTGTTTAAGAGTGTTTTGTGTAGCAAGTCGGGCGGTTTCCTAAAAATGGATAAAACCGAATTTCGTGCAGTGAAACACTTCTGGATGGCTGGGAAAACGGCCACGGATATTCGAAATATTTTGCTAGAGGTTCATGGCGGATGTACTCCATCATTTTCAACCATCAGCTTCTGGATGAGCTAGTTCAAACGTGGCCGCACAAGGGACGAACCACACACTGGACGCTCAGAAACCGCTATCTACGATGGTACGATCGACAAGATTCATGATGTCGTGTTAGCCGATCGCCGATTGAAGCTGAAAGACATAGCAGAGGCAACCAGCATATCAGAAGAACGCGTTGGTCATATCCCACACGAAATTTTGGGTATGAAAAAGCTTTCGGCGCGATGGGTAACACTTTTGCTCACACCCGAGCAAAAATGAAATCGGCTGACCGTTTCGGAGGCGTGTCTGGCCAGGATTCAACGCAATCAAAGGAAGTTTTTCATGCGTTTCGCATCCGTGGGTGAGACTTAGATCCGCCACTACATACAGAAGACCAAGGAACTTTTCCGGGTGATTCATCTCCGAAGAAAGCAAAGACCCTTCCATCGCCCGGAAAGTGGTGACCTTTTTTTTTGGTATCCCAAGGTGTGATTCTCATCGGCTATCTGCGGAAGGAAAGCACGATCACAGGGCAATACTACGGCGATTTATTGACCAGGTTCGATGCGGTATTGAAGGAGAAACGGCCTTGTTTGCAGTGAAAAGAAGTGCTTTTCCGCTACGACAATGCGCCGGCTCATTCATCCCGCATCGTCGTGTCCAAATTGAATGAGTTGCGCTACCTCGAAACATCCTATTTTTCCGAGGGCTTGAAAACACTAGAGCACTGTTTGAAAAAGTGTATTGATCTTCGCGGAGACTACATCTAAAAATAAAAAACCACACCAATACCGTGTTTTTCTTGTAAATTCCAGAAACATTCCAGGTCGCCCTCGTATACTAGGTGCGATTAAGCTTAAGAACGTATGTAAAATACACTAAAGTATGTACCATTCGCTATGTATAATAATAATGCATTCATGATTTCATTTTTATTGGTTTAGAGAAAAATCATTATATATGCTTTTTTTTAATGTCACTCTATATATGCTTTTTTTAATGTCACTTATCTAAAGGGGAACAGAAAAAGATAGCGTCTTCGGAAATCCAATATTGTGAATTGTTGTACTTTTTTGTTTTTACTAACCGTAGGATTTATCAATTGTGTGATTATATAGGAAGCCTCAATATTACGTACGCATAATTAGTGTGGTTTTCCTTATCTTAGAGGAAGATACGTTATGTACATATACCTAATATGGTATTGGCATGTCTTAAAAATAGGTTATCAATGTAACACGGAAAGTTCAATCGTTTAAACAAGTTCTTTTAATTTTTAACGGTTTATCTTTACGAGTCCTTAAAGAAATGTCCTTTTTTTTCACCCAATCAAATTGTAGAACCGTTGTTTTTTTTTTCAAAATATCTCATCTCTTTAATTCTTTTGGGAAAGGCTTGCATACATATACATAGGTGTTATCCAAGCTTATTCAAAGCCGATTAGCATACCATTATGCATCGGTTTGCCCGAACAAGCACGTGAATGCATCTCACGCGAACCAGGACATCCCGATCGTTGTACATAGAGTAAACTCCGTTTTTGAAAACATTCCATCCATGTTATGTGGTTACAAACATACTACTGTGCTATTGTATCGTTCCCGTTTGAAGTTTAGTCGTTTTAACCGTCAGTCTGCCAGGATACCGACATGTCCCTATTTACCGAGCAAGTCCATTGGACCCATATAGTTTGTTCATGTCTTTGCAGTCAAATTAAGTAATTATTTTCAAATAAGAATATACTCAATTTTAATTTAAAAAGAAAAAGAGATAAAAAGAAGAAAAATGAAAAAAGGAGGACGTGAAAAAGAAAGAAAAGGTGAAAAGAGTAATAGAAGGAAAGAGAGACAGAAAAAGAAAGAGAAGAAAAGAGAAAGGTGAGATCTCGACGTTTCGCGTCCGTCGTAGGAGGCTTCTTCAGAAGAAACAGGGAAACCAAAGTAGCACGGTAACTCTACATGCAAACCACCCCTTTTTTAATTTTTCTTCTTTTTATCTCTTTTTCTTTTTAAAGTTCCTTCTCTTTTTCAATGCGATACATGCAGTAGGTTTCAATAACTTCCGTTATATGTATGCATTCATGGCATTGCTCTAGGATGTCACAAAAAAACCTTGTGGAATACACTTCACGATTTTTAGGCCGGTAAATGTAGGATTAAAAGTGTTGCGGTGTAATTATACAATGTAGGACATCTTAAGTGGGACATGTTCTGCTATATTCAGCCAATGAACCCACTAATGAGGGAAGAAATAAACCTAAAAGAATTAGGTCCTAGAAAATATGATAAACATAAAAGTAATGTTCAATATGATTTTGATTTATTTTGAAATTAAAAAAAGTTCGGGAATGGTTAAACTGTTGTCTGGGAATTATTGTTTTTATCAAAAAATACGGAGTTTTTCTTATTTTTAATTTTTCTTACCAAACGCTTGGTATATCCCTACACTTCGAACTAGAAATATTAACACGTTTTCTTTGTTGAAGAAAAATTATGGAAGAAAAACTACCTAATATCAAGATGTATTTGATAATATTTTCATTTGAATGATTAGGTCTGTTTGGATTTGGAAAGAGAGCTGTAAGTACTGGCGTTATCTCGTTCTTCAATAACTACGTAAATTTCCAATCAAACTAGCTCACACGCATTCACTTTTGGAGGATACCGTGTATGCGTTCCTCTATTCTATGAAAGTTTTCGGTTAATCGGTAGCATTAATTGTGTCTATTAACAGTACCATTTAGATGAGAAGGTTGCCTCCTCAGAAAAAAGAAACTATTTGATTCATAAAATCGGGCTTTTCTCCAAAATAAATTCTTAAGTCAGTAATTCCAGCAATCGCAGTTTCTATCCGGAAACCTAAATTCTTGTTAGTAAAACAGTTTGCTGCTTTTGGACGTTTATTTCATAATAAATCTTTAACTCGGTGAAACGCCTCATACTTTTGAATTGTTCCATACGCCGTACTGATTTGGCAATCCCAATATAGAGTATTAAACAAAGTGTGAACTTCTTACAAAGATCAGGATCTCAATTCACTCTGATTCACCCAATATTCCTAGAATAATCAATATCCACTTCATACGAAGATTTGTTTTATTTAACGTGCAATATGTCTTCTTTTAATAAAGTAAGCAGATGTACATACTCCCATAAACGGTAATGTACAAATACCACGTTCATTTCCTTTGAAATGTTGTAGTAATGTAAATATCGAGTTTTTCTAAGGGTATTAAATTCATTTTCAAGCGTCCTCACTTCAGCAAATTGAAAGTTCCTTTCAGCTACCTTTTCAGATATGATAAAAAATATGCTACGTGACATTTCATGCATAATACAAAGAAGTTCTTTGTTTGACAACAGTTCATGTCATTTATAAAATAGAAAAAAAGAAGTTGGAAGGAAAATTGTATTAAACGTTCATGAAATATTATCCAGACGTAACTATGGCAACTATAGAAAATGTAGCAGGATGTTGATGGAAACACCAGAAAATCAATGGGAAAGCTAACGCTGGAATCAAATCTTACGGCAAATATATTTTGTATTGTATTGTTATCTTGTCTTAAATATTATTTTGGATAGGTGGAAATCTAAAAATTCAATATTTTATTACTATAAGAAAATGTTCAATTTTAATAATTATTATAAAATGGAGTTTCAAAGACTACGCAGATTAGTTAAGGCAGACATTAATTTAGCCAATAACTCATACGTTTGTAATAGCGAACGTAGCCTTAGCTCTAAGCAAAACTCTACCACAATTCCTGGAAAAGTTTATGATAAATTTACAACTGGTAATGATAACATTCCTTGTTTCTTTGTAAAGAATAGTGCTACTGTATTTGCTACTCCTCTGCCTATGATTTTTAATCTACCTTTACACACGTGCACATTTCCTGATGCATGAAGAGTAGCTAGAATCTCGCCAATCTTTAAAAAAGGTGATAGTTCCAACATTAGCAATTACAGACCTGTGGCCGTAATTTCCACTTTCGCAAAGGTTTTTGAACAGTTACTTTATATGCTTATCTCTTGTGGTACAAAACCATATCTCTCTCTCTATCTGAGCATGGTTTTATGTCAAATAGATCTACTGTAACTAACTTGGCACAGACAGATTTGTCATACAATAGCTGAGACCGTGGATAGGGGTGGTCAATTGGATGTTATTTATACTGATTTTTCCCGTGCTGTTGATCTCATGGATCATTATAAGTTGTTGGAGAAGCTAAGTTGCTTCGGTGTCAGCAGGACTTTCCAAAGATTAACTCGATCATAACTTCTAAACAGACTTGATTACGTTTATTTTAATGGATTTAAATGTGGAATTTTTTACTCTACCTTTGGAGTACCTCAAGCATCGAACCTTGGCCTGCTCTTCTTTAATATATATATATATATATATCGATGATCTTTTAAAGCCTTTTAGCCTATGCTGATGATATTAAAATCTACCACGCCGTTAACTTCTTCAATGATATTAACCTTCCGCAGCGTATTTATTTTGGACATAATTTATACCTGGTGTCTGCATAATAATTTAAAATTAAATGTAGATAAATATTTCTTCATGTCTTTTACTAAAAGCATGTGTAGAATCGGTTCTCTGTATTGTATTAACAATATTAATATTGCTCGTCAATCTTCTATTAAAGATTTACGTGTGAAAAGTTTACCTTCTCCAGCCATGTCTCAGATGTCACGACAGCCGCTTCTAAATTACTAGGATTTGTTTTTCGCACTTGTACAGATTTTACTAGCCTTGATGCAATAAAGACTCTTTTCTTCCTGGTTGCCAAGTTCGAATACGCATCCGTGGTTTGGTATCCTCTCTACAACATCCAAATCAATCTTTTTGAGCGGATTCAGCGAAAATTTTTGAAATAACTCTCATGTAAGAGCAGTGGGCGATGCCCTATGCTATACCCTATGAGGAGCTAATTGAGAGAGATGACTTTGTTACGTTATACAAAACATTATCACCGGAAGAATTGACTCACCTGGTTTATTATCTTGAGTTGGTATCAAGATCGTATCACCTGCTTGGCATACTTACATTTAATATTTTGTCCATTTTTGAATGTGTATCCGTTGGGCATTTAATAAATTATTGGTATTAATATTTTTGTTACCGCCATCTATAGTCTTGTTTTTTCATTTCACAATGTTCTCTCTAATCGAAGTCATATTTACACTGGACAAATTTAATTGTCAATTCCGCGATCTGATCAGAAAATGCACTAACCTTTCGTAACGTCACTTAGATCTAAACCGATTTTCCTCCTTCATTTTTACTATAAAGAAGAGCAGACTGTATAAAGTTAATCCCGTGGGATCTATTCCGATTTGATTATGGCATGACAGCGCGTAACGTTAATCGATGCTCTCGCTAGCGTTAATTAATTCCATTTGATATGTTCGATAATAATTTTCAACTCGTATTTATCCTTTGAAAGCGTCCCATAGGGATTAATTCTCGAGGATATCCGATAAAATAACGACGTATTACTTACTGAACGATGTCGGCGTTAGTCCCATATAATTTCCTAGTCTCCCTATAAACATTTCTCAACGGTAAAGGTTGGGAATTATCTAGGATCTCATTTCTTAACGTAATGAAATAGAAGAGGTATTATTTTGTCAATATCGTTACTGATAAATAATGGAAGTGAGTTTAATATGAATGTGCATATAAACAAAAGTGAAATTTCTATAGTTTTGCTGATGTCGTGGATGTTGTCTTTCAATTAGAGTCCTGTATCGCAATATCGGATAGCGTCGAGCATGTGTTTGAGTTACGTAGGGGCGTTATATCCGAAATTAATTTTAAGATATGTGGATGAGATGAAAATTAATCTATTAACATCAGAAACAATGGTATAGAAATGCAATACGAAACATAAGAAATGTAAGCTCACCAATATTTCATTGCAGTTTTCTGATGTAACAGACTGTGCCTATTCTAAAGAGAAAACATAGATTTTTTAATTTAGCAACCATCATTATGCATTAAAATCTATTTTTATTTTTATGTGGTTAAAATTAACAGATTTCCTCCAAAGCTGTGGTAGATATAAATAACAATAACCAATATTCTAAGAAAAAGAAAAACACCCTGAACTTAATAATATATTCAAGATACAATTATATAAAAATTAATCTAACTTTAGAATATGTCGATAAAATGGAAAATTAATGTACTAATATCTGCTTAAAAACAATGTCAAAAATAATCGTATAAAATGCAACCTAAAATACAAGCAATGTGAACTTGGCATTATTTTATTGCATTTTCTTCATGTATATATATTTGTACGTAATTTTCGTAACGGTTCGTAATCAAATTAAATTTTCTTCCTTTGTCAATGACATCCGCGTTAAATGCTAACTTTCAAAAACGGTTATAATATGATCATAAAAGAATACCGAGAGGGTCATGTTTTATTTTTAATAATTTTCTTATGTTAAATACAATTGTATCTGACAGTTAAATCTTGCCTAAATCATATTGAGATATTGGAATTGAAACTTTAAATTACATTTAAAATATTTAACGCAAGTAAGTAGTCTCGGCAAAGTGGGGCAAGTTACAGTGCAGTGCGGAGGGCAACGTGGAGGGGCGGAGCGGCTGTATCAAGGCGATTGTTTACTAACGTTTACGTACTTGCATAATTTATGATTATGACCGTTATGAGTAATTATAGGCGATACGAATACAGGAATGTTTACACATAAAATCATAGTAAAAAATATATTATATAACGTGCTCAAAAACCGTACTGTTTTAACAAGTTTCCACAAAATCACAAATTGGGTGGCATCTATTAAATATTAGAATCATCAATTAAAGATGTTTCCACACTTGTTTCAGTCAAATGAGTAAGGCGTGCGGAATAAATATTTTTTTGCTATATAGCATTTAATGAGGAATGTTTTTTGTGCTTTAAGACTCTTGTGTAAATACATCACAGTACTAGTATTAGTCGTTATAATGAATTCATATGTTATCGTAATAAATGTGACGATAATTATCACAGCGTATGCAGGACTAACAGACTAAGTTTGAAGGTTCGATTCGAAAACGGTCTTGTCCACATTGTCGAGCAACCCAAACTTCCGAAGATGTGAATACAATGAATAGACATAAATTAGAAACTTACCTCACTAATACGAGGTGTGTCTCAGATTTAATGAGAATGATTAGTTTTGAAGTGTTTAATTGAATCTATTTGCGATTTAATATTGCCCCCCTCAAGGTATGCTGCTTTGGAATGCACACGACGAGTTTTCCATTCCCGATAACAGTTCTGAGGGTTTTGTTCTGTTAGTCTGTTTAGAGCCTGCGTGATGAGTCTTTAGATGCTGTTTATTGTTCCGTAATGGAAGTCTTTCAATTTCCGCTTGAGCGTTGGAAAAACAACATGAAGCCATATCTCTTCTTCCTTGCGGTATACCAGAGGTAGCGATGTACTTGGATGACACGTAGTTCCTATAGCATACTTCGAATTCTCTATTGATCAGGTGCGACTGTAAGATTGAGCGCAATGGTCTTGAAAATCTGAAAGAATTCAGTTTTCGAAGAAGAATATAGTCTATCTGATCAAACGTTTTCTGAAAGTCTAGGTAAATGGTGTCAACTTGGCTTCCATTATCTATTGCCTCAGATATATATTGCGTAAAACAAGCCAGATTAGTGACAGTTGAACGCTGGGATATAAAACCACGTTGTTTCTGAAAGATCCATCCACGCAACTCTAAGAAAAGATGAGAAAGAAGAATATGTTCAATTGCTTTTTAAAAGTTACAAGTATAGAAATTGGACGATAATTGTGGATTTCAGAGGGATCACCTTTCTGGAGTACCGGGCCTAAATTTCACGGTTCCGGTAGGATTTGAATCTACAACTCCTGTTCGCTAGACCGGTGTGTATCCATTTAGACTTCGAAGACCGTCTGAACAAATAGCTATTTAAATCGCCATTTAAGTTGCTAAACTTCAATTGGTAAATCAACGGATATTATTCTAGATAATGTAATAAATATTATCTTTGTTGCAAAATTATGAGAAACTTTAAAAATCATTTTCTTCTAAGGTGAAAAGTACCATAACTTTTCGTATTTCTACGCGATGATTATCAAACCTTGACCTATTCAAGTGCGACAGAAAATGGATAACATAAGTAACATATTTACATGTAAATTGTAACCGAGACATTTTCCACCCAATCTCGCCAATCTTGATCCATGCGGTACAATTACAAAGACCTCTAATTAATGGCATTTTTTCACTCAGCGTCGTATTTAGATAAGACACGGAGGGGATATATTCCTATACCCGTCGCGTATGCTTTACGATGAATTACAGAATATTCTTATTTGCGCCAATATACCATGCATACGTTGGACAACATATCTACAGTAACTACATACAGTCTGCATTATTAACCGCCTTCGAATGAATAATAATACGATGTAATTAGTCTGTACTTATATTACTCGAAAACACACACGCACTTGGGAGTCTAGTTTTATATCAGATGTGCAGACGACCTTCACCTCCACCTAGCGGAGGATTTAATATCATGCAAACAATACATGTGAATGTATATTACACTATAAAATCCGCAAAAAAAACTTGTATAAAGATATACGGAAATTCTAAACGAAAAATAAATTAAAAAATATATTAAAAAAGAGTAGAACGAACAATTTGCAGATTTGTACTAAATTAATCCATGATTTTAAAAATGGTCATTACTATGAACTTAGAGGTTCATGGCGGATGCACTCCATCATTTTCGATCATTAACTGCTGGGTGAGCGAGTTCAAACGTGACCGCACAAGCACAAGTGACGAACCACGCAGTGGACGCCCAAAAACCGCTACCAACAATGAAATGGTCGACAAGATTCATGATGTGTTAGCCGATTGCCGATGGAAGGTGAAAGTGATAGCAGAGAGAACAAGCACCTCAGAGGAACACGTTGGCAATACCCTACACAAAATTTTTGGTATGAAAACGCGTTTGCTTACACCGGAGCAAAAACGAAATCGGGTGACCGTTTCGGAGGAGTGTCTGGCCAGGATCCAATGCAATCCAAGGGATTTCTTCATGCGTTTCGTAACCGTGGATGAGACTTGGATCCACCACTACGTACCGGAGACCAAGGAACAGTTGAAGCAGTGGACTTTTCTGGGTGAATCGGTTCCGAAGAAAGCTAAGGCCGTTCCATCGGCCGGAAAGGTCATGCCGACTATTTTTTGGGATACCCAAGGTGTGATCCTCATCGATTAGCTGCAAAAGGGAAGGATGATCATGGGGCAATACTACAGCGATTTATTGTCCCGATACGATGCAGTATTGAAGGAGAAACGGCCTCGTTTGCAGCGGAAAAAGGTGCTCTTCCACCAGCTCATTCATCCCGCATCCTCGTGTCCAAATTTAATGAGTTGCGCTGGAAATTAGTCTCTCATCCTATATATTTTTCCTATTCCCAAACCTAAAAAAATCACTGGGGGAAAGAGATCTGTCCCAAATGAGCTCATCGCCGCTACGGATTGCTATTTTGTAGACCTCGAAACATCCTACTTTTCCGACGGCCTGAAGAGACTGCAGCACCGTTCGAAAAAGTGTATTGATCTTCAAGGAGACTACATCGAAAAATAAAAATTAAAAACCACAAATACGGTGTTTTTCTTGTCGATTTGCACATATTTCAGGTCGCCCTTGTAATATATCAATTGGACCGATTGACAACATCAAAATCAGTTCACAAAACAACAAATAGTGAAAGCAGACGGAAGGCGATATCAAAAAACCCGCATATACATATATTATGTATTTCATATTAGCTAACATATTGCATAAAAAATACGGTAGGCAACATGTACGTGCAAGATCGAATTATAATGTTATGGATTAAGTTTTAGCACATGCCATTACTCCTAACAACAATAATAATAAATATAACGACGCATTGTTTTATTTAATCAATTATTAAGTTACACAGTAGCCACAAATTCTGCGAGCCAATGCTAAGCACAGCCTGGCTCTAACCTATTGTTGCAGCTAAAGAAATAAATAGGTGAATTAATCGCCCAGTTACAGTCGTTGGGTATTAAATTTGGGACCACCATTACTATTATGGTAATTCCATATGCGAAACAAGTACAAAACGGTTTTTCAGAACTACTTTATTAATAGCTATCAAAATACATAAATAAAACTGCACTCAGCGAAATTTCTATAGTTCCACATGAACTTTGGAACAGAATACTAAGTTTTCTTAATGTCTTCTGCAATTTATGCATCGCATATGAAGATAATGCTGAACTACAAAGAAACACAAATGCAAATGAAAATAACTTTAAAGAAATTTATTACATTTACAATAATAGTAACTCAAAAGCGAAACTTTTATATGTCCGTTCACACAAAATTAATAAATGAAATAAATACATAAAAGATTTATAATTCTTTCTAAACTTAATAGTGAGTGTTAGATCCTCTATTCAAAATAACTTCAAACATCCGGGTCTTCATACTATCTATCAATTTGGTCAAGTTCTTAGTTCTTTGACGCTATCGTATTGTTTATTATGTGCATACACCTCCCTTGCCAATATTTCCCAAAGATTTTTGATCGGGTTTACATCGAGCAAGCGAGCAGGCTATTCTAATAAATTGATTTCCTTTTGATAAAACCATTCCTTTGTTTGTCTGGAATAATAAATAACAGCATTGTCTTGCTAAAATATCCAGTATTGCGTCGGCAGTTGTTAACCAAAGTGATCAGAACCCCTTCCAGAAGTTGTATATAAGAATTAGAATTCATTTGCGTAGAAATAGAACATGTAGGGGTTTTATTGTCGTAGGTGAAAGCCGCCCAGACCATTATGCTACTGCCACCAAAATTTCGACTCATCGTAACTTCAGTGTTCTTGGGGAAATCGAACCAAAAATCGGCGATATTCGTTAAATTTTTGTGTTATACTTTGTTCGTTTAAAAGTAGTAACAACACAGTATTTCTTCTAAGCTGACATCCTTGTGTATTTGTGTTTCTTGTTTCTTCCTTCCTAGACGTTCTGAAAAACGATTAACGCAAGCGAAGCGATACCACATATTGGGATCTAGTATCTTATCCACATAACTTTGCGGACCGGAAACTTTAAAAGATGCGTATTGCATAGGGTGCTTGGATTGCTTGGACATTTTTAAACATTTAACGGTTGTTATTTCTCTTGATTTTAGATAATGTGTGAGTTGTCCCTCCGTGGTGTTCGGTTCAATCCTATACGCATGAAAATCTACATATTTAATTGTCGCATTTACTTGTGTATCCATCGCTGTCCCGTATATATGCCTTTTCCTTGTTCTTTGTGCATTCCATTCCATATTTTCTTTATCACTGGAATTTTTAGATATTGTTTCGGTTTGTGTATCTTCAGTTACAGGTTTCTTTATAACGGATACAGGTTTATTGCGTATTTTAACGGCTTCACTACAGAGGACAATGCTTTCTTTGTGTTTATCTTCAGTTTGTTTGTCGTCTATTTTTCTAGTTTCACCTTTTGTTACATATGTGATTTCTATTTTGTATTACTTACGTCACTTTTAAGCAGATTAATTATTAATTCTTCATCCTGAGCTGTTTTTTCTTGAAAACAACAACAAGGTGTTTTAGTATATCTACTTGTTCCTTCTTATGCTTCAATGATGTTGCACATAGTTTGTTTGTACAATGCTTAACCCCACGTTCAGATTCACTAATTTGTACTGGACCTAACACACATGATTTTAGCTTGATTTTCTTTATTTCTTCACTTGTTTGCAACTGGTCAGGGAACTTTCCAGTAATTATTATGTCTATTAATTCACTTTTTTTGAGTTTGTTTAACTCGTTCACGTCATGACATTGTTAACACTGACATATATTTAATTGTCGAACAATTTCTCTATTTGAAGCATTTGTTGCGTGTAAAATATATTCTGGCGCGCGTTTGAATATTTAATTATTTTCTCTTTCGCATATCTTCAATCAAGTAATCTAGCAATATACGAGGGGAGGTCCAGAAATTCGTGGAATGAAAGGATTTTAAATAAAATAAATCAATAAATCTATTTCTCCTTTTCAATATAATCACCCTTAAGCGCAGTACATTTATTAGATCTATGAATTAATTTTTCTAAACCATCCTAAAAATATGTTATATCTTTCTCCTCAAAATGGGCCAAAATTGCCTCCTTTACTTCATTGTCGTCGGAAAAATTTGTTCCACGTAAGTCTTTTTTTAAATTGGGGAACAAATAAAAATTACTAGATGCCAGGTCTGGAGTGTAGAGTGGATGGACTATTGATTGAAAGCCATGCTTGTGCAGAGCAGCCATTGCAACTTTGCTCTTGTGAACCGGCGCATTGTCTTGCAAGAGCAACACACCCTTGGTCAATTTTCCTCGACGTTTTTCCTTGATGGCCTCCTTTAATTTTTCTAATACCGCTACGTAATATTCTCTGGTTATGCTCCTACCTTTTTCTTTGTAATCAATCAAGAATATCCCCTCACAATCCCAAAAAATAGTAGCCATCAACTTTCCAGCCGATTCTGACACTTTGAATTTCTTTGGCGGTGGTGTCCCCTTTTTATGCCGTTGCATGGACTGTTTTTGGACTCAGGCTCAAAGTGATGAACCCATGTTTCATCTCCGGTAACAATCCGCTCCAAAATCCATGCAGGTTTGTCTCCACACAGCTCCAAAAATTGTTTGGACGCACAGACGCGTTGCTGTTTCTGCAGCAGCGTGAGCATTCTCGGTACCCATCTTGCACTGACGTTTGTCATACCCAGGTGGTCATGTAGGATACGCAAAATGGTGCTATCTGATACTCCAACTAATGCAGATAATTGTTTTTCTTCAAACGGGCATCTTGCAGTAGAAATTTTTGCACTTTTTGGACGATGTCTGATGTGGTAGCCTCAACTGGCCGTCCTGAGCGGGGGTCGTCTTCAATCGACTCCCGACCATGTTTAAAAAGTCCATGCCACTTATAAATCATTGGTTTACTAGACCACTGTTCCCCATAAACGGTTTCCATTTCATTCAATATGGTTTGAGCGTTCTTTCCTTGCTTTGTAAGGAACTTTGTCACAGCACGGTGTTTAATTTCCTCCATAGTTTTAGTTTTCTTCCGGATTGACTTGTTTAGCAGGCAACTATTCGTAAACAACTGACGCTATAGGGTTGCAACTTAACTTATATACTAATGATGAGTCGCCAATCAGAATGACACCTAGCGAGCCCCCCTGTCCCCACTCCATCCCCTCCATTCCACGAACTTCTTGACCTCCCCTCGTAAAATAGGGTCTTTCTAATGGAATCACATACGTCTCTCGTATCTCAGCAATATACTGCATGCATAGTGGATGTATAGTTTATTATAAGACAAGTGGATGATTCAGTAGTCCTCCCAAATTCTATTTCATAACTCATCCATCTCCAATTTTCTACTATTGACGCATTATTGTTTTATTGCCATCATAAAATTTAATAGAGAAATACATTGTTTTCGTGTTTGAATGGATTTTGTAAACAAGTCTTATTGTTATGAATATATCCTATCAACATTAGATTGTAAATGCCATTCTAGGAAGACTAGTATGAATTTCGCTAAATATTTTTAAAGAAGTTGCAAGTGTAACACACTATATTAGGTACGATCAAGGTTATGAACTGTAGTGTAGGAGTGTTTGGAATTATTAATTTTATATTCAACATTTCTAACTTGCATACTCTTGCAAACAATGTACGAATATCGAATAAAGTTTGTAGATATTTATCGTATACGATGCAATTCAAGTTATTTGTTATCATTAAAACAGCATACAATAAATTTAATGGCTTCTATAGAAAAAAAAAGAAAAAGATTTAAATATAGATTGCTATATGTTTTGACCTTACAATTTTTAAAGTTTATGCACAGCATGCCTTCTCTTCGCTGCATCATTTCCTGTATTCGTATAACCGCTCAAGATTTTCTTGACACTCAAATTTTAAAGAAATACATAGTAAGTGTATGAAACATGTTATTCGTTTCGTGGATGGCGGTCTATAAGAACGAATTTTGCAAGTTTTCGACAAAAGAAATCTCGCTTCTTAAGTATAATATCATAGAGTTATTTTTGGTTAAAGATAGTTGTTGACCTTACAAATCCTCTATTGCACAGTCAACAATTATTATTTTAAGCCAGTTTTCGTTGACCGGTTTCTTTGTATGCAAATCGGGATTCCCCTTAATTTACTGAAAACGAAAATTGAACGTATATTCCCAAATGTGGTTCGTTTCCAACCCCACCCATTGGATTTACTTTCAAATTTTCCGTTAATTATATAAATATATATTCCATGTGAATATTGTATGTACAGATTGTTTGTTGTATGAGTGGTCACTTTTCAGGCGTGTGCTACTAGTATCCGTATTCGTATCTGCGGATATCATAAAACAGTTATTTGTAATGGAATAACAAATGTAAGCTATTTTACAAAATAAACAAAACTTAGTTATTTTAAACAATAGAAAGTTATATGTCGTAGGTAAAGTTTAATAACGGTGAAAATGAAATAGAAATCCAGGATATAAAAACGAATTGAAATTTTTCATTGGGTAATTATAGTATAGAAAATTTGCGTCTTGTTCTAAAATCGAAATTAACTTCTGTTTAATATCGCTATTAATACAGTCGTTGAAAAATTTTCCATGGTATCAAAATGTAAACTTAACATGTACACTAATAGTATCAGACACGATAGCCTTAACTCTAATAATATGAAAGAAAGTAAAAAAATCTTTGATATGGATTTTTAAGATTAGTTTTAGTTTTATAGTTCATGAGGTTAACGTTAATAGGAAGGAAAGAAGGGGTCTATTTTTGTTGTTATTGTTATGAGATTTCTTAAACATTCGTAGCAGTTTTAATAAGCTGAAGTGTGCGTATGTTTAAAATTTTACAATGCACTAAATTGCATTATATATTAAATGATTTGATCATTTCCATAGTAGATATTGAGCAAAAGTGGAGCAATAACGGGTACGCCAACAAAAGCAGAAAGTTTGAATTTGTTTACGTTGTTGCAGGCTTTCGCGGTATTTGTTTTCTTTTACGCAATTTAGATTTCTGAGTTGAAGCCGCGTCGTAGTTGCATGCTAGACTCATGCAATTACTTTTAAATTCTTAAAAAAAGCAATTCGTTGCTAGACAATACTCCATTCTTAAAAACGAATCACTATTCGACACAGTGCATTTTATTTTGTTGTTATACATGATCTCGAAAATGGTGAAAATCCGACTGTACGATTCACAAATTGTTGATAATCAAAATATTCCTTTAAAAGCTTAAATTTGTTTCCATTTTCGCTGTTGGGCTTTGATAGTCATACCATTATGGCAATTCGTTAGTAGACAATACACCATTCTTAAAAACGAATTGCTATTTGATACAAGACATTCTTTTGTTGTTATACACAATTTCAAAAATGACTAAAATTAGACTTCACGATTCGCAAATTGCTTCCAAATTTTGGTAATCAATATATTTCGAGTGTATCAATCGTGAAGTGAATTATCAGAAAATTTGAGAAGACTAGGTCGATTACGGGTATCACAACATTAGGACGTTATCGATCACGTCGTTGACAACAAGCTTAAAGAGTTCGGGAACTTTTCAGAATTGAACATTTCAAAAAGTGCTATGTAGCGTATTTTGACGAAAAATGTGCATCTTCACACGTACAAAATACAACTAACCCAGCAACTCAAGCTTATAGACTATAAACAGTGAAACTAGTTCACCAACTGAACAATAACAAGTGAATGTAAGTTCTCAAACAAAATCATCTTCAGCGAAAAGACCCATTTTCATACTGAAGGCTTCGTAAACAAAAGTGCAATTGTATCACTGAAATCTAACTAGATTTATACCAAAGCAGGAGTGGAAATTTCGTCAAAGAAACGCAAATGTGCTAGCAATGCCGAGGAAGGCGTTTATCAGATGTGTTGTTCGATACATAATACGCACATGTCTACTTTAAACTAACGTTAATAAACCACCGTTGTTCTTAGAAATAATAAAATGACAATTTCCTTGCAATTAACCAACGTAATTAAATTACTGAAAAAGTCTCGGAGGGATTTGAACCTACGACTTCTACACTAGGACGACAGAATAAAATAGACACCTACTAATTAAAAAAAAGATTCTATTCTCGTTATATATACAAAATATTTTAAAATTTTTAAATTGGACTAATATTTTGTCGATCCACCTTTACTTGCGTGAAGTGGTGCGAGTCGTCGTGACATAGAATTATTAAATGATTAATGGTGTCTTCTGGAATATTTAACCACTCTTCTGTAACAGCTGCCACGAGTTCTTCCTTATTGCTGGGTTTTCGGGGTCGTTTCGCCATACTTGTCTGGATTATGTGCCAAACATTCTCTATCGGATTCATGTCTGGTGATTGGCCTGGCCATGGTAAAATCCGAATCCCCTGTTCCTCTTTCCATGCGGTTGTTGTTCTTGCTTTGTGGCAGGGTGTTCCATCCTCCATAAAAGTGGCGTCTTCTTAAGATAAAATGGTGTTGTCGAATATCGGTAGTAGTCCTTCTGTTAATATTTGGATATATTTTGCCGCATTTATATTTCCGTCGCAGATTACTAATTACGATCTTCAACCATACCATATCGCGACCCACACTATGATGTTCACACCGTCTGATGCAAAAATTTGTCGTCCAGTTACTGTGACGAACGTCTCCATACCCACGTACGACCACCATCACTGAATTGGCAGTATCTGCTTTCGTCTGAAAAAATGACAAACCGGCAAAACGGCGGGCTTCGTTCGCATTTCGATTGCCCAAACCATTCGGCGCCGTTTTTGAAACGCCGTAAGGAGAGGTTTTTTCTTTGCCACCCTTTTATACATCCCCACATTGTGGAGGTATCGCAGAACGGTGCGCTGACTTTTGTGTACGTTACCGGCATATTGTGCTACTATTACACCACGAGACCACTTGTGAGTTCAAATTATTTTTAATCCCTAGATGTCACAATCTTAGTAGATATATCATAATATCTCACAGACGTTCTCGTATTATTATTATTGGACTCACATGTGGCCCCGTGGAGTAGTTGGTACCACAATACGCCGGTAAGGTAGAGGTCATAGGTTCAAATCCCTCCGAGACTGATACTTCTTCAGTAATTTAATTACGTTGGTTAACTGCAAGGAAATTGTAATTTTTATCAAATGTCTACTTGTTAGAATACCCTTTATTATTAAACAAGGATAAGCCTATGTTGCTGCAGACTTTTGCGGTTGTTGTTTTATTTATAGAAATGTTACCGAGTAGAAACCACGTCGTAATTGCATGAGTCTGCCGACGTTTAGCTCTTGTGGGCTCTTGAGAAGAAGATCCATGTAACAACCGAAACGTCAGCAATTTCATGCAATTACGACACGGTTTCAATAAACCTGTCACCTATCTAGGCAAAATTAATTAAACTTCCTCAAGGCACATCCAATAAATAATCAACAAAGCTGTCATAATAAAAAGATCTGTAATTTCTAAGTGTTTAGAGAATAGAGTAAATTGAGTCTATGCGATTCTGATCCTTCATATCCTATTTCGTTCTTTTTAAAAACCAGTATTTGTACATTATCCCTAATTGTAATTCAATATTGTAAGCGGTTGATTACAGAGGTGCCGCAAGCGTAAACTAAATTATATACCGGTATTGATCGAAAGGGTTGGGCTGGGAACGAATTCAAATGAATTTGTATTAAACATGACATGGAGCATGTTTCCAATTATAAATCGATTGAGATTGCCTACGAATTACACTCATTAAATTAGATAGAAGGAAGAAATTTCAATACGTGGAAACTTGAAAGAGTCATAATACAGAATGCGGCAAAATAAACAGCACTGAAATTATGAAACGTATATTATTTATTATTCATGTATTTACTTTACGTTATATAGTGATACTTTAACACTATATACCGTTGCAAACATTATTCACGACGACCTTCCCGATAGAACAGAAGTTCAAGATGCCCTCCGTTCAGTTTCAAGCAGTATTCGTACAGGTTGTTGCATGGCACGAAAAAAACTTTGAATTCTAATCCGCAATTCCGAAAAGTCAGACGGTGGATCATCAGGTGGTGTTAGGTCTGGTGAGTGCGATGAGTATGGGAAATCTGTGCCACGTGAAATAAGGCGATCCCCAAAACGCTCTTCCGGTACTTGCTTCATTAAAACGGCGATTCGCTGCACTGTTTGTCGGGATACTTCTTCTTTCTTTGCAATTGTGCGTTGAGAATACACTCCTGTACCCAACAATGCCTCAATACGTAGTTTTTCTCATTTGGTAAGTTCTTTCTTTTATCCATAATGAAAAAATAACTAAAAGTGCAACACTAACACGTAAAGATGGAACAAAGTTGTTACATAAACAAATAAATATTCTTTATACAATAGTAACCGATTCAAATAATATTCTACGAATTACTGTGTCTTTTAATCTTGTTTGTACCATTCACAGGTATAGCAGTAAACTCACTCACACAAATTTATAAATTATTCGGAACGCAGCGTTTCGAGAGCAGGTGGACTCTCATTGTCAACCGTGTTACCGACTGAATGTAAAAAACTGTATCACACATGCAAATTGTTTTCTACGCAGGCTCTAAAATTTCTAAAACATATGACTATTTACAATCTATTGGCTGGTTTCATCTATGGTATGCGTGTATTTTCAGGAAAGGATGGAACAAAAGCGAACCGTATCTCCATCCTATGGTAATAAATCAATCAGACTCGAGTGTGCAATTGGAGGTGATTCTCTGTTTAATAAGTTTTTGTTCTTTTTCTTAAATATCGTTACGTACGCGTCTAATTCTCTACACGAGTTTACGTTTTTAAGAAGTTTAAAATTTTTTAAATCAATGTTATGTCCGGATTTTACCACAAGCTCTGCTACGCTTGATAGTTCTGGTTTATCGAAACGATAGTGTCTAATATGTTCTTTGAACCTCGTTTCGATACTCCTTTTTGTTGGTCCAATATAAACTTTATCACAACCATTGCATGCGATTTGGTAAATTCCATTTACTTGTGTGTATCCCTCTTCTATACAGTAGAGAATGATTCACGAGGGGGATAATAATAGTAAGTATCACTTCCGCAATTTCTTAGAAAGATATTTGGGGAACATATTTAGATAGGCATTGTAAACCTTATTCATGAATTTTATACTTGCATTTGTAAATTATTGCGTTGGAAACACACAAAAGCTTAAATTTATTAGGTGGTCCTAATAAGATGGACAGGGACTGTATTGTTTTGATTCAAGTCGGAATGATCGTACCCCGTGTCGTGAAATGCTGTTCGTTTTGTATTGATTTTTGTTTTTAAAGTTTGTATTTTAAATTTTTTACGTGGCTAAGCGACTATTTGTCAAGGCCAGAAAGAAATATCATTTACGCTTAACAAATTAATTACTTCTTTATTGAAAAAATGATTTTTTTGGTCGTATTTTGGCATGCGTTGCGAACAAAATTACATTACGCATGATAATATTACTCTATGTTTATTTAGCCGTCGTAGGTGTGTAGGTTTTTGAGCGGGCCACTAACCTTTTGTAAATATTATCGATTATTGACAATTATCGCGTTTCTTTCTCTCTCTACGGTGCCATAATCGCGTAGAGAATATACATATACGAAGATAAGATCTTCGAATAGAAAAATACGTTCACTTACACGAACCGCCTAGAATATAATATGTTGCAATTTTTTGAATGGTCTTTATAATCTACGTTTGAAGGCCGTTAACCTATAATTAACTATCAGTATGCATACATTTCGTAAAGCATGCAATTGTGTGTTTATATTTGTTGCATACTCGAACACGGACTAAGCGTAAACGTATTCGAGAAACATATACAGCTTGTTTCCATTTCACGTTGAATAAACTCAAGGTGACCATTTCCAATTGCAGCTTGTATTCAAGCATGAATAACCATGAAGTAACAATGGTTGAAAATCTTTACTTGATATTTGTACAAGGGTTGTCTTTTAAATTTTGCATATAGAACTGGAATAAAACAGTAAATAATTTTTTAAAGACTCTTGTTTTTCGAAGTATTCTCCATGAAGATTAATGTACTTTTACATGCGCTCGAACCAACTCTACAATCAGTAATTCCACTCGTTTGTTGGCGCAGTTATAATTGCGTTTTTTGAAAGCATCGACTGCTGCTCCTGACTACTGGAACCTTTGACCTCGCAGTCCGTTTTCGATTTTTGGAAAGGTAAAGAACTTGTTGGGACTTAGGTCCGGACTGTACGGAGAATGGTCTAACAATTCGACGTTTACTTGCGTTAAAAATGCAATTGTCCTGCGTGCTGTGTGCGAAGTTGCATTGTCTTGGTGGAGGATGATTCGACATTCGGGGTTGGTTCTTTGAAGTTCAACGATGACTTGCGGCAAACAGATGATTGTATATTAGTCGGCAGTAATAGTTCTTTGATCTTGTAGAGAAATTGTTGCTACATAACCGGTTTTCAAGACAAATGTCGCGACCATTTTTTTGGAGATACTTCCAGAACGGGTGACTTTAGTCGACTTTTCTTTACCTTGGAACATCCAAACAGTCAACTGGTGTTTATATTCTGGTTCGTATGAATTCGAAACACGTTTTTTCCGAAACTGAAGCGGTGTAAGGTTTTTTGACGCCAATTCACCCGAGCTGCTTCTGTTCTTCGGTTAATACTTGCGGTATCCGACGGGAAACTAATTTTCTTGTACACAATTCTTCATGCAAAATTTTTTGAATTGTTTTTAAAATCCCCAGTAATACCTTAATTTTGCGATATGTCACATGTCAATCTTCATTGGCGAACGTTTTCCTGAGTGACTGGCGTTTTGGGTGCACCTGCTCTTGGATTGTCGCTAAGACTAATACGCCCATGTTTGAATTCCCCATACCAATAAGAAATTGTTTGTTCTCTAAAAGTAGTGCATTGTTACGGTTTTCTGATCTTCAGACTAAGATGCAAAAATTATCCCCTTTATTTTAGGTTATGTTGTTTCGTAGTTAAGCTGTTATTTTCTCAAATGGATACACCTTGCCATTCTTCAATGTTTGTTTTCAAAATCATGTTCCTCTTTAATGTATTGCCTTCTTTCATTAATATTATATTCCGCGTATAGCCTTGATCAAATTCTCCTACAAAGAGGATTAACCTTCCGTTTATTTAGCGAATATATAAAAGTGGTACGTTAATCAAAGTATGCTTCATTAGAAGCCATCTTTTTTAAATTATCTAGAAAGTCCTTATCTTGTTGATATTGAAACAAATTTCGATTCTGATGTTTTTTTATTCTATCGCTATTATCATTGTATTTGTTTTCCTCGTTCGAAGTTACCCAAAATACATTAAAATCTATATGCAAATGAGAATTTTAACGTGTATATTTTAGAAAAATAATTTTTCACTCTGAATTTTTACTAATTTAAAAGTTACAGCACTATTAGGAAGGAGTAACGCCATTGTTGACACGTGCTATAAGGTTTCTGAATCAAGTACAGTCAAACAAAACAAATCCCGTCTATTTCGAATTTAATATCGTGTCCGGCGTATCCAAAAGTATTGATATCACGATTTTGAACCGTCTCCAAGAGTAATCATATTTTGGTAAATTTTCAAAAGGCTACCGCTTTCGACTTTTGCAGAAAATCGAAATTACGCAAAATTCGTTAAAATCTATATGCAAATGAGGATTTTTACGTGTAGATTATAAAAAAATAATTTTTCACTCTGAACTTTTACTAGCTTAAAAGTTACAGTACTATTACGAAGAAGTAACGTCATTTTTGACATGTGCCTTTACGTTTCTGAATCAAGTACAGTCAAACAAAGCAAACTCCAGCTATTTCGACTTTAAAATCGTGTGCTACGTATCCAAAAGTTTTTTTTTTGAACCGTATCCAAGAGTAATGATGTTTTGATAAATTTTCAAAAGGGTACCGCTTTCTATTTTTACCGAAAATCGAAGTTATTCAAAATATGTTAAAATCTATATGCAAATGAGGATTTTAACATTTAGATTATAGAAAAATATTTTTCCACACCGAACTCTGAGTAGCTTAAAAGTTACAGCACTTTTATAACATACTTCTTGTTTAACGTACAGCTTTGTATGTTCCCGACGAGTACGTTATAAGCGAGTTTTACTGTATTTCTAATATTTTTTATCAACCCATTTCTTCGTATTTTCCTATTTACACTTGTCGCTTATAAAGACAGCTGGATGCGTTCATGAAATTATTTCGTCGAACTTCTACATTTGATTCCTTTTCCGAATTGTTTATCGCATTATTTCTTAGCACATTTAATACAGCAGCAAACACAAAAGGTATTACAACCGTCAAACCTGCATAACAAGGCATCAACATGCCTATTTAACTTCAACGAAATTTCGATATTAATCCTCGTAACAAATGCCATCAGGTAATACATACAAGCGAGAGCAAATGAATCCCCGAATAGATAACGTCGGTGATGATTCGCCTTTTGCGAAGGCAAAACGATCGTATGAATCTGTGAAGCGGTAATAAATAATTCGTGCGCGGCACCGACGCAGTATAGTTTGAATAAAATTCCTATAAAAATGGTAATAAACGCCGGACGGTTGTTAGTAGGCTCTTCCCCTGCCCCGTCGCCTCAATTCCACATCGTCTTGATTTAATCCCGACCGTTTAGACAATACTCGCGACGTGGAAAAATGTTCCCTTTCGACCATGCGGAAATGGGAAGTTATTCGTGAAACTCGAAGGAGCCTCCGCTTCTGTACTTACCGATTCAGCAGCTCGATAAGAGCGTTAACGTGTTCCGGCACCAATGCTCGACTTCGCCGAGACCGATACAGCGACTACAGTAAAGTTCGCGGTATAAAATAGACGCGATGGCATAGAGACCTCTAATGGTCGCCCGTTATTATTAGGTTTACTGCCGTTACTGTGGGGATAATAAGTTTAGAAGTACAGCTTTTATAACGTTAGCTGTACGTAGCAGTTAAATCACGTACCTCGCATATTATGCTACTGGAACGCCGGAGCATTTCACTATTAAGCTTTTCACTACTCTTCCACTTAAATTTTGTATTTTTTTCGTTTTTGCGATTTTCCATTCAATTAAATAATCTATTCCGATTATTTTGTATACAGGCTGATTCAAATTAAGTGCTTACCATTGCTATCTCTGTTATTATTGTTTCTAGAAAATAGGTTAAATTGGCAAGGTACAGGATGCGGCAAAATAAACAGTACTGAAATTATGAAACGTAGAATAAACGTAAATTATTTATTATTCATGTATTTACTTTAACATTATATAGCATATAGTTGCAAACGTTATTCACGACGACGTTGCCGATAAAACAGATGTTCAAGATGCTCTCCGTTCAGTTTCAAGCAGTATTCGTAGCATGCGCGAAGGTTCACAAGGATGTCTCTGAACACAGGTTGTTGCATGGTACGAAAGAAACCTTGAATTTTAATCCGCAATTCCGGAATGTCAGACGGTGGATCGGTATTGAAAACAGCCTCCTTCAGCATTCCCCGTGTGTACGCGAAATAAGGCGATCCCCAAAATGATTGCGCAGCATTCGAAGAGACTCCCTAGCCGCGTGTGTTGCCCCGTCCTGCTGAAACCGTTGTTGGTTACGTGGTAGGTTCCTGGCACGACAAAATCGCTGAAGATCATGCAGACATCGTGTCATAACCCATTCTCTATAGCGCTCTTGATTCACGGTTAACGGCGTTCCATCGTTTGCTTCAATAAAATGCGGGTCCAATATGCCATGTGCGGATACAGCACACCAAATGATAACACGGTCACTATGAACGGGTTGCTCGACGATTATGTCGGGGCGTTCGAATCCAAGAAACCATGTTGTCTGCTTGTTTTGCGTCCTCATAATCTGTAGCCAAAACACGTGCCCTGTATTCAGCTCTTACACGGTTATCAGGTGCAATGAGACGCTGTCCGGTCTGTACTTTGCATGCAAACCCACCAATATTCTTGAACATTCTACGGAGCGATCGATCACTGATATTCAATTTTAATGATGATCTTCGGAGGCTTCCTTTCCGTGATTGCAGCACCTGATTCAAAACACTTCCGTGATTCGTATTGGTTGTGACTATCTGTCACTGGGCGACCCGCGCGACCTTTACTTACAACTGCTCGGAACCTGTTTCATAAACTTGGCTTAAATGCGTCGGCAACTTCTTTTAAGCTTGTAGCGTTTTCGCGCCCTATTCCCTGTTATTATATGATCGAAAATAGTGCTCCGCGATAAAAAATTTTTTCTGCAACAGTGAGAACCATCCTGAAGCAACTAACATTAAAAAGATATTCACATACGTTCTAATCACGTTCGGAAAGCACTCGATACGTTTCAGCATGTGACGCATACACCTTTGACAGATTTCAGCATTTCAGTACTGTTTATTTTGCCACATACCGTAGTAATGTTTTTAACGCTGATTAATACGGAGTATACGAGAAAATATTTTTTCACATTTATATATATATATATATATTTAACAGATATATTAAGTTATGATGAAAACATTATAGAAGAAATACAACTCAAAAGTAAAAGATAAGGGAAATAAATGAAACTGATATTGTACACTACCGTCCATATTAGTTCGGACACGCAAGAAAAAATGAGAAAATATTCACTAATTTTTCAAAAACTTAAAATTTTTGTTACATTTTATGAATAGCGAAATAAAGCTTCTTATTCGCCATCTAACTTTTCCCTGTTCTCAAAATCGAAACTATCCCTTACCATTAACAAATTCAATAAACATGAAGAGTTAGACGTTGGATATAGATGGATATTTTAAAAAACTGGAACTATAAAAGTTGTATCAAACGTGAAATTAGCTATACGGAAAAAATCGATCCCTCATATTTCTGATTACACCTCTAGTATTTGTACAGACACA
The DNA here is from genome assembly GCA_023509865.1 of Trypoxylus dichotomus. NCBI lineage: Eukaryota > Metazoa > Arthropoda > Insecta > Coleoptera > Scarabaeidae > Trypoxylus > Trypoxylus dichotomus. The sequence continues at coordinate 53,273,442 of CM042075.1, forward strand.
TAAAGCGAAGCCGTAAATAAATCTTTGACCTACATTTGACGAACTGACTCTTTAAGCGGAGACAGAAAAAGAAATTAAACGCTCATGTAAGTTGTCGAAAGCGAATTCGATATTATTGTCCGACGGTCAATATTTACTTTTAACAAGGTTGTAACATGTAACGTATTATTTCTTATGTAATCAATACGTGATTCATTTCTCCAACTTGTACGCGCTCATTGCCGCTGTAAGTATCTATGTACCTACGTACGTACACTTGTAAGCGTGCATAAATATGAGGATTTACGTTAGGATTTTGATGAATGAATCTCCTGGTCTCGCGTAATCCACGTGACCAGTCTCTATAAGACGTTCAAATTTATTATAATTTAGAGAAGCTTATACATTTTTAGAGGTGTAAATATTCTAAACCAGCTTGAGTCTGTATTTTATGTATTAAGCTTTATTAACGGATTCTAATGTTGTAATTGCACTTAGATGATTCACAGCAATTGGTTTGATGTTTAACAGAAAATAAACTCTGGAAACCATGCACTGGGTGTTATGATTGAAGAGGCTTCTGCCGAAGTCTTCAGTAGATGTTGTCTCTAATTAAGTGGAACATAATCAGAAGATATTATAAGTGTTATTGCTCCACCAACTTTTGACAAAACAAATACATGCATGTCTTTGTGTTTAATGTTTATTCTAACATATTACATCTTAAAACAATGTCGTTGCAATTAAATTGTGCAGGATGTGGGTGCACTGTAATAATTTTTTTTGCGACCAGTAGTGATGATTCTTCTTATTAAACAGACTTCCATTGGAAAAGTTGTTGCATCATTCCATCCAAATTTTCACCACAAAAATCAACAAATCATTGGCAGAAAGCCAGCCTGCTGTCTAAATCTCATGGATGTAGTGTTTGTGAGGACTAATTTTTGGTTTTTTTCGCAATTGTCTCTCAGTTTTAATCCAAACTGTATCCAAGAATTTTGTTTAGCGCTTGATACTCTCTTTGGCTTCTTTTCTTGCCATTTTGTACATCTTATAACTCTCCTCATATTATATGTACACTACCGTCCACATTAGTTCGGACACCCAGTAAAATGTTGTAAACTCTACTAAAAGATAATGCAATTGTTAAAGTAATATCCATATTAATACTAATATTAACATGAATATCAATACTAAACTACCGTTGGTATTAGAAATGATAAAATTACAATTTTCTTGCAATTACCCAACGTAATTAATTTCCGAAAAAATACCGATATTTTTATATTGCTTTTATATTTAAATAACATTTATATTAGGTCCTTTATTGTTTATTAATTGTACAGGCAAACCTCCATTATGAACACCTCTTGTTTAATTCATCACCACCATCATCAAGCTGTTCAGGATATGGGGGATTGTGTATAAGACGATATAAAATCCATACTTCTAGGTGGATTCTTCCTTTTAGAGTCCTGGCTGCTTGCTTTATTTCCTTCGTTGTGTCCACCTCCAGAGCATTCCTCCATCTTTTTCTCTTCTTCTGATCGTAGATACTATTGGGATTCCCTGTGTTATCTTCTAGATCATTTCTGTTGACTTACTGTTATGTGTATACACACTACCGTTCAAAAGTTTTGAAGCAGGAACGGATTTTACAAAAAATCACAGATACAATAAAGAGACAGTAAAATTTTATTGTGATTATTTATGAATTTACACAACATACGTGACTGTCGTCAAATAAAAGCGAATTGATTCTAACATAATAATGTTTATGCATTTGCTTTGCCAGTCGGAAATTTTTTCCGGACCTCACGATCCAAGTGCTCAGATGATTTGTGTTGAAAATAAGTTTTGACCACCTTTACGATGTGTTTGAGCTCGTTATCTTGCTAATAAATGAACCCCAATTAATTCACATCCAATCGGGACCATATCATTTTCTATGACTTCTTTAAATTTGTCTTGAAAATAAGCTTTAACCACTCCGCCCCAATTAATTCAGATCCAGTTGGTACACCATCGTTTCTATCTTCAAAATATACTTCTTTTGTCATTCTTTCATCTATTTAACTAATATTTAACTAATTATAACTAATTTTCTAATCCTTCCGCCTCCAAAGCAACTCCATATCATGATGTTTCCTCTTTCATCTTTCACTGCTTTTAAAATACACTCATTTTACATTCTTCCTCCAGGGCAGCATTAACAAACATGCGACGTTTGCTTCCGAATAATTCGAATTTCGATTCGTTCATCCATAACATATTTTTCAATCATTTACACTCCAGTTTGCGTCAACTTTTCCCCAATTTAGTCTTTTCCCTTTGTGTATAGAACTTAACCGTGGTTTTCTTACTGCTTTAATTGAATAGAAAAATACATTGTTGTCGTATTTGAATGGATTTTCGAAATAAGTCTTATTGCTATTAATGTGTACTCGACATTAGATTGTAAATGCTATTCTAAAAAGATTAGTAAAAATTTCCCAGGGTATAACACAATATATTAGATGCGATCAAACTTATGAACGGTAGTGTAGCTTTTCAAATGTAAGACTGAGATAGTATATAGCGAATTTTAATCAACTACTTGCTGTTTATTTATTTAAATATAAGTTATTAGGTCTAGTGATGGGTTTTCCATCATCACATCTCAAAATTACTTTGGTTGAATTTGCTTGCCAAATAAAATAGAGCGTTCTGATTTGCTTTCCAATATTGTTTCGTTTTCGATCACAATTGCCAATTAAATTTGGTGCTAGGGCACGAAATTAGCGAACTTTCTAAGTGTTAAATTGTCGTCTTTGCTAAAGTGAAGAGAGAAAAGAATAAAATAATTTATGCAGTGGGCAAAATGAATTAAATGATAGAAATATTAAAACGTAGTGTGTTAATTTTTCATTTTCATTGCTGTTGTTGTTGAGTCCGGCAAGACCTTGACTGCTAATAAACGGGTCATAAATATTCAACAAAAAGTCGCGCTACTCTTTCTATAAAACGACTAACAATCAATCTTCTCTGCACCCCACCCGATGTTAGATTATATACTTCGCAATATGTAAAGTTTGATTTTAAAGCATATACATACATATTACAAAGCAAACATACAGTTTGATCTAATACACTAGATTGTTAAACTTATCACGTTCTGTATCGTTTTAACCGAATCGTCATATTCGATACAAATTTAAAATTATTGAAATGTTTTTTATTTTTTTGAAATGCAGGCGAATATATTTTTAATTAAGCATGCTAATCGTCGTATCAGAGGAAGTGGATGTACTAAATTTTAACATATATTTACATAAAACATCCATCAGGACTAGTAATGTCCAAATATCACGTATATTCAATACAGGTCTATTTCACGTGACTTTCGACAGTTTTACGAAAATAACTATTAATTTTCACTTAAACCTTGTGATGATGCAATTAGCTCATAATTTCTGATTTAAGGATATTAGTATGGCAGCTAGCGTTGTTTTTGATTCTGATCTTTAGAAATGCTATTGACATTTACTATTCCTAAATGGGAAAATAAGGTTTGAAGTAGGTATCCTATGTTACTGTTCGTATCTATAGTCCATTCACTTTAGGAATGTAGTAGATGGCGCTGCTATCGGCGTCCGTATTATACTGCCAAAACTATACTCGATTAAATACGAGGGCGATCTGAAATGTTTCCGGAATCAGCAAGACATGGCGCACGAAGCTTGAAGTAGATTCATCGGTTAGCAAGGACAACCTTTTTTTTATGGCAACTGTCTAAATTTCAGACGTCTACTGTCAATAGTTGTTGTTTGAGAGTGTGTTTTGTGTAGCAAGTCAGGCGGTTTCGCAAAAATGAATAAAATCGAGTTTCGTGCAGCGATAAAACACTTCTGGATGGCTGCAAAAACGGCCACGGAAATTCGAACTATTTTGCTAGAGGTTCATGGCGGATGTACTCTATCATTTTCGACCATCTGCTTCTGGGTGAGAGAGTTCAAACGTGGCCGCACAAGCACAAGTGACGAGCCACGCAGTGGATGCCCAAAAACCGCTACCAACGATGAAATGGTCGACAAAATTCATGATGTGTGTTAGCCGATCGCCGATTTCATACCCAATATTTCGTGTAAGGTATGGCCAACGCATTATTTCATCGTTGGTAGCTGTTTTTGAGCGTCATGACACACTACACTTACAAAAAAAGAACTTCAGTATAATGGTTTTATTCATAAAAAAAATTGTACAAACATTGTAATTTGAAGATTATATGGTGATGGAAATACAATTTTTTACTTGCGCTTCATGTTTTTCAGATATTTTTTTCAGACGATAATTTAAAAAAATTATCTACGTTTTCCGCTCTACTATCTCTACCATCTAAATATCTAGATGCGCCTTTGAAATAGTTAAAAATGAGTAAGCGTAAATTTTTTTTTATAATTTCCTCTGCAGCTTCTACACTATGCACTTTACAATTTATAAAATACTTTAATTTGACATGTGTGCAAACTGCCACATATATTGCTTTAAATATAAAGGTAGTACTCGGAATTTGTGACAGTAATCGCATGCAGATATTGTATATGCAGCGCATATTGCCAAGAAATTCTGCATTGTAGTAATGTAGTCTTTGCTGGTCACTACATTCGAGATCTGCAATAAAAGAATTGTGAGGTTCATTCATGTGAGCAAAGACACTAGCTTTACATACATCACAATTCCCAATAATATCTCCAACATTCTTTAATACAAATTTCACTCCAATATTATTCAAAGTCTAATAAAGAGTTTCACACAAACACAATCACCTAAAACCAGAGAAGCACTACAATAACCACTTTTGCAGAACAAAAATGGAGAATATACGATAATGTTCACGAAAGCGTGGAGCGTTGTTAAACCAAATGCGTGGCAGACACAATGCAATCAACCAATGATGAGCTACCATTTGCCGAGATGCGACGAACGCGTACGGTTTTACACGAGTCAGTCAGATATACCGCCATTCGTGTAAAATATGTTGAACTAACCGCAGAAACAAACTCCTTCAAACTGTAAATTTCATGTTCTCATATAACATCACACCCCATGTCTGAAATTTTGACAGTTACCATAAATAGGTTTCCCTTGCCGAGTAACCAATCCAGTTCAACCTTCGTGCGCCATCTCTTGCCGATTCTGAAAACGTTTCAGCTCGCCCTCGTATGTATCAAATTAACACGTTGCATACTTTTCGCTGGTGCCATCTCTTAGTTAAACCGGAAAAATTTATGTATACACCTGGTATTTACAGAGCCCATGGCAAGAAATTGACAATAATTCTCGTAAAATTGCTTCGAAGAATGCCTAAAATTTGTGCAGCGGTTATCAAAGCCAAAGGAGGTCATATGGACGAAAATAAACTTACGAAATACATAATGTATAAATATTATTGTGTTTGAATTAATTTACTTTTGTTTGATGACATCCACTTATGTTATACTTATAAATTCATTAAAAAAATCTGATTTTTTGTAAAATTCATCGTTACGTCGAAACTTTTGGACGATCATGTATTTCAATGTTGAGCGTTATAAATTATTTGTACTGTTTTTTGTTTACTAGGGACTTTCTTTATAATAAAACATATAATATACGACATACGGGCACATGTTCACTTTTTTTCTGTACATTCAAGCGCTAACTATCTGGCATATTGTTCGATATAATTTCACCATTAGTTTCGCATTAAAATTTCAATTTATATCGGATCGCTATCGATATTATGATGTCAATATTTGTTATTATTAAAGTTAGTCGACCGATATTCTCACACTCCACGAAAAGCGGTGTTTACCAAAACACGAAAAGAAAAAAAATTCGCTAAGCTATCCGCAAGGCATGTTTTATTAATAATTTAAATTGCCCTGCCTTGAGAATCAAACACATCTGTTTTGAGATGGAACAGGCTCGCTGAAATCGATTAGGCTGTATGTATACAAGCAGCCGGCGGGACCCTTGAAGTACATACATGTTTTTTTTTGCGAACTCTCGGTTTCGACGATGATTAGAGTGTAAAATTGAGAATACAGTAGAACCCGGTTATAACAACTTCGGCTGTAACGACACTCCTTTTTTAGCGTCAAATTTTAAGCGGTCCTGTACTTTACTATTCAAACGTACAGGGAAAAACCCGGTTTTAGCGTCAATAACCCCTGATATAACGACAAATATTTACCACTTGAGCTGTTTCTATATTATCATTTATAGCTCAATTCCCCGTATTTGCCTAGCCTGCAACCGACCGTTCGGGGATTCCAAGAATATTACCGTTCGTTGAATTAAAATTTCTTGCAATTTGCCTAGCCTGCAACGTTCGATCGTTTGGGGATTCCAAGAATATTACCGTTTCTTCCAATGCGCCAGGCAAAGTTCGTAAGAAATTTCCTTAGTCGGCATTTGAATCGTGTGAGTGAAATATCGAGATTTCTTTATCAAAAATGCCAAGTTCAAAGCGAAAAAGTTTAAGCGTGAACGACAAAGTCGCGATAATCAAAGCAGTCGAAAGTGGAAGGAAGAAAGCGGACGTGTGTCGCGAATTTGGGTTAGTTAATTCTACGATTTGTACAATTGTGAAAAATAAGAATAAAATCATGAATACCTTTGTGAAAGGGAAGGAAAAGTCAAAAAAAAATCGATCGTGCGAAAAGGTTGAAATCAACGAAGCACTTATTACGTGGTTTAAGCAATGTAGAAGTGCAGATTTACCCGTTAATGGACCACTGCTTATGCAAAAGGCCGAAGAATTTGGAAGTTTATTTGGAGACACAAATTTTAAGTGCAGCAATGAGTGGCTGGAGTCTTTCAAACGGAGACATTCAATAACGTTCGGAAAAGTAAGCAGTGAAGCGAAAAGTGTTAATATGACAGAAGCAGAGACGTGGCTAAATGAAGTGTGGCCTAAATTAAGACAGGATTATGAAGACAATGAAATTTACAATGACGGCGAAACGGGAATTTTTATAAACTTCTTCCAGATAAGACTCTGAGGTTTAAAGGCGAAAAATGTGTAGGTGGTAAACTAGCTAAAGAACGGTTAACTGCATTTGTGTGTGCTAATATGACCGGTACGGAGAAACGTAAAATTCTTGTCATAGAAAGTCAAAAATGCCATGCAGCTTCAAAAACATAAAAATACTCCCAACAAATTACTGCGCAAACAAAAGAGCATGGATGACTTCAGAAATCTTTGAAAATGACATTCGAAAATGGGATAAAGAACTTGCGGTTAATGGTAAAAAACCTTGCTTTTAGTCGATAACTACCCAGCACATCCATCATTAGCCCACTTAAAAAATATTAATTTGGTGTTTCTGTTTCTTTCACTACCATCCTTCAACCAATGGACCAAGGCGTAATAAGAAGCTTAAAGTGTTTTTACAGAAGATTTCTTCTGCAGAAAATTATTACGGGTATGGACAAGAACGCATCATGTGCAGTTTCATTTCTCAACGCGTTGGACTTTTTAGAGAAGGCTTGGCGTAGTATAACCTCTGAGACTATAGCAAACTGCTTTAGCCGTTCAAGATTAAAGAATAATCCAGTTTGTGACAACTTAAATGAAGATGACGTTCCGTTATGTGAACTTATTAAAAAGTGGCAGCAAAATCAGAGTGACGAAAACCAGTTTTGTTTCGGCGGCTTTGTATCTGTGGACAGTTGCCTTATTACGTCGGGAATGCGTTCAGATTCTGATATCGTGGAGGACATAAAACAGCGGAATAACGAAAACGATAATGAAATCGAAGAGGAAGAGGATTCATGGGACGAAGCAGAAAACGTACCGACAAACGAAGAAGCCCCAAGTGCCGTAACACTTTTATAAACTACAAATTATTGATAAGGTGAGAGATTTTGAAATGGATATAGAAAAACAGTTTTGGCGTGCGAAAACTGTGCGGAAAATTAGATTTCTTCCATTAGACAAACAAGTTAGTATGTACCTACATGTGTAAGATTATATGGTTAAGTACATTAAATTAATTAAATTCACATATGTATCTGTTTACCACCCGTAATATTGTTTCCCACCAATTCTTGTATGTAAACATGGAACTCGTAAAAACTCCGCCTATAGCGTCACCTTGTTCTAGCGTCAAAAAATTCGCAGCCCCATGACTGTCGTTATAACCGGGTTCTACTGTATATCATTTCATCCTTGCTTCCATTTATATTGAAAATTAATGCAAAATTGTCCTTATACAAAATTTGTAAAAACTCAACTGACGGTTTTAATATTTTCTATTGCGTATTTTATTGTTTTCAATCTCCAATTAAATTTTGTATGTTGGTAAAAAGAAACTTGCAGCAATGCACAGTGGAGATGGACGCCTTTGACGTTGAAGATTGAAGTTATTTTGAATAGAGGATGTAACATTCGTTACTGAGTTTAGAAAGAATTATTTACTTAAATGTATTATGTATTTTGTGTTAATGAACCTATAGAAATTTCGCTGAGCGTAGCGTTTATTTGGCCCTAGTTATCCAACTCCTGCAGATACTCTCTGATAGCGTTACTAGATTGGCTACTGTTAATCGTATGCCCATGTTCTTGAGGCGACAATGAAAGAGTAGGAAACAATCCCAAAATTGAAAACAAGAATTAACCCGCGGTAAAGGACCAGAAGTTGCTTACATTGTAAAATTTATAATCTAAGTAAATCATATAAAATAATAATCAGACGTTTTTATTCCACGAACAACTAAGAAACAGAATAACTAATACACATAATAAAATTAAACATTAAGATTATGATTAATGAGATTTATACAGCCAAAACTTTCCACTGGCAATTGTTTGCACTTGTGGATTAAGTTTACTAGTGGGAATTATCTACACCGACTTCAAATGCTTATCAGTCAACTTGCATCTGTAAATATTTTTTTTGTGTATTTCATTTTGGGGATTTTTTTCACATAGACACAAAGTTCCGAAAGCGAGAAACAAGTCGATGATATATATATGTGGTGGAAAATCTCAGGCTCGTTAATTTTTTTTTAACTGGGTTCCTTGATTTAAGAATTTTGATTTCTTTGTTTTTAACATTAAGTGACAATGTTTTCTAAATTAAAATGCCAAATAGAAAGGTTGAAAAGATGAATATATTGACAGATTAAGAAATATATACCGCTTTCTTACAAAAAAAATGTTTTTTACAGAAAAGCTAAGGCAAGCCCTGACTAGATAAACTTTAAATATTCTAATCAATTTACGAACCAAAATGAGAACAGGGGATACAAATAATTTTGAAGAACTTAAGAAGATTCGACGTCTTTAATCTTTGAAATCGTACTCACTCGCACGTGATTTCTCGCCTTTAAAATGGACTGGTCTTCGGCTTCCAAAGTATATATCCGGAACTTCTAGATTTTATATGTAGTATCAGCTGATACACTTTTTTGTTCCATATAAAATTACGGAGTTATATGAGAAAATAAGTAATTACTCTTTCTCAGCAGAAACGATGCCAACATGTTTGACTTTTGGCACGATCTTCATCTGTTGGTTTTGTTTTATATCGATAGCAACGCATTTGTTCGCCTATATGCTAGGCTACACAGTACATACGTACTAGATCTGAGTGAGATTATAAGGAAAATGCTGCCAGTCGTGCCATCCTTCCGTCGTACGAGATCTTTTGAAGATTATAAGTATAATTTCGGAATAATGCATATTTATACAATGTAATTGAAATATGTGAGTACAGTATATTAAACGTATTCTAAGGATGTAATTTTGAAATATTTATTTATATAGAAAACATATGATTACGAAAAGCGATATATATGATAAACGATAGTAAAGTTTACGTCTTCTCTGCAAGTGCTGTGTTTTTTAACCAGAAAAATTGTGAATAATAAGTTATTAAAGAATGACACAAAGTAGTTATCTGTAAAATTTTTGAAAGAAACCTGTACAGATTGAATATCTGTCTTTAAAAATTCATAAAGAGGGAGTACTAACGATACTTTGCCTCCAACTTCTAACATCAACCAGAATAAAAATAACGGCGTGCACCAAACAGTGACAAGAATAAATCTGGAATAGGTGTACTAGTAAAATTTTAGAAAAAAATCATTGGTAAATAATAGACAATAATTCATATTCTTAGGGCAATCTGAAATGTTTCCGGAATCGACAAGAAAAACACGGTGTTGGTATGTCTTCTCGAAGATCAGTATACTGTTTCAAACGGTGCTCCAGTCTCTTCAAGTCGTCGGAAAAGTAGGATGTTTCGAAGTCTGCAAGATAGCCACCTGTAGCGGCGATGACCATCTAATTTGAGGCAACTCATTTTCTTCCCAGTGATTCTTTCAGCTTTTGGGAATAGGAAAAAGTCGCCGGGGGCTAGGTCCGGTGAATATGGAGGATGAGAGACTAATTCGTAGCGCAACTCAGGGAGCGGATCAGGTCGCCCTCGTATCTCTAATTTTGAAACAGTAAATTCACACCGGCCCTACATTCATTAAAATTCATTTTTCTCCTTGGTAATGTGGGGACGTTATTCAAGCATTTTTCTAAAACACTCTGTATAGGATTAGCACGCCCCATTCATATTGTATTGTCTAATACAAGCTAGACCCTAGCCTAATAAAAACGCCACTAACGTACAAAAGTTTTAGACATTTTGATGCCGGGCACGAGACTTCAACAACTCTTCATTATTCCAAAACAGAAAAGTTTGTCCATTCAATTTAGGACGGCGACCTTGACCCTACCTCGCGTTACTTAGCTCTGGTTTTTTTTTTGTTTCTATTATTAAACCAGCCGTTTCTAAATAGGTTAGATTGGTTTAAATTTATTTACGCTCCATAATTAAGTGAAATCCGCCGTTGCTATTTTTACAATCTTTTTTTACCGTTTTCAAGTACTCGCTTACAAAGAGCTATTTACTTTGAATATACCATAATTCAAATTTCTAATAATTCTGCTGTTGTTTTTTCTACGTTTAAGTTGCCATCTCAAGGTTTAAAGTCTGAAAAATACAATCTGACTCAGTAATACGTCGAGAATTTGAAATTCCAAACCATGTACATATATAACGAATAACGCTGTAAGATTATGACATAGATTTGTACACTTGTCCAATTAGCAATAACCTCAATGAAATATTGACATTTTAAAAATACCTTGGTATTAAAATTCTTTCAATGAAATTAATGAGTAAGCTACTACCGTTTCGTTATTGTTTGATCAGTCTGCCGTATATTTTTAAAATTAAAAGCTGTTCGTACGATTTTAATTTTAATCAATGTAACAATATTGTGAATGCCATGAATAGATTGCTGGATTTAGTTTTAAGTTAATGAGGGCTGCCATTGTGATCTGGAACGCTGCATAGATCTTTTACTCAACGAAGATAGACTACACCCATCGTTAGTGTGGGTATTATGACAGTACAGCGAACTTCTTGCATCTATTTTCCAAAGTTCTTATGGTTCGAAAATATAATTTTAAATGGACTGATTTGAGGTCTTTGTGTGCAGATATTATCAAACATTGATAAGATTTTAATGGAGAAACTTTTGATTAAGATATGAGGTGCGCAACTAAGTTCCTGCTGTTTGTCAATAGATTGCGCCAGCAATGAGGGTCCGTCGATTTTGTCATATCCAAAACATTATGAACCAAGCTTAGACATATAAATCAGCCGTTTTGACACAGTACTGATTTTGTTTTGGCGTCATATACTTTTGGTTGTGTGAAAATGTCTGATTTTGTGCTAAATAATCGCCATTTGCGGGAAGTTTAGATTTACTTCTATCATTCGAAGAAAACGGCATCGAGAGCTCCTCAGAGTTTACGAAGATGTTGGTCTAAGTGAAATAACGTGCCGTAATTGTTTCCGTCGTTTTAAAGACGGTGATTTCGATGCTGACGACCGTCCGCGTGAAGGAAGGCCCAAAACCTTCGAAGACGCTGAATTGGAGGCATTTCTGGATGAGGATCCATGCCAAACGCAACAAGAGCTTTCATCAGTATTAGGGGCCATTTCCAAGCGATTGTATGCGTTGGGAATGATTTAAAAGCAAGGAACTTGGGTTCCTTATGATTTGAAACCAAAGGACGTTGAGCGTCATTTTTTCACATGTGAAGAACTGCTCCAGCGGCAAAAAGGAAGGGTTTTCGTCATCGCATCGTGACGGATGATAAAAGACGGATTCATTACAGCAACCCAAAGAAAAGAAAATCATGGAGACTGCCCGGTTATGCTTCTACGTCGTCGGCCAGGCCGAATATTCACGCTGTGAAGGTTATGTTGTGTATTTGGTGGAACCAGGTCGGTGTTATTTATTATGAGCTGCTGAAACCGAAAGAAACCATCACTGGGGAACGGTATCGACTTCAATTGATGCGATGAAGCCGAGCACTGCGCGAAAGACAGCCACAATACGAGCAGAGACATGAAAAAGTGATTCTACACCATGACAACCCTCGGCGTCACGTTGCCAAATCCGTTAAAACCTACCCGGAAACGCTCAAATGAGAAGTCTTACCCGACCCGCCATATTCCCCTGATATTGCGCCGTCCGATTATCATTTGTTCCATTCGATGGCACATGGTCCGGCTGATCAACAGTTCCGCTCATATGAAGACATCAAAAAATGGCTTGATTCGTGTATAGCATCAAAAGATGACTTTTACCATAAGGATATTCAAGCTCTACCAGAACGTTCGGAAAAAGTTGTAGTTATCGATGGCCAATACTTTGAATGATTCACTTGTAACCATTTTTTCACAATAAAGTTGCATTTTCATAAAAAAAACAGCGAGAATTTAATTGCACATCTTCCAAATAAACTTATTTTTATTATTATGGCGGTTTGTAAACAACGTCGTCACTTGAGAATGTCTTTAAGGCAGACGTTTTACATATTACTTTATATCAAAATATCATTTGCTATACAAGAGGCCTTCTTTATACTCAAATATCAAGGATTAGATCTAAAGTTTCAAGTGACAATGAACATTTATCTTTGCTACTACCAATGTTAAAGATATGTCATTGTTAAATCTCTTTTAAATATCGAAAGTGCCTCACTTTGAATTTACCGCAACCCTGGTAACGTTTGAGGCATTTGCTTACCACGTTTCTTTATTTAAAGTAAAAATCTTATGTCCCTTAACACTTATTTCCTCAGGCTTGTCACGGTTTCATAATACTTTTATTGCAATTGGTGCTGAACTTTGAATTTGGTTGAATTATTCTGCGGAAATAGTCTTTAAGCCTAGGGTTATGGTTTTAAAATTGGATTGATTCATATTCAAAGAATAGGATGAAAGGAACCATGACAAGATAACACCAATAACAAAATGTATTTGATTATGGAATACTTATTTCCAAGATATTTACGTGCCGAAGTGGCGTCTGACGGTTGATGAACAACTCGTAACCTTCAGAGGAAGATATCCTTTTAGGCAATATATTCCGTAAAGTCTGGAAAATATGGATTTAAGTCTTGGGCTATTTGCGATAGTGTAACTTGAACTTTGTCCTGGAAAACAGGGACTCTGTCGTGCACCTCCCCCAAGAGTCGTTTAAATACCAAACCGTCAATAGACTCAACAGTTTGCTTGCGAGTCTGTATTGCAACCTTCGTCTAACAATGGCTTCTTCATTGCACTTCGATATTTAACGCTATGCGCAAGGAGATGGGTTTGAATAGTTGTATATGATGCTTCTATGCTTTTCTATTTTAAATTTGCTGCTCGTTGTCGCAATGTTAAGGTCGAGTTCCGCTTAAACAAATTCACATTTTTTTAAATATTCGGCGTCACTTTGCCTATCCAGCCACGTTCTGGCAAGTCACTGGCATTTTTGATCTTCTTATGTTGTTGAAACCAGTTACCGAAGAAAGATTTTGACTTTGCTATGTATTTAGCAGCCACTGTATATGACATTTTTGTTTTTTGAAGTGAGAATAAAGGAACACAGCTTCGTAGTGCGATACGTGTACGGCACTCATAGCGGTTAACGCGTTTCTCAGATTAGACTTCGACGCCATGAACGGCCGTCCATCGTCTGCTTCAATGAAATACGGGCCCAAGATGCCATGTGCGGATACAGCACACCAAATGGTAACACGGTCACTATGAAGGGGTTGCTCGCCGATTATGTCGGGGCGTTCGAATCCAAGAAACCATGTTGTCTGCTTGTTAATGTAATCGTTTAAGTGAATATGGCTTTCATCAGAAAACTAAACATTCGACAAGATCGACGCGTCCCCTTATAATTTGTAGCCAAAACACGTGCCCAGTATTCGGCTCTTACACGGATATCAGGTGGAATGAGACGCTGTCCGGTCTGTACTTCGCGTACAAACCCACCAATATTTTTGAACGGAGGCTTTGTTTTGGTGATTACAGCACCTGATTCAAAACACTTCCGTGATTCGTATTGGTTGTGACTGTCACTGGGCGACCCGCGGAACATTTACGTTGGCAAAGCACACTTCCCGTACGATGAAACTTGTCAACAACTGCTAACATACCGGCGTAGCTCAGAGCCTGTTTCATAAACTTAGGTCTAAATGCGTTGGCAACTTCTTTTAAGCTTGGACCGTTTTCGCGCCCTTTTCCGTATGACCGAAAGTAGTGTCCACGATAAAAATTTTTCTACAACAGTGAGAACCATCCTGAAGCAACTAACATTAAATAGACATTTACATACGTTGTAACCACGTTCGGAATCCACTTGGTACGTTTCAGCACATGACACGTACACATTAGATACATGCGTATTTCAGTACTGTTTATTTTGTCGCATACCGTATTACCAGGTCTATAAGCATTATAACATTTCCAGTACCTCTCCTCAACCATCATCCTAATTTATATTTAACCAACAAACTTATTGTCACTATTTATGCGTATTGTTTCCATTTAACGGCTCGTAATTTATTCAAGACGGAACGACTCGCGTGGCCCATTGTTAACGACGCGTAATCAATTCTGATAACTTCGCGACAGTTACTGTTCGACTTGTCTTCCTATTGTGGGTACCATAATATAATAATTACGAAATGCGTCTGCTCATACGTTCTCGATAGGAAACGAAAATAGTTTCTGGTTAGTCACAAGCTTGTACATTCGAGGTAATCCGATCGATGTTGGTATTGTCATTTCGACTTGCCTAATTCTACCTGGTAACAATGGTCTGTCTATATAATAATGGTATTGTGTTGGTTCCCTTCTAGGAAGCTTGTTGGTGTCCTACAACCGCCTGATAAAGGTGGTAATCTAATTAGTCAGCGGCGTTAATGTAATTTACATTAATTCGACTGTAGAATTTAGTTACGCCAAGTTTACGAGATCATGGTTAATGGTGCAGGGTTTGACATCTTTTATATTTATAATCCAATCATGTAACTATCGGTTAAAATACTTAGCAATTGAATAATTGGAAAATATTGTTTTAAAACTTGACCAGCGCATTCCACTGATATTAATTCAATTGATTACTTGTTTTGGGCTTTCCTTAGAAGCAAGTTTCTGTTTATTTATTAGTTGTTGACTATCAAATTAGGAGTGCTAAATAATTATGATAATTAAGATTAACGTTTGCTCCAAATGTTTTATGATTTGGAGAGAACAATGTCTATCGTGTAAAATATCTCGAAAGACATAGGAGCTAAATATATTTCTACCTCCTTGTAACGAAGAGGTTTTTCATAAATTCTCCATATGATCAATAAACCTCAAGTAAGCAACAACATTCTTTAAGAGTTGTCGTATCCAGTGACTACCTTATGGAACCTGTATACAGTGACCGTACTTATGACCAATAAAATAGCTAAATAATATGTATGTCAATAACTTTTTGCTATCTTTCCGTCAACGTGATTATACTACACACATAAAACTTCTGGTCTTTATTAGTAAAAACTCTAGTATATGTAATTCAGCATTATTATAATTGAAGGTTTTACCATTCAAGGAATTTTGTAAGACTCTGGACAAATGATAATTCGATAGCGCCAAGTTAAAGCTATACGGCGGATATGACGTCACTTCCTTACCAAGCGTCAATCATTTTTGTTGAGGACCAATGATGTGTCTGAACTAGCGTTGTTATGGTAGAATACAACATCTTTACGATTCACCAACTTTGACCATTTTTTTTGAATTGCAGAGTTTAAGTTGCCCATTTGGCGACAATACACATCTGAATTAATCATTTGATTCCAAGGAAGAAGCTCAAACTGACCCCAGCAAACTGACAGCATAATCGTCTTTTGCTGCATTTCAGCTTTCGATGTAGTTTGCATTGGTTTATTTTCTTTAGAACATGACCGCTTTCGTTCGATTTTATGAAAAACCATCCATATTTCATCACTAGTGATTATCCATTTAAAAAAAAAGGTTCAATTTCATTTCGCTTGAGATGCAAGCCTCAGATGTTAACGCGTTGGATTAAACGAGTTTCATATCTCCAGACCACGGATAGCGAGAAATCGTAGGTTCAAATCCTACCGGATCCGATATTTTTTCGGAATAAACATTAAAACGCTAGTATTTGCAACGAAATTGTAATTTGATCAAGATTAACAGAAGTTCGTTGTTCTGCCATGCGGTGCTGCCATCTCTGAGGCACCTTTAATGAAATTGCGTCGTATTTAAGAAAACAAAGAAGCACCAATTTTATTGTTTGCAACACAAAACATTGTTGTTGAGCAAATGGGAAAATTCTTAGCCGGTATCTTGATAGCATCCTCAACAAAAGCCCAGAACTCTGAGATATAAGAGCAGCATAAAGCTGTTGTCTTGTTGCAGAAAATGTGTGGAGTTGGGCCCTAAATTTCGATCGTGCAGGTGCCATTAATGTAAAAGTAAATATAGACAGTAAAGGAGTCCTAAGATTATTAAACAAAACCACCAGTGCCCAAGAAAATAAAATATACCCGAATAGAATAGCCAAATTAGTTGTTGTGTCAATCTGCATGCATTTGTGTCAACCAATTATCAAAAATATTTTCCTTTGAATTTTCACTTTAAAAGTTTTTCTCAAATCTATCCATCCCTAGCTTGTCTTAGAGGGGCTCAACTGTTTAAACTATATAAAAATACCATCATACTCTATTTATCAAAATAATTAATCCTATTACCTCAGGTGAAAAAGCATAAAAATTACTATATTACGAAACATGGCTATTGGAATTTCTAAGGAAGTGAAAGTTTGCGGTGTATGCCCCATAATCTTAATAGTCTATGTAAAGACATGGTCCACTAGCTATTGGTAAAAAAAAGTACTATACGAATTATTGAACGAACATTAAATTTTTTTATCGGCAAACGATTAATTTTTATCTGTACAGGAATTTAGATAAGCCCAGAATATGTTGGTTAAATATTACAATTATTAACGTTAATGTATCAATAGTACATGTACATATACGTATGTATATCAAAACGTTACGCATTTTGTGGAACATTTCGCTAAACATACAGTACAGTACATAAATAAGTAATGATTGGTGTTTTATTTTTCAGGATAATCTGTTATTCACCAATATAATCTTATTATATGCATCGTATTATTGTAGAACATCTATATACTTTGCGTAATGCTATTTTACGAAATAAATGTTTATAAAGTTCAAGTACAAAGCTTGAATTATTATTAGAGCTGCCAAGTTCATCGGAGTACTATAGGCGTCAACATTATGAAATGTATAAGAAATTTAGTTCTTGTATACGTTATATTTCGTACTTCCACTTTAACGGGTTCTGACAAGTAACGGGTCTTTAAGTGTGAATTTAAAATAGAGTTTTGGAATACAGATTTTTTTTGGGGCAATTCCTACAATCAATATCATTACAGCAAATAAATTATTGTATGTCTGTATAATATGGAAGGGCGTTGAAGGGTGGGTTCTTGCGCCGATGGTATTCTAGATAAACTGTAAATGCTCTGTATAGCGAGCCGATTTATTGTGTAGACCTTCCTGAAATTTATGTCATGCTGTTTCCTAGTAACTAGTACATCTTCTATTGCGTCAACAAGAGGTAGTAATGGTTTTACTGTTCGCGCCTGGAATAGTCTAGAACATTCAGCATTACCTGTTGCACTTGTGGATTCAAACCCTTCTTTGGCATACTACAGGTAACCTCAAAACCTAAAACAAACCAAGATGCAAAATGCAACTGATCCATAGCTATACATTGCTTTTAAACGTTTTATATCTTTTCGATATGAATATATCCTAATCTTCATATGTCGTTACTTATATCCAACACCTAGCAAACGAATGCTTGTATTTTTAAATATGTTTTATCTTGTCATATAGAAAGTATACGAGATAAGTTACACTACTGTGCAAAAGAAAGAGGCACATAGGTATATTTTTAAAAGTTTATGTAATGGTCAGGATTCCGAAAATGTTTCTTAAAATATTTTTAATTGCAATGATATTTATGATTTACTTCAATCTGGCAAATGCTAAGCCAATAGATAAATAGAAAAGAATACTTAGAAATTGTAATCCTACTGTAGTATTCAAGAATGCGATAAGTAAATAGATAATAAACTTGGGTAATTTTCGGCATTTGTATTGAAAGGAAATGAAATTTATGATTGGGTATGTTTGTCTGTGTTTATTGTTCATCGTAGTTAATAGTGTAAAAGAGAGTATGCTACGAAAGCTTGTGCTGCAAGTAGTGACACAGTGGACGCAAATCAATGACTTTTAGTATTTCATTGTATTTATAAGTAGAGACCGGATTATATGCATAATGCATTTATTTTATTTTATTTATTTATTATATTTTACGTCTATTTGTAGATATCTTACACTGATTAAATTTAGTTAACGCTAATTAATTTTAATCACTGTAAAACATCTACAAATAGACGTAAAATATAATAAATAAATAAAATAAAATATATGCACTTTGCATATAATCCTGTCTCTATTTATAAGTATAATTCTAGGTAATTCCCAACCTTTGCTATTCATATTCACATTTATAAGGGAACTATAAAATTATACGGAGCTATAATCACGTTGCTGGATGTATATCCGATATTTTTTTCCCCAAACATCCTGTGTACCCTATTAGAATTCATGGCAATTCACAAAAAAATTCTCCGTATGATAGCAGGACGCTTTCAAATTCGTTTTGCGGTTTTCACAACTTCCGTATTTATATGTAAAGATGACACACAGATCAGATACGCTACGGAAACTTGGACTTCCTTCAAATATATACTGCCTCGTTCAATTGTGTGGTTAAAAATAATGTCTGGTTATCTATTACCATTGAAACGTAGATACTAAGAATGCATCTTGCAAAAATAAAACGAAGTCGTAGAAATCGAAGAAAATTATGTTTCAGGAAAGGAAACATGACTCCTTTCACTATCTACTTACTATCTACTACTAAAAGTTAATATCCACATTTTTGAATATTAGGCTTTAATTTGTTGTTAATTTATTGCTTGCGTCTTCGAAGTTCCTTAACTTATGTCGCTTTCACAAGTGCAACTTTTTATGTGTTATTATATAACTTTCATCGACGTTAATTAATTTACATACAAATCGCTTACATAATCTTTTGAATATTGAATATATGTAGAATATCCATAATTTTCTTACTTGCATATATCATTAGACCACACTCCTATGCAAATTATAAAGCGGTTACGAGGGCGACCTGAAATGTTTCCGGAATCGACAGGAAAAACACGGTATTGGCGTGTTTATTTTTCGATGTAGTTTCCTTGAAGATGAATACACTTGTTCAGACAATACTCCAGTCTCCTCGAGCCGTTAGAAAAGTAGGTTGTCTCGAGGTCTGAGAAATAGCCATCTGTAGCGGCGATGACCTCCTCATTTGAGGCAAAAATCTTTCCTCCCAGTGATCTTTTCACGTTTCGATATAGCAAAAAGTCGCTGGGGACTAGGTCCGATGCATATGGAGGATGAGAGACGAGATGCGGGATGAATTAGCCGGTGCATTGTGGTGGTGGAAAAGCATTTTTTCCGCTGCAAACGAGGCCGTTTCTCCTTCAATACTGTATCGAATCGGGTCAATAATTCGCTGTAGTGTTGCCCCATGATGGTCCCTCCCTTCTGCAGATAGTCGATGAGGATCAAAACTTGGGAATCCCAAAAAAATGGTCACCATGACCTTTCCGGTCGATGGAATGGCCGTTATTTTCTTCGGAGGCGATTTGCCCGGAAAAGTCAACTGCTTTGCCTGTTCCTTGGTCTCCGGTATGCAGTGGTGGATCCATGTCTCATTTACGGTTACAAAACCCATGGTAAAATCGCTTGGATTGCGTTGAATCCTGGCCAGACAATCCTCCGAAGCGGTTAACGGATTTCGTTTTTGCTCCGGTGTACCCATCGCGCCGTAAGCTTTTTCATGCCCAGAATTTCATGTAGGATATGGCCAACGCGTTCTTCTAAGATGCGTGTTGTCTCTGCTATCTCTTTCAGCTTTAATTAATAATCGGTTAACACAACATCATGAATCTTGTCGACTATTTCATCGTTGGTAGCGGTTTCTGGGCGTCCACTGCGTGGTTCGTTGCCGTTGTGCGGCCATGTTTAAACTTGCTCACCAAGAAGATGGTCGAAAATGATGGAGTACATATATCGAATATATCGAATTTCCGTGGCCGTTTTCCTAGCCATTCAGAAGTGTTTTATCGTTGCACGAAATTCGATTTTATTCATTTTTGTGAAACCGTCTGATTTGCTACACAAAACAAACTCTTAAACAACAACTATTGACAGTAGACGTCCGAAATTTTGATATTTGCCATAAAAGAGGTTGCCCTTGCCGACTAATGAGTACACTTCACCCTTCGTGCGCCATCTGTTGCCGATTCCGCCCTCATAACCCTCAAAATTACCGAGGAATCAGACAGAATAGTAAACAACAAATTGAAAATCATAGCAGAAGAACTAGTATAAGAGGAGCAAATGAGCTTTGGAAAGGATAGATCAACAACAGATGGAATATTCACACTACAAAAAGTTATAGAAAAGCACAGGGAATATAACTTCGAGAAGGGATATCCTTTAATACAGGATTTACACACTGACACCAGAATTATGGTAGATATAGGCGGAAGATTAACTAGGGAAATACCAACAAAGGTGTTAGACAAGTGTGCTGTGTGTCGCCAACGCTATTTAACATATATATTGATGCTATTATAAAGGAATGGAAAACGAAATGTCGTAAAGGAATACGTTTAGACCAGAACACAACCCCAAATTCTATCTTACATGCTGACGACTTAATACTTCTAACAGAAGCAGGATTATCTACAGAAGAAGATATATACATTACACAAAAATCTGCCAAAATATCGGTAAATAAAACCAAAACCAATTAGGATAAAAATAGTTATAAACGATACTGTACTGGAGCAGGTGAAACACTAAGTATTTAGGCTGTGATGTATCTTATTATCGAAACAAAGACAGAAGAAGAAACTGAATAAATTCACACATATCTATACTTATTACTACTTTATTTGATTAACTTAATTGGTTTTGCACGCTTTTTTTCACATTTTTTCATTCAATTGTCACCGATAGAAAGGTCAATGTTATCTTCCTAATATTTATTATTATTTTGTTGCAGACTGACGATGTTTCTCATTCACACTCAAATATCGCTAGCCACAGTCACAGGGAGAGTAGGACAAGATCGCCTGGCGGACCGATCAGAAGGCCGCAGGATCGAAAACACGATACTTCACCTTATTCGACGGGTCCGTTTCTAAGTCCTCCGCCGGATACGAGTTGGCGAAGGACTAACAGTGATTCAGCACTACACCAGAGCGCCATGCAGGTAAGATGTTTGCGTAACAGCTTTTCTGAAGTGAACGTGTTTAGGAAGTAAATTTTTTCTCAGAAAATAAAGAAAAACAAAGAAAATACCCTAGTTTAACAAGAGTTCAAAATGACAGATATGAAAATGATGTAGCAAGATTCAGGGAATTATGGTATCCATGAATATTATTGAACATCCCTACAATATACAGACCCTGGTCCAATTTATTAGGGCCACTTGCTAAAATAGCAATTCAGAACTGTTTATAGACATCGTCACAACTATATAACTAATATTTTGTAATGCCTCCTTTGACTTTTATAATTGCTCTTTTTGTGGTCCAGGACCTTCGACTGATATAACTGACGGAGGGTCTTTCACCGTTTTCAGTACGTTAACTTCACCAAACTGTTCAGATGGACGTCGTCTAACAAATTGAGCTCTTTTGGTCATGGCTTCTAGTTTCGAGTCATCGCTGAATACAATCTTTAACGAAAAGACATTGTTCAAACAAAAAAAAATTGCTTAATTTACATATTCATTTAAGTTATTTTGTCTTACCTTTCGCCAATCTTCAATCGTGTAATGTTGATGACGTTTTGCCCATTCATAACGTACTCGCTTCATCATCGGTGTTAATCTTGGCTTTTTCTGGAGGCGTTTGCATTTTAATCGGGCTTCGTACAATCGTCTACGTACTGTACGCGTGGATATTTGCGCTCCTTGTTGAGACATTGTATTTCTTATTTCTTTGCCGGATAAACCTCAGTTTTCAGTTGCTAGTTGTAGGATACGTCGATCATCTCGATTAGTAGTGATCCTTTTCTTGGCGCAAAAACGCTGTTCCGATACTTGTAGTATCTTTTCTCTCATTAAAACGGCAATTCGCTATACTGTTTGTCAGGATAGTTCTTCTTTCTTTGCAATTTTGCGTTGAGAATACACTCCTGTACCCAACAATGTCCCAAATTAATGCATCCACCTCTGCATAACATTGTCGACTAGTTTGTGCTACAAATTGTAAAGCATGAACTTTACACGTCACATGCAAATGTCTCTCGAAGTCTTCTTTACAGTTGTATAGTTCTCATATGGCTCTGTAACGCTTTTCATTTGGGACTGTTTTTATTCCAGAAGTCATGAAACGGTTGCGCAGATGAGGTTTCAAATCACACACAATAAATTACGATTTTTATAGTCCCGTTTGTCCCAGCACATCAACGATTTATCGCAAACTTTAAGTATATCATGGCATCATTATAATATAATATAATATAAATCGGAAAATTCATAAATAAACCTTTGCACTACGTCATCCTATGGTCTTCCCCTTCCGTATGTCCGTTATATTTAATAATTATACGTCCGCCTTATATAAAGATCTACCCGGTACTGACTTGTAATTCCGCGCTATTACATTAGACCGACGGGGCACTGTATACTCAATACGAACCTGGCCAGCGGGAAAACATCCCAACTCTAGTTATTTGTAGCGAAATTGTTTAAACATCGGCATGGTTTGAAAGATTGGATTCTAAAATGTACGATGATCGTATTAAACTTGTTGTGGCATGATTCTGTGTCTAATTGGTTTTATTTCTCTTTTTGTTCTTTCTTGCGGCTACCTTTTATTTTTCTTGTTCTCTTTCTCCGTTTTCTTGTTCTTTTCTTGCTTTTTCTTCTTATATTCTCTTGTGTTTCAACTCCTTCCTCTTCTACGTTTTCACTTTTCTATCTTTCGTCTCCTTCTCCTTCATCTCCTTTTCACATATCATGTTTTCCTTCTCTTCCCTCTTCTATTTCTCTTCCTACTTTTTCCCCTCTTCTGTTTTTCTTTTCCTTTTCCCCTCCTCCTTTTCCATCTTTTACTTATTTTTTTCCTCTTATTTTCTCTTCAATCAAATAAATCGATTAAAAATTTCCTTAGTTACATCCAATACTTCTTTTTATTATTTATTTGAGATGCGTACAAGCTATAACCAATTTAATCCATCATATCTATCTTTCTATTTGCACCACGAATGCTCAAAAATTATCACTTGTTTTACTTTTAATCTAGTAATTATCTACGTTCATTATGCACTATGGTACGTTATATTAAACATAGATTTACTTCAAAACCACTACATTCACATCAGTTACACACGTGCAAAACGCTAAAGTAATTTAGACCTATAAAGTATACTTCCGCGAAGCATTTGAGTCATTTTTTCTTTATCTGGGATTTTATTTTTGACGAAAACTGTATATATTATTGTCTTTGACTGAATTAGCGAGTATCTAGTATACAAACCATATTAATATAAGTTACTACAACTACTTTTACTGATGCAACACCTACTTAAACCGTTTTTGGAATTAAAAAAAGACTATCCTTGTTTGGCAATATCTCGTTTATTTTTAATCTGACATAATAAGGTGTAACTCATAAACGTGCCGCAGCTAAGTTAAAATTAGGAATGCCAGGGTCGATTCGAAAGAAAAGAACGTTAAAATTACGCAGAAAAGCTTGAATATATGTATATAATGAAGTGGATATACGTTTCTTGGTGTTTAATATAAATATTATACAGATTGTGAACGTGAGGTTTAACTATTATCTACACTACCGTCCGTATGTATGAGAACGACTATAAAATTAACGTTTTCTTTGATTTGAATTGAAATATAGAGTTGGTTTATAGTGATATTTATTAATTTAACATTTGATGTGAAAAGAATGTTTAACAACGTAAATGGAACAGAAAATTTTACACAATTTTAATTTAAAGATTGAATTAGAGCAGCACATATTCTTGGCATTCCTCTAATCAGAGATTCCAGATAATCGCCTATAATTTCAGTCCATGCTAACTGGAGCTTGTGCTAAACGTCTTGTGTTTTTCAAATTCTTCAGTCCAATTCATCACACATTAATTCTATTAGCGGCAGATCTAAGCCAAATGATAAGTATCAATTTACCTTCTTCCTCGAGTGAGTTCAAATAAGCTCTACATAAACGAGATGAATATTTGGGATCGTTATCTTCTTGGAAGATAAAGTATTGGCCACATAGTCTTTTTCCACTTGGCGTCGCATTTCCCTGTAAGATTTTAAGAAAACTCTCCTTGCGCAGGATCCTATCTACTTTTATCAAATCGACTACAGCTGTATCACTAAAACAACCCCAAATTATCACATTACTTCCACCATGTTACATAGTAGGAACCACACATTGTTGACTCACTCTTTCTGCAGTCTACCACTTTACAAATGATCGACGTTGTGAACCAAAGGTTTGGAATTTCAATCCGTTTGTTCAGAATACCAGTCATCACCATTGTTCAAGAGTTCAATCCTTGTATTGAATGTCCCATTCCAGTATATGCATAAGTTTTTTTCCGGCTTAACTAAGAGATGGCGCCAGCAAAAAGTATGCACCGTATTAATTTGACACAAATCAATCAAAAGAAAAAGGCTGTTGAAAGTCATCGTTTGCTGGTAGAAACATATGGTGAACACGCTTCATCGATTACAACATGTCAGGCATGGTTTCGACAAAAGTGGTGATTTCAATGTGAAAGATAGTGAGCGCTTTGGTAGACCACAAAAATGCAAAGATGAACAATTGCAGGAGTTATTGAATGATAACCCAACTCGAACTCAATGGTAATTAGCAGAAGCATTATATGTGTCACAAAAAATAATCACCACACGTTTATGAGCAATGGGGAAGATCAATAAGGTCGATAAATGGGTCTCACTCGATTTGTATGAACGTCAAATAGAAAACCGCAAAGTCACCTGTGATGCTGCTTCAACGCCATGAAAGGGAATCATTTTTGTATCGAATTGTAACAAGGACGAGAAATGGATTTATTTTGAATAGCCGCAGCAGAAAAAAATCGTGGCTTTCACCTGGCGAAGCCGGTCCTTCAGCACCAAGACCAAATCGCTTCAGCAAGAAGACCATGTTTTGCGTCTGGTGGGACTAGAGCGGTATTGTGTATTATGAACTCTTGAAGCCCGGCGAAACCGTTAACACACAATGCTATCCCCAACAAATGATTAATTTAAACCACCCATTAATCGAAAAACGACCGAAATGGGTCAAGACAAAGTGATTTTGTTACAGGATAATGTGCCGTCTCACACAGCAAAACCAGTGAAAAAGACACCTGGAAATCGCTTGGATGGGATATTCTTCCGCATCCACCGTACTCCCCAGACCTAGCGCCATATAACTATGACCTCTTCACATCGATGGGGTACGCGCTTACTAAGCAGCACTTCAGCAATTTCGAGGAAGTTGGAAAATGGGTCGATAAATGGTTTGCCGCAAAAGGGAAGCAGTTTTTTTGGCATGGTATTCATAAATTACCTGAAAGATGGGTGAAATGTGTAGAAGCCGGTGGCCAATATTTTGAATAAAACAGTTAATTTCCCTTGAAAATTACATCTTCCTTTCAGCAATGGCTTTTCCATTGCTATTCTTGCCCTTGGTCCTGTTGAGAAAAGTCTCTCCTTAACTATTCTATGAGATATGTGTGTTCTTCTTGAAATATTGAGTTGTTAGGTGATTTCTGAGGTGGTGAGTAACCTTTTTTGTTTCGAAGATACTGTAATGAATTGATTCTCAACTGTTGTTCTCATTTGCCCTGATCGCTTTCTATTACAAAGTGAACCTGTCTCCTGCATTCTTTGGAGAGTCATAGTTAATTTCTTGATACCTTGAATGTCCTTGCCACATAATATTATAATGGCTGAATGTTTTTCAATTGATATTTCTCGTTTCGGCGTTTTTTAATTACGATCTCTCTCAAAATACTTCGCTGATTCATTTTCGGGTATTATAATTTATTTCTCGGAACTGTTTCGTCTTACATTATAAATATTTCTTATTTCTAGAATTTATCTGAATCTAATTAGTGATTACAATAGGGATTAATACAGTTCCACTTATCGTAAAATGTAAAATAAGGCAGGTGTCGTAAATTGGTTTTAAAATGTATTATATTAAGGTTTTGTTTGTGTAAGCTGCACTATAAATCTATTAAAATACAATTGAAATATATAATACAGGATTTTAAAATATTAGTATTAATATTTCTATGTATTTCTTAATCGTCTCCCCTTACAGTGGTACTATATTTTTTTATTTTTCGACATAGTGTTCCTCTATACTAATGCACTTGGTCCATCGGTACTCTAACATCTCAACAGCCTCCTGGAAAAATTTTCGGCCGACCGCTGCAAACCTCCTGTCTAGAGCTTGTATCACTTCGTAATTACTAGGAAATTTTGCCCCGCGTAAGATTTCATTTAATTTGGGGAACAGTCTGTAATCACTAGGAGCCAGATCCGATGAATATGGCGGCTGCTTCACTAATTCAAAGCCTGCTTGGTGTATAGCAGACAGCAATACCAGATGTGTGGTTGGGAGCATTATCCTGATGGAACCACACACTGTGTCTTAACTTTCCTCAGGATTTCTCTTTAATAGCTTCTCGCAATTTAGAAATCAATTGTGCGTAGTAGGCTCCTATAATGCTCTGTCCCTTTTGCAAATTGTCGGGCAGGATGATTCCTTGAGCATCCCAGTACACAAAACCTTTCCAACAGACGGCACGATCTTAAGTTTGCGTGGAGGAGGAGAACCGTGATGTTTCCACTCTCTACTTTGCATTTTGGTCTCGGGATCATAGTGGTGCACCCATGACTCATCCATGGTCACATACCAACTAAGAAAGTTCTCTTTGTTTGCTTGGTATCTTTCCAAAAGACGATTACAAATAATCACCCGATTTCTTGTTTGATCAATGGTTAACATTCGGTGCACTCATCTTTTTCATATCTAAGTCTTTAGTCAGTATGTTGTGCACCGTATGATATGATAAGCCAGTATCTTCCACAATGTGCCTGATGCGTACTTGTCGGTTTTGCAGTAAGACATCGTGTACCTTTTTAAAGTTTTTGTTCGTTGTTACCGTTATGGCAGCACCATTGGCATTGGCATATGGCATTGTTGGTTTTCACAGAATGTTCTTCCGTACTTAAAATCTCGACACCAACGCGATTATATCATAAGAAACTGCAGACTCACCAATAGCTACCATAATATCTTTATGAATTTGAGTTGGTGCCTTGCCATTTTTCTGAAGGCATTTTATTACCGCTGTTTGTTCTACAAGATCCATTTTTATGAACAATCACGACACAAAATTCAAGAATTAGCCACAGCACAACAACACTTTGAGATACAAACTTGATATTATGCAGATATGATCTACATATGTCAATTAACTAAATGACAAAACCAGCTAGAAGTAGGTCAGGGGTGGGGCATCCGCCTTCGTATATAGACGTTAGTGTCAAAATTGGGAATAAATCCTGAACTTATCAAAATGGTTTGACTGAAAGACTCGCTGTGATTATGTAACTTATGTTATGGTCTCCTTTCTTTAATGTCTAAACTCGCTTCGCTTTTAACCAATGAGAACTGAGGTTATTTTCGTGAGTGAGATGTTTGAATTGCTCCTTGTTAATCTGAAACAAGATATAATCAAAGCAAATTTTAGCGACTTAATAAGGGATGGAAAAGCAAATTATAACTTCAAAATTTGAAGAAATGTACATATTTAACTTTCCTTGAAATCTAACATCATCCCCCAAATGACGTTTGTTTAATTTCAGGGTATGAATAACGACAGAAATGACAAATCAAATAATCTATGGATGATGCCTAGTATGAATGGACCAGACGGACACCACGATGGACGGCCCAAATCTAGTTGTGATGTACCCAGGGTACCTGGGATAAAGTAAGTGCGAACGTGATTAATATTTCTTTAATGTGATTAAATAATAACTAGAATTGTTGTTTGGGCTACTTCTATCGTCTGTTGGTCTTGCATGGTCCAACTTTTCGGCAGTTCGTCTACTACCGTCTTCACGGTCCCTGAGAAGAGCTGTTGCTTGCCAGATCAATCATACTTCAATGATTTTATTGTCTGACGTATTTGTCTTCCCTATTTGTTTTCATTAATGAAAGTTTTCGAACTGCCGAGACGTCGGATTTTACAAGGTTTACAGGTGATGGATATAGTCCAAACAACTCTAATTATTATGAGAATCCATTATCAATAGTATCACATCAAGAGTGTGATTAAGTAGTTAAGATTTTAGTATAGTACTCTTTATGTTTTAATACTTTTGAAAATATAAAAGAAATATCTTAATATTCAATTTTAAAATAGCATACAGTTTTTCCGATTATTCGGACTTAATTCGAGAAAAATAAATATTTCGACAAGATGCAACTGGAAGTTGCCCGGTTTCTAGAAAACATTTGTATGGATTCAATAGTTATCAGTTGGATAAAGCTATGGAGATTCAAACTCTGTTTCTGAAAAGACAGTTCTACGAGTTAAGTATCGGTTCGATAAACACGATGCAACGTAAAGCACGAGAGCACCGAGAGATAGTAACTACACCATGTTGATATATTTCGCGCTTGTTCGTATAAAATCGAGGCTGTCGTTTCCAAAGCGAAAATTAGTCAAATACATAAAACATTCTCCTAAGTCCTTGTGGAAGGTTGAGACTGATGTATTTTATTCATAAAATAAAACAAGAGAAATTTAAGATCACTTAATTTAATTATTAACCACAGCATCATTCAGATGTCTTTGACGGAATCACTGAGAAGAATGAATGATACTACGCACAATCCTGGTCTGCAAATAGTATAATGCCACCAGTATCTTAGGCTATGCTAACAACTTAACAGAATCTCATAAAAAGAAATCCGTGGATGTCAAATCGGAACACCCTGTATAATTGAAAATGCTTTAAAATCAATAATGGATATTAAATATTAACTAAAACTTGCGTTAATTTCTTTTCCATAATACTACGATCAGCTCTAGCATAAAGAGATGGGGCTTAAATCCAACACCCTGTATATACAGAATCCACGTGTCTCGAAAGACCTTTCGATAAGGTACAATATTTGCATTTAAATGTTTGTTCTATCCATTTCCGTTCAAGAATTAAATTAAGATAACTGAAAATCTGTGAATTTTCGAAGGGGTGTTTCATCCCCTCAGAGTAAATTTCAGCACAAACAAAAAATGCTATTTTCAAGTCTCAACATATTCTACTTACCTACCAAGTTTCAATAAGATCTGAATTTGACACCCTGAAACCTTTCCTTGTTAGAGCAGTCCTTCACTAGAAACGAGGAAATTCTATGTGAGCTTCCCTTTTTTTTTCCGGCCTATAAAATATCAGATATTACGATCAGAAACTTCGTTCTATTTGGAAACCAATGAAAAAAATTCAGTTAAAGTATGAAGCAAATTCATGAAGAATATATGTGATTATTGTGGTTTTCTTCTAGGTGTTAATAGATAACCAGACTATCTTAGGATCAGTCCTAATGGAAGTGTTAGTGGCTATTTTATTTTCGTATTTTATCCTTTATGTATCAAAATTGTGTAACATGTATATTTTTTCTTTTTTAGTATTTATCCATCAGCGCACGAGCCTGGCACGATACAGATTCCCATAGGAAACAATACTGGCTCGCTGCCAGACCTCACAAGTGTTCATTTCCCTTCGCCGATACCCACGCCACTTGATCAAGACGGTGATCAAGGCAGTTCTCCGTTTAGTTCTGTAAGTAACAAAGATTTTTAGATTGTTGCGTTTCCTTAGTTTTAGTAGTTATAGTTTTCGATACGACGCTGTCTCTATGTAGAAATCAATCCTATTCATAGAGTTATCGGTAGAAAAGTATACATATACAACGACATTTCATTGGACGCAAACTTGCTTTTGTGACGTCAGTTCCCATATTTTTATAGGAGTAACTACCTAATGTCATATGAATTAGTTTTGATGTTTTTTTTTACTAGCATGGCTTTATTAGAGCACTGCCTAATGATAATCAAAATTCAAAGCATTTACTGTAATGTTTAAAGAAATTCCATAAATTCATAACATTTTGTAGAGGTAATTAGTTATGTTAAAAAATTTTTGGAATGTGATTAAGAACTTATCATCTTTATACTATTACTTTAGCTGATACACATGTTTGTAAGAAGATACAATTTTAGATTAAATAAAAACACTGCTCTTGGATAGTTGCAAAAAATTATTAATGGGAAATTACAGCCACACGAACTTTATTAATCATAGTTATAATGCTTAATTTCATTATGTATGTCAGTTATTGTGGTTCCTAATTGATCGTTAAATGAAAACATCTGGTTATATTGTATGCTTTGCTTGCATTATAAATGTTACATTGTAATCAAACGCTGTCTACATTCTTACTGAGACAGATGACAGATATGAGATACTACGTCATAATGCGCTTGTTGGTTTAGCGCCAAATACTTTACTTTGAATTTGCCACCCCCTTTAAATTAACTGGATGAACGTAGCATAAATAGAGAGGAATTGAGGATATATCTTATACGAGGGATGTCTTTTATGTCTTGCATATTGGACATAGAGGGCGCCATTAATCGAGTGTCAGTGCTATACCGAAAGAAATTAACCTCCATCTTTAGTTAACCTAAATCGAAAATTCCAATGCGACGCATCTAGTCTTGTAGCTACAACAAACTGTCAAAAGTTGACAAGTTAGTTGAAAAATGGAATTAAGCCGAGAACATTTTCGCGCATTAATTTTTTATAATTTTAGAAAACAAATATCTCAATAAAAATGTCGACGAATTCGTTTCTGTTTTCGGCAATGAAGCACCACATCAGTTAAAAAATTTTCGTTGGTGTGGAAAATTCGAACGTGGATGCTAAGCTTCGAAAAACTAACCTCGAACGACTCCAGCCAAACAATTCAAGTTCGCACACACTACGCAAGACAATTGAATTTTTAACGCAATAAAATGTCGAATTGTTAGACCATTTTTCGTACACCCCAGACCTAATCCTGAACGATTTATTTTCCTTTCCGAAAATCAAGAACGGACTCCGTGGTCAAAAGCTCCAGTCGTCAGAGGCAGCCGTTTTTGACTGCATCAACAATCGGGTGGAATAACAACTTCCAGATTTGGTTCGAGCACATACAAAAGTGCATTGATCTTCGTCCAGAGTATTTCAAAAAATAATAAGTCTTTAAAGGCTATCTACTTTTTTATTTCAGCTCTATATGCAAAACTTAAAAGACAACCCTCGTATGGGCTTATTTCTTTCGACACTTATTCTATTCACGCAATTTCCTTTCAGAGTCCGGTAAATACGAGTCCATCTACGTTATCTCCTACCAGCCTCCAGCACGGGATCAGGCAACCGACGCGTTTCCACTACACGAACCCTTCGTCACCTCACCACCATCAGGTGAAAAGTGTTAGTTGTAATACCTTTAGCTTTCCCTTCTGCGGTTTTCCACTTTTACCGTTAGTGCTACTATCTATCTATTCTTTTTTTTTTAATTTTTCTCTATACTCTCTCAATGAGTTGCGTTTGTATCTGCGTATGTTAGTTATAGCATGATAGATGACTATTTTGTTTTCTTTTATTTTGATTTTGCATGTTGTTTTTTGTCATTTTGTTGCAGAATCATTTATCAGTACCAGTTAATTCTAGGTTTCTACATCATACGAAGGTTAGTATTCTATGTCGGTTTTGCTTTTTTTATTTATTTTTTTTTAATGCGTACACTATCGCTCATAAGACCATTTTGAGAAATATATGTTAGAATTTAATTAAAAAGGACATCATATAGAAAGAATGAGGTCTATTTATTATTGTTTAGCACTACCTTAGTGATCTTAGAGACTTAAAGGCGGTAGTGTATATACGTAGTATAAATCGAATTTGATGGGTTTGAAATGACACTCAAAAAATGTTAATTTATTTACAACGAATTTAATTTACAACGAATGCCGTTTGTTTCTTGGTTTGACGTTTCCCGTTAATCTTCTAGAGCCTGCCGGTGGATAAGAGTATAGCAGGTCTAGATGGACAAGATTACACTCAGCTCGGAAACGTGCCCGGTTTATATCACCAGCACCAGCAACAGCAGCAGCAACAACAGCAGAAGGTTCCGCCTTCTTCGCCGTCACCAACGGTAGGCTTCACGACATATTATTTAATCTTTTATTTGGTCTGCCTACACTTCTTCTTCCTAAACATCTATAAAATTTTGCCCTGGTTGGCAAGCTCAACACATGCATCCGTTCTGCGTATCTCTTCCATTTATTTTTATTTTCCTTTATCCACTCATTTATGTCGAAGATGTTTCGTTCTGTTCTTATACTTCCATTTCTTAATCTCTCGGATCTTGTGTAACCTTTCACTCTTGTGTCTGCATCCTGCTTTCTTCATTATGTCCATGTTTTACTACCGTATAAAAGGGTTGGCACTGCTATCGTCTTGTGTATCCTTTCTTCCTTTGTATTTTAACGTTCTGTTAATTGTTCCACAGACATGTGTGAATTTATTCAGTTTCTCTTATATGTATTTGTTTCGATCATAAGATACATTGCAATCTAAATACTTAAAGTGTTTCACCTATTCCATGAAAGTCACATTTCCCCTTTCAAACGTAATTCTTTATGTTCTGGTCCTATCTTTTGTATGTATATAATGCTAAGCCCTTATTAGCTCTTTGTTCTCTCCATACTCCGCTATAAATCATTTACTATTATTTAATCAAGGTCGAAATATACGGGGTGTCCTATGAGTATTTACGAATCTCAGTTGACTAGACCCAATCTAATTATTGTTATTTACTTATTTAACAAAATTTCTTTTAATTTTTGAAACGAACGTAACAAGTGCAATACAATATGAAATATTATCAAGATAAAGATGCGGACGTTGGTAATACCAAGACCCCCAATTGAATTTAACCATCCAATATCGTTTTAACGTTGAAATATAGTTTATTTTTGTGTCATAAAGAAGAACAAAGAATAAAATGAATTACAATCTTCTAATTCATTAAACTCATACTGTAATCTTTTTAAATTCGAATAAACCATCAACAATCTATATTAACGTCGTTTAGTTGCAGCAGGTGGCCGGATACAGGAGTCCCAGGCCTAGTCCTCAATCGTCGCCAGGCCTAGGTGGACACCATTCGGCACCGTGTAGTCCAGGAGCACCGAGCCCCTTACCCAATGACTTCCAACTGTTCAACCAAGCCGCTCAATTACAACAACATTTCGAACAATTCTCTATGGTAAGCGAAAGCAATTGTACGAACCCCAAAATTAAAACCTGTGATTGTTCTCTGCTCGCAGGGTTTGGTGAGTAGAACGCTTACGATCTTACTACTTAAACGTGATCCCTACTCTGTTACCTCGATGAATTGCGAACCTCAAAATCGTACTCGATTAAATCGAATGACTATAATTTTTTGTTTACTTAGCCCTAATTTTTCTTTGTGCAAGACTTGCTTTACTAATGTCGAGATTAAAATATTATAAGATAGCGTTTTGTGCCTGTTGAATATCAGAGTATTGTCAAAATGTTGCAAACATTTCAATTTATCACTTCTCAATATCTATTGGTTTGGTATTATGTTCAGTATTACCAACCCATATTTCTTTGTAACAAAAATGGTAACTAAATTGTAATAGACGAAGTTCAGTTAGACAGAAAAGGATAACTTATCGGAATATTTGTTGTTATGCCTGCCATATTAAACATCAGCATATATTATCAATAAAATCGCTTCTTTTGCCACCGTGTCAAAGAGAAGGTAGTGTCCTTCTCTTTATAGTAATAGAAAACACTTAGTTATACATTATACTTATGAAACACTGTAAAACGTATACCCTCCTAAACAGTGTACGGACGTAAAGTTAGTAACGGTTTTACGATGTGGCAACGTCGTATAAGTTGTATGTAGTAGAAAAGTGTATGAAATGATCACAATGATTACAAGGACTGTGTGATTGTATACTTCACAGGTATTGCAGTAAACTCCTCTGCACACAAATTAATAATTATTCGGAACGCAGTGTTTCAGGAGGATATGGACACTCATTATCAACTGTGTTACAGACTGAATGTAAAAAATGTATCGCACATGCAATATTTCCTATGCGGGCTCTAAAACTTCTTAAAATACATAACTTTTTACAATCTGTGGGTGGTTTCGGATATCTCGTATCTTCGAGAAAGGAAGGAACGGAAACGAACCATATCTTTAACAGGGCCTTATGGCAATAAATCCATCAGACTCGAGTGTGCAATTGGGGGTGGTTCTCTGTTCAATAAGTTTCTGTTCTTTTTCATAAATATCGTTTCGTACGCATCTAATTCTCTACGTGAGTTTGTTTCCAATAAGTTTAAGATTTTTTTATTCAATTTTATGTCCGAATTTTACCATATGCTCTGCTACGTTAGTTCTGGTTTATCGAAATGATAGTGTCTAATATGTCCTCGCTTCAATACTCCTTTTTGTTTGTCCAATATAAACTTTATCACATCATCATTACATGCTATTTGGTAAATTCGAGACCTTTTAATCATATCCGGTTTATTTTTAGGGTTGCCTAAAAGGTTTCATAGGTTGTTTTTTTGATACAAAAGACGCGTTCATATGTCGTTAGTGGAATATTTTATTTAACCCTTTTACTGTGTGGTGAAAAGCTAGCGTTATAAACTTTTTATTACCGGTGTTTGTTGATGTCAAGGCCCTGGAATTTCTAGTGTGTTGTTTATATTGGACTTTACTTAATATCCGTCGAAAAAAACCGTATTTGCTACGCCTGTAATTTAAGCTAATGTCAGGGTTTTTTCCTTTGTTATTTGTTCATAAATTACATTGTTTGTTTGTGCAAAATCTTCGAAACCGGATTCGGACTCATATTCATTAAGACGTTTCTGCATATTTTGCACTATACTATCCCCCCGCAAAGTTTGTTGTACATTTTCTTAGACACCCTGTATACTTTTCAACTCAACTAATTTATCCATTCCGTCGCTATCAACCGACTTTGGCGAATAGTCAACAGACTAGCCTTTAGTTTGCCACCAGCATAACCTAAGCTTCAGTCAAGTTGAGCCTAAAATGGACAAGGAAAGTTTGACGTCAGTAAGTATTGTAATTAATGATATGATTTTACATAACGTACAACCTAATGCAGCTTACGGTCGCAAAACAGCACAGTAAACAAGAAGAATTGAAAAGAATGGTTTTAACACATTGTCTTTGTTTTGTCTGGAAACTTCAGTGTGGCCATAATACATACTGAGGCACAACTTCCTCTTAAGCTGTTAGATTCCAGAAAAGTTCACAGCAACCCTCGTATTGAAAACATTCATACACTGGAGTATGTTTAAGATCAATGCAGTTACAGTTTTTGTAATCTTTGAAATATAATGACATCATATGTTAAAAGTGCCATGATAGTAATATTGCCATCATGTTGACTTTAACATTTTGCTATTTTTCAATAAGTGATCTTAAATTTCTGAGCAATAGTGTAAATCAGATTTTGGTGCCGTTATACGATTTTGAGGTTCGCACAGATATTAACCGCTATTTTCTGATTATGTTCTGTGTTATAAATTATATGTCGTCTCTATACATATTGTTGTTTAAGTGTTCATTGAAAGATATAATACTAACCGTACACCACCACCACCCTCTCATATCTCATCACGTATTACTAATCGTACTCTTAAGTGTGCGCCGTATCAGGGTCCATTAACATCATCACGCATTAGGTAATGGGTTATTTAATCGTCCAGACAGTTTCTTTTCACCATGTATTCTTTTTTACGTTGTGCTGTTTAATGAAAACAATTTAAGTTCAATAATTGGGTACAATTTAACGTTTATTGGCGGTCAAGTCATGTGGTTTAGTGCCATGGTAGAGATAAGTCGGTCATATGATTATACACCATTCCACATGACTGGAATCTTTTCTCATATTCTTTTTTTTTCCAAATCTCCCAATTGGCGTGTAGATATTTTGGTTTTATTATTTTGGCGAAACCCAATCATCTCGCTTGCTTAGAAAATTTCAAATTTCCATATGTAGAATATAGGATAAAAGATCTGCTTAGTTGCCATTAAAAGAAAGAGTCAATAAAACAATTTATTTTTTTTGTTCTGAATTGAATTACGAAGGTAAGCTGAAAAAGTCGGTAACTAAATTATGGGTAGGGTTAGGCATTTTTCGTATGGAAAACTGTTGGTGATCGAAACCTCGAGTATTACAAACTTTCTGCACGGTAAAGAACCTGAGAACCGAACAGCAGCCAGCAACGGTGGCTGTGAAATTTTGAATACAACTTTGTGCAGGATATTAGAAACTTCCACCTTTTGGTTATCAAATTTGTATCAAAATTTATTACAGAAAAAGATTTATTTAAGTATCCTCTAGTTACGCTTTCAGTCATACTCATAAGTTTAGGGTCACCCTGTATGAACCTCGGCATATAATATACATATAAGAAGGTAAGCTGAAAAATTCGGTTACTAACTATGAGATGGCGCTGTGCGAAAGTAATCGTTGAGGGTATTGTATAGCTTGATGTTTCAATGACACGTGTTAAACTTCATGTCGATCTTGTAGTTGTGTTTGTTGTGTACACTCGTTCAAAATAGAGCACTTTTGGCGCTGTTTAAAAATGGACAATATTGAAATTCGTACAGTAATCAAATACCTATGGAAGAAGTATTTTTCGCCCAAAAACATTCATCCTTATATGGTAAATCTGTTAGGCGAAGATGCTCCTTCTTTTAAGACTGTTTGCAAATGGGTGAATAAATTTAAAAAAGGTCACACGAGCGTAAACGACGATCCCTGTTCTGGATGCCCAAAAATAGCCACTCCTACAGAAAGTGTGCAAAACGTTTTGAAATTTGTGGAAACTGATCATCGATCAACATTGAGAAATATTGCTAAGGCTACAAGCACATTCAGAGAAGAGGTGACGTACATTTTAAATGTTAAATTAGACATGTCTAAGCGGTGTGCAAGATGGGTGTCGCGCTTGCTCACACCATCGCAGAAACTCAAACCCGTGGAATGTACTACAGCTATTTTGGAGCGGTTTCGGCAAAATCCAACAGATTCTTTGCGCCAATTTGTGACTTGCGATGAAATGTGGATCCATCACTGCACACCGGAAAGTAAGTAGCAATCAAAACTGTAGACTAAACGTGGTGAACCGGTTCCAAAGGAGGCCAAAGTCATTCTATCGGCATGGGAGGTGATGGATTCCGTTTTCTGAGGTGCGACGGGAATCTTGCTTATCTATTATCTTCCAAAGGGACATTAGTACTTTATTACTGGACAATACTATTCTAAACTTTTGGATCGATTGAGAGCAGCTGTCGTCAACTCGGAAGAAAGCAAAAATGTCTTCCATCAAGACAATGCGCCAGTTCACAAGAGCGGAATTGTCGATGCAAAATTGGTCAAACTCAAGTTTGAAGCACTTCAGCACCCTCCTTATTCGCCGGATTTAGCTCTGTCGGACTATCATCTCTTCCCCAAGCTTAAGAAGCACCTTGGCGGTATGAGATTTGCTTCGGATGAGGAGCTGATAGATGCCGTAAACCAGGGGAAAATGAGTACTGCGAAGGCATAAAGAAACTTGAGCATCGACTAAATAAATGTATTGATCTTGAGGGAGATGTCGAAAAATAAAACACATTTCATTGAAATATTGATATTTGCGATTCTTTAGTTACCGAATTTCTTCAGTTTACCCTCGTATATCGTCTTATAAATCAGGATTATCAATCGTTTCAATCACCTACTTTAAGAAAATTGTTTATTGACTTTAAATATGGAACCCATACGCTATTTACAGGGCTAAAGTTGCCGATCCTTGGTTGAAAAACTGCTACAAGTCGTGCGTTAGAATGCTGTAATCTAAGAAATTAAAAGACAATATTTTCACTCTAATTAAGCAGACTTTTTTACCTATATCTTCTCCCACCACGTATTAAAGTCAGCTGTACAATTATAGAGGAAACCAGAATATGAAGACGTAGATTTACACATAAAAACTTAAGAAAACTTCTTCAGTTTTTGCGGTAGGGTTGAAACCGCGTTGCAATTGCTGAGTCTGCCGACGTTTCGCTTTGTGTTGCATGAAGATTCTTCTAGGCTGCTACATGTATCGCTGCTGTGAGAAGCACATCAGTAACCCAGAAGAAGGTCCATGTAACTAAGTGCGAAACATTGGCAGACTCATGCAATTGCAACAGAAACCTAAGTCTTAAAAAAAAAAGCGACCGCGGGAGTCCATAACAACGGTTCCTGAGGATATTTCTAAAATTTAATAGTTCAAGTGGTGCCCGCGTTTTTCAGCCGTAATTTGACATCTCTAACCTATAATTCAGTAATAATTGTCTTAAGTACGTCAATTGCAATTGTAATCTTCAACTATAAAACTTAAAATTGTACAGCTGTCTTTAAATTGTGTTTAGTTGCCATTTCGCATCTTCAGTTCGTACATTCGCTTAGAAAACGATCCTCCCCACCTCCCTCCACTTCCTCTTGTCATACAACACGCATACCCAAAAATAGTTCATGCTACTACTTAGGGATTTTTGTATTTTATACCAGGACTGGGCGCAATTGGTAGCTAGTCTTGTGGAATCGGGTTGTACCTGGAGCGCGGAAGTTCAGGTGATTTTGAATTTCGCTAATGAAGAGTGTAGTTTAATATTTATTCCACCTCTCTTGTTAGGAGTTTGAGATCTCTTTAAAGCTCTACTGTACGATCCACCCCTTTGTAGTTTCTATATTTACGTACATTACATACTTTGATTTGATTTTCTTTCCGAGAGGGATTTACATATATCGTTTCGTTAAACAGCTCAACTTTTAAGCATGGCTTCATAGATACCACCTTTTCTTCCGAGGTTTTACTGCGCCATTTATCAATAGATAAAAGCTGCATGAAACGTTTGATTTTTGCCGGTATTTTAACGTCCTTGCTTTGTGTGTTGCGCATAC
This sequence comes from Trypoxylus dichotomus, assembly GCA_023509865.1. Lineage (NCBI taxonomy): Eukaryota > Metazoa > Arthropoda > Insecta > Coleoptera > Scarabaeidae > Trypoxylus > Trypoxylus dichotomus. The sequence continues at coordinate 53,313,196 of CM042075.1, forward strand.
GTGTACACTGTGTCCAAAGTTATCTGCGCAGTGTTGCTAAGTTTTGTTATTACTACCGAAAAATTAGCTGCGAAGTTTTTCGACATGTACGTCACTATCATTTAAACTGTCAATATACACAACCTAACTTGATTGTTATGAATAAATCGCGGCCACTAAGGATAAACCTGGGTGTATCTTTATTAAAATTTAATCAAAAAAGAGAAAAACAACGCAATTGTAATTCTAACGAAGTTAATAACAGCAAGCGAGTAACTTTGGACATTATGTATACAGGGTGTCACGTAAGTTATGTATAAAAAACTAAATTCAATGTGTAGATATCCAATCTCGTATGGTTTTTAAGTTATAGCATAAACACTCTTTTTAAGATACTCTTTTTTTCTGTCACACACTTTGTACCTATTGTTTATTCCACTCTAAGAAACTGCGTGTTTTTACTCCTTACAAAAATCTGCTATGCGCACCTGTACTCTACAGAAAGAAGTTTCAGGTTAAGGTATGAGATATCTAGCACACCTTTTTTCTAGGAAGCTTCTTGTTAAACTCTCAAACTTGACGAGCAATGTATGTGAGAACGCCATCGTAACGAAGACAGTATGAGTTCTGCTAGTTTAGAGAGACAGGTTCATCAAATCATATTAGTGGCCATCTTCCTTTGTTAGAAACTCGAAGGATCAATTTAATACTAGTATATAGATATACAAAGTAAAATATAAATACACAGTACAAGGGCGACCTGGAATGTTTCCAGAATCAGCAAAGGCAACCTTTTTTTATGACAACTGGCAAAATTCCAGACGTCTACTGTCAATAGTTGTTGTTTAAGAGTATGTTTTGTGTAGCAAGTCAGGCGGTTTCGCAAAAATAAAATCGAATTTCGTGCAGTGATAAAACACTTCTGAATGGCTGGGAACATGGCCACGGAAATACCGTGTTTTTCTTGCCGATTCCGGAAACATTTCAGGTCGCCCTCGTATGCGTAAAGCTGTAAAATATCTATGGCATTAGATCCAAATATTCGAAAACAAAGTCCATTTCGTTTTAATCTCCACTTACGGTACTAGATTTAAACGTTGGCAGTTTGGAACGAAGCCTGTTGCTCCATCGTTTTTGGGTATCTTGCACTGTATACACATGATGATGCGGTGGTTGTTCTTGGGGCAGAAAATGAAAATGAGTTACAAACAGAAAAAAAACCTCAGCATAACTTCCATATTTCAGAACAATAACCAACACACTACAATTTAATGTACTCTGTATTATCCTAGCCTAGTATTAATTAACACAGTAAACTGATAGGTTTCTGTACATATGATGAATTTGACACAAAATTCAATTGTTATAACTTTAAATCCACGGAGAATCTATTCACATAACTCATTCTGCCGGATATCTTTCGTTTTTTGCATAACTTACGAGTCCTCCTGTATATACGCCATGCAATATTAATATCCATAGATAATTACCTAATTTCATACTGAAATTTGCAGATTGCGCAACATTAGAAATCGTAGTGAGGGTTAGCAATGGACATTTCCTTCATCGTCATACATCCTACATGTTAGAAATGTACCTTTTTTGTATAGTTTTGCATGGCTATCGCTTACTTCATTCGAATATTGTTTTTCCAAATAAACTCACTCTTAATACATTAGTAGTTAAATATCTTTGTTATTGGTAAAGATCCCGCGAATTCAAGTCATTTTCATCAAGTTTCTTTCGATGTAGATGGACACGCCCGTCAGTAACGTGACGTACACGGACCAGTCGCCTCTGAACCAGACGCATACGCAGATTATGCCGGACGGAACGGGGATGGGACAAATAGAATTGGCGGCCGACGCAGGGTACTACAGCACGTCACCTCAGTTCGCCTACACCGCCGCGGCATCACCTAGTTTACGTACAACACCAAATACTCCAACTAGCATACCTGATATTACGCTAACAGGTAAGTGGAAAAGGAATAGTTTCAACTATCTCGGTATACTCCGCACCATACAAATCAATCATTTATTCGGGACACGGTATGATTAATTTGTATAGTACGGAGTGTACCAAGTGTGTCGACCCCACCATTCTTGCAGTAGTAAATATTTTTTAAAAGCTCTAAATTTTGATAATTTTCTGTTAAAGAAGCTTATGATTTAAAATTAAGCGTTAGTTTATGAAGCTTAATAAATATTAAAAAAAATAAATTTAAAAACTAAAACTAATAAATGTAAATGAAAAAAAATAAAGAATAAAACGTTGATTTTCAAAATTCCATAAATTCTATTATTTCCCCAGTAAAAAAAGTATATATAAATACCTGTAAGAAGAATTTTCAGTTTAGAATTGCGTTCATTATAACAACAAATTAATATCTTCCACATTCCATTTAGTCCATAAAGCCTAATTGAAACTATAGTCCGTCCCAACCTCCGTATTCAGTATACGTCTTATGGGAATTTGTTTCATGGTTGCCAAATCATCCGATCGGCTGTACATTACTATTTCCGGTTAATTATTTGCAATTTCACCCGATCAATTCATAACCTTTATTAACGTTTATTGACGTTGAAGGTGCAAAATTATTGACATTCATATGACATTTTGCTTATTATTTTATTAAAGTAACTAACTTTTAACAGAGTGCATAGCGACTTCGCTGCACGTAAAATTATAGGAAAAATACTACAGATAAAATAGTTATATCTCAATATTTATTAACAATACTATACACACATCTATAAACAAATATACATATGAACGATATCTATGCAATGTACAGTGAATATTTGCTTCGATATTGGTGCTATGCAATTTATTAAATTAAAAAAGAAGATGATCCTTATATATATACAAATAATAGTTTCCACTTTTGTAACAAAAAGAACTGAGTCATAGAAATACGTATATGTATAATACAATAATATTTAAGAAAGGAATAGCAATTACACACATATATCTATGTCTTACGTTAATTTTCTAGTCAGTCGAAGAATCACTTTGATCTTCAGATGATGACGAATATCTTACGTGAATAATAAATTCTTCGATGTCGTCTTGCAAATTATCCACTATCCACATTTCCTTTTTCAATATTGTTTACATGTTTGATGTAGTTTTGCCAATTATTAGTTGTTACAGTGCTATACGCTCGTCGAATTAATTGCTCCATATCTTTTACCTTAAATGTGGTATTATTCATTCTTACGTAGTTTTTAAGTTGTGCCCATACCATTTCAATGGGATTTAACTCGCAATGGTAAGGTGGTAATCGAAGAACTTCATGACCTTTTTCTTTTGCAAATTCGTCAATCCTACTTTTTATCATATTGCGGTTTAATTTGTGACACGCAATACAGTAAGTCCCTTTTAGCATATCGGTACTGATTTGTATTTGTTTTTCATTGAGCCAATCAATGATCTCGTTTTTCCTCCATGCTGTTGTTGGAATTTTCTCCAATTTTCTGCAGTGGTAGGAAGCATTATCAAGAACAATGACTGACTTCTGTGGTATATTTGGAAGTAATTTATTTATAAACCAATCCTCATACGTTTCTGAATCCATCTCATGATGAACATCGGCAGTGTTTTTCTTGCAAAGAAATGTATATTCAGCACCAGGAACAAACCCATTATCACTGCCTGCATGAACTAATGCAAAACGAGGTCCTAGCCCGGTTGGTGATTTCAAACCAGTGCTTAGTCCTTGAATAAGAGCTTGTCGACTACTTTGAATAGCAGTATCTGTCCAAGTTTTATTTACCGTATGTCCTGTATTCACCCATGACTCATCAGTGTATATAATAGTTCGACCTGAAATATAAAATTACAGCCATGTCAAATAGCAAGAGGTAAATTTTACCTTCTTCTCTAAATTTCTTGATCTCTCGCAAGTATTTGTGCCTCCATCTAATAATCTCATCTCGTTCAATGAGTATACTTTTTCGTCCTACTTTTTTAAATTCGAAGCCCATATCGTGTAACAATCTATGAAAAGTTGTTCGACTGAAGTTAGGGAGATCATCGTCAGCATTGACAGTAGTAAGAATTGTATTTAAAGTAGGTGGCATATTCTGTATAAAAATCCATGCACTTTACGTCGAATAGCTGCTTGCGTGTTCTCACCATATGTATGCAGTCGATCATTTACTTGTATGCCCTTCCTTTTTTAGGTTTTTTGGACTTGATAATAAACCATTTTGTTGCTCCTGTTTTACATGATATATTGCACGTCTGAGATGCCCAAAGCTTTACTTGCTTCTCGAACGGCAGCACTCACATTCATTGATTTATTGAAATAATTGAAAACATTTGCAATCATACACACTTCTCCTTACGGTTAAATTTGTCTCCTCTGCGCCGTTTTCTTCCTATAGGCTCCATTAATGTAGTGAAAACTGTAATTACATTTATATTCTGTTATAACATTTATAAAAATAAATAAAAATACCCATATTACCCCTGTGCACGCTTGAAAAGATAGAAGTGTTCTGAAAAGAACAATTTGTACAACTATATAAGCAAATTAACAATTTAACGAAATATTTCAAAACAAGGACGATGACGATTGACAGTTGATGCTAATAGACAGATAGTATACAACTGTTGTCGACGCCGACAGCATATGTAAATAAGTTGCAACATAGCAACCGGTTGTAGAGATAGCGCTAATGACAGCAACCAAGGATAGTAAGAGATAAAAGTTGCTATTCTATCCCATACTGAATACGGAGGTTGGGACGATCTATAGAATAACACGGAATAAACACTAAACTAAATAACCCGACTGAACCACTATTCTTTAGTAAACACTTAAAAACTAATCGCTTACATTCACTTTAAGGATGTAGTAGATAGCGCTGCTATCGGCGTCTGTATTATACTGGCAAAACTTAACTCGATTAAATAATAGCGGGTGATTTAAAAGTAAAATATCAGTTGTATCGTAATAATTGTCAAATGGCAAATATTTTAGTAAGATGTTTACAAACATACATTTAAGTTTATTCTAATTTATTGAATCCAACTAAAAGAAAGGAAATAACTTTATTTAAAATATGTCGTATATTTTATTACAAGTCACATATAAATAGAAATAGTTCTTTTTTAAAATAGCTACAATAATCACAATTATAGAACGATGTGCCAATTACCTCAAATATATATATATTATTTTATGTTGACCTTTCGGAAGCATCACTGAGGCCCGTTTGCACCGGTTACCCTTAAAAGTTAAGCGTCGCTTAAATCTTTAAGCGGATTGCACCGCAAGGAAAATACCTTAAGCGTCACTTAAAGTAACGCTTAACATCTACGATTTTAAGCGGCAGATATTCTACGGCTTAACTTGAAAAAGAAAGAAGAGCGCTTGCGCCGCGTAAATATTTTTAAATTTCAATAACCTTACTTTGTTCATAAACAAACGTATCGGCTAAGCAAAAATTATTTGCATCCAAATATTGTACCAATTTCAATAAAAATGGATTTAATACAGGAAGTTGACGAAATCGTTGATAATATAGTAGAAGACAATGAGTTAGATATGCTAGAATCTATAGAATATGGTCTACCTAGGCAAGTATACGTTCGACAAAACCACGACAAAGAATTTTGAGATGTAAATGTCATACCTTGATTTTGATTATCTAGGACTTGTGCGATGAAGGTTTTAAAATTAATTGAACAACATGTAAGTGGATGAGTTGCGTGTCTACCTATTTCATAAAGTTTTTTTTTCCAGGAATAACTATGTTGGTCCTATAAATCAGTTATTACTGTGTCTGCGATTCCATTTTATTCCGCAATAATTACCTACAGGAGGCTATTTACAAGAAATTGCAGACCTTGCTAAATTAACTAGAAGATTTGTTACATTTCCTAAAACTGAAGAAGAACAAAAAAACTGTCAAAGGAATTTTCTAGTATCGCATCATTTCCAAGAGTTATTGAGAGTTATTATATTATATTACAAGTTTCTAATGTATTTTGTCAGTGGAAATGGTGCTGAACTTTTCCATAAACAGGAAATCTTACTTTCAATGAATATGCAAATGCTTTGTGATGCCACTCTAAAAATTAAAAGTGTTGTTGCACGATGGCTTGGCTCTACATATGATTCAACTATTTTCAATAATGACAACATTTTGGCTGAATTCGAAAGCAATAAGTATCATCAATGTATTTTATTAGATAAATATAACGCCTACTTTAGAAATCTTCGATAATATTAGGTCTCTTTTTGTACATGACGATATTGAAATCAAACCAAAAAAAAAATGTTCTCAATTCTATAATGCAATTAAAACTTCAAACGCTTGTATTTTTTTTTTCATTCAATTATATCCCTATATTTCTTTATGAGCGATAATACGGATATTTTCTCCACAACTGTAAAATTCGGGATTCCATGATTCTCAAATAGTGTATACTTAATATCTAATCACCAACCTCCTAAGTTCCTAAGAATTCAAAAAATTTTCTGGTGCTATTTGTCTTACCAACTCATTTCTAAAGCTTAACTAACTGATACTTTTAAGGTAGCGGTGCAATGCAATCTGTCGCTTAAAGTTAAGCGTGGCTTACTTAAGCCGAAAGTTTAAGGGTAACCGGTGCAAACGGGCCTGAGTGAGGGCATTTCTGATGACGATCCCGTATTAGCGGTGGTAATAAATTCTTTCATCACACCTTCAACGACGTTATCCTCGGCAAAGTGGGGCAAGTTACAGTGCAGTGCAGAGAACAACGTGGAGGGGCCGAGCGGCCGCATCAGGGCGAGTGTTCCGTAACATTTACGTACTCACATCATTTATGATCGTGACCTTCATGTGTGAGCGTAGACGATGCGGACGCAAGAATGGTTACACATAAAATGCTGATAAAAGAATATATTTCGTGCTGAAACACTTACTGTGGTGGTTCAGGCACTTTGGGACACAGTTCGTGAAATCTTTTTGTACGTCTTGGGGATTATTATAGTCCAGGCACTCTAAGCTCACATGCACGTCACTTTTAATTTATCTGCGTGATCGCATTGCATTTTTATGACGTCGTTTGATTATATGAATGACGTCGCGTTAATGACGTGTATGTGAACTTAGAGTGCCTCGACTATATATAACGTGCTGAAACACTTACTGTTTGAAGAATTTTTCACGAAATTATATATTTATGTTACAAAGAAAAATAATGTAAATTAGCTAATAGAAAATAACTTGTTTCAATACCTAACAATACCAAACGCAGTCAATCGCCAAATGACCATATGACCACGGAACAATTAATTTAGCTCTATGGTTTTACCCCATGACTGTAAGAGGCGCTGAAGTTAGTTTTACCCCCACCCTGACAGTCAAAATTCTGTCTTGTTCTGTGGACCAGTCGAATAATACCGAATAAGCGTGCTTTGAGACGAGTACTCGATTCTCCGTGCCGCGCACTTCACTTTACGTTGTTCTCCGCACGGCACTGAAATTTGTCCTTCTTTGGTAATTGTTTCGATGAATAGTAGTGTATTATTGTTTCTTAATAAATATTTTACCATAAAAGTACGCATAAACTTATTTGGTTCCCTGACATTTTCGTATTTTCTTTTGCAGATTTTTCGGCAGGAGACGAAATGAACAGAAGCGACTTAACGTTTTCAAAGCAACTAGAACTACTAGACAACGATTCGCTGCGAGCGGACCTCGAACCGCTGGACTTCGACGGATTCCAGATCCTATCGGAGACCGGCATGAACCTTATACCGGATAGTGTCGAGGATCACTTTCGATTGGATCGTTCGTAACAAGTTAGTATCCCGATCGGAAATTACCCATCGAAAATACTCGCTTTCGTCTCTCTCTATTCTAGGAATTCACTGCTCGAAACGCTATAGTAACAAATAAAAACAAAGAAAACGAAGAAACGCCCTTCTTGTCGTACGGCGGATTCGAAACTTGAATGAGAGATTTAATCTAGAGGCATTTCAAAAACCGTTCTTGAACCATGGGAAACCTTTCTATTCAGTGTGATCGTTAGATTTTAGTGACTACTACTCTATATTAATATACATATAGTGTGGCCAACATTAAGTGGATGTAAAAGTGTACCAAGTGCGAATTAAAAACGTGGTCATCACAAATACCCCTTAAGCTCTATCCTTCTACCATACTTCTCTTTTTTTTTTGTTTCCCGTAACGAGAGACGCGAAAACACGCACATTCTCGCGCACGTCACGAGATCAAGAAACGTTTGTGGTTGTAATTAATTTATATACATTTTTTTGATAATAACGATAATGTTAAGTAATAAACTTTTTTCATAATAATTGAGAGAATTTTAATTGTTTTCTTTCTCTTTTTTTTTTGTTATGTTTACACCCAAATATCTTCGATCAACTTTTTTTTGTATATTTTTTTGTTAATTTCTTTTAATTGATATTTATCAAAGCAAACATTGTTTATACATGATAGTATAATAGGGAAGTTATATTTTTAAATAAACGCTCGAAATTTTTTTTTGTTTTCTTTTATATTTCTGGACGATATTCACCTTACATAATATTGGCTGGAGTCGGTATGTTTGACATAGGAATTTTAACAGGCGATGTTAGAAAAATCCAAATTTTTAATCATGCTCTTGTACAAATTAATATTACAACTTTCAATTTTATTATTCAATAAACTAACACTACATCATGGACGATATCAGTGCTTGTCTGATATAAAAATAGTTCTGCCAACTGTTAGAAACTATGCAACGTGGTTAAAAAGCACTGACTATGTTACTACACTTAAAAATTTACATCGCAGTTCACAGCTATTTTAATTTTTCAGTAGCGTATCTATTATTTACTTCTTTGAATATACAGGATGTCTTTGAAATAAAATAAACTAAAGAAATTACATAGAACATAACTCAAAAAAATTTTTAATTAAGTCAGTGTATATATGATATGTGGGCAACAACCACTGTAACATTTGATCCGGCCCGCGAGACATTTTAAAAAACCCAATTAAAAAAAAATATTACACTACTTACTCATACTCACTCATTTCATTTTCTTATTTTAATAAATTGTATTATAATAACATTGTCGTATTATTTCATGTCTGATATCTATCGCTAAAAATTATGAACACTACTTCAAAATGCACTACCTTTAAACGCAGCCCGCGAACGTATTTGCGCACTAAAGTTTGGTCCACAACATGCCAGAGGTTGCCCATACTTGGCATACAGAATACATCCATGCAACCAAACTCGTGTACATACGGGGTAGGTGTAATAAATTCTCGGCATGATATAGAAAAAAGAAAACTTGGAACAATATAAGGAATTTTATTTTTCAACGTAATCTCCCCTAACTGCTATACATTACAACGATTAATCAATAATTCGCTACCCTTGTAAAAATAATTCGTTTTTCCGTCAATATGTTCTATAGCAGCCGCTTGCAACTCACTGTCGTTCTTAAAAGGCTTCTTTTTAAATTAGAGAACAAATTAAAATCACAAGCAGCCATATCCAGACTATACGGTGGATGTTCCAATTCTTGAAAGCCAGATTCGCGGATGGCAGCTTGTTAAACGGGGGCAGTATGGACGGGAGCATTATCGTGCAATAATCGCACACCTGTCAATTTTCCACGACGTTTTGCACGAATACTGTCCCCAAAGTAGTAGGAGCCGACTTTGGAGCACCACACTCCAAATTTGAGCGCCGCTAGATGCGACGATTTACCACTTCCACTTTATAATTCGCGCCAGGCTCAATGAGGAATCTAGAGGACGCTGCATGGGACGCGCGCATTATCTTTTGCAGGCTGTTCTTTTTAAAAGAATGTTGTAACAGTACTGTAGAATAAAAGTTCGGTAAGCCAAAGAGGCTCTCTCCCCACCTATCTGTTCCCAATCCCTACCTTTACAATTTTCTACTGACCGCTTTATACATTGAATAAATAATATGGAACATCCTGTATATTGAAACTATCGAATGCATTTTATAAAAGACATCCCTGTATATTATAATTCTCCACTGTTCTTTATACAGAACATGTAGATTAAAATGTCGATTGCACATCTAAAAAGAACATCCCGTACATTAAAACGGCGAGTACAGTTTAGAAGGAACACTGTGTATATTAAAATGGCGAGTGCTCTTTAAAAGACATCTGTATATGAAAATGGTGAGTGAACTTTAAAAATAACACCTGTATATTAAAATGGCGAGTACACTTTAAAGAGGAACAGCCTGTATATTAAAATCGCGAGTGCACTTTAAAAGGAAACTCTGTATATTAAAACGGCGAGTGCGCTTTAAAAAGAACATTGGATTGGGAACAGATAGGTGGGGAGGGAGCCTCTTGGACTTACCGAACTTGTATTCTACAGTACTGTTACAAGATTCTTTTAAAAAGAACATTCTGCATATAATAATACGCGCGCCGCTTTCAGCGCCTTCTAGCTTCATCGATGAGCGCAGCGTGAACTACAAAGTGGAGGGAGTAAATTGCCGCGTGGACCGACGCGACGAATTTTGATGGAGTGTGGTGGTCTTTACTACTAAAATACAATCAATAAATGAAATAGTTTTTTTGTTATGCAAAGCCACTAAAAGAAAAAAAATAAAGTATCTGTGAACTTTCTCAATATTTCAATGTCGATTTTTCAGCTCTACCAACATAATCAGTACTTATTGATCCCACTGTATTGTATGTTTTGTTTATTTAATCAGCTAGTTATTAAGTTTATATACTGTTTTGTTTTTATTATTAATAATATTTCTGATTTATTTGTCGTAAATTACACTGTTATTAAATACGCTATTTTTTTTATTGGAAGAAAACATATCATAGTTTAATGTTTTCAGAAATGAATGCACATCATAGGTGATGCTGGTGTGACGTTTCATTACCAATATAAAGCGAAATTCTTTCAAGGAATATATTTTATTTTATTTATAGGCACTTACTATTACAAAACAATTATGCCAGTAAGACATTAAATAGAGTCTAAGGATATTTATATTGTTAGCATTGATACACCTGCAGACACAAAACGCCCTATCGTCTACTGTTATTAGCAATTGTAGACAATCTAAGCTCGTATTTTGGCAATTATATCTTCTATTCCGTGTTTTTGGTCTTTTTGCTTATTTTCTTTGTGTTTGTAGTTATTGTCAGAACTTCTGGTGCTGAAGATGCCTAAAGCTTTTTGTAAACATTGTAAGTTACAAATTCTAGTTATATTTAAATATTTTAAAGAAGAAAATGAGATAGGTCATCCATTACTACACACATGAATTGTATATGAGGTATATCAATTATTCTGAAGCTAATTGTTTATTATACTTTATTTTGAATTGTTTAGAAGGATATCTGTTTTACTTCGAAAAATATTCTTGTAATACACTACGTAAACTACAAAACGCACAAAATTTGTGATAATTTATATTTAATCGATATAAGCGCTTTTACAATCACCATATTAGATGCGTTCAGCGAAAGTAACTCTTATGGAACAGTTAAGTTAATAACCTGTGAAAATACGGTCATACGTTCCTATTGACTATGCGACCAACTGGTGCGGAACAAGATGCTTAACTTTGAAATATATCTTAAATATTTGTTTTAAACGTTTTCTATTTGTGATGGCCAATGTTTTTAGTATGCGGAAACGAAGTAACAACAATTAAAATATCAAAGACTGATAGAGCAGTTTTCTTTAACTGTTAAACAAGTAAATATAAACAAAAAGAATACAACAAACGAATTTTTAAATTTACTTAAATGAAAATGGTAAAAAAAACAACACTAATTTAGAATCAAAAGAACGTTATTGGGTTAATTTAGTAATTTTCGCGTATATAATCTACATAATAATGTACATTATAATTGTTTCTTACTAGGTAATACGTACTTATAATTAATTGTAATAAATTTTATAATGAAAGACCTCATATGTAGAACACTTTTTGTATAATTGTGACTCTATAGTTTATAGATTCGTTAACGATAAGGAATAAGTAAAAAGAAGATGGTGTTTTCTATCAAAATCTTTACCGTTAGAGTTCAGTTTTTCTTTTACGAATAACTATTTCATTCATACCGATCATTCATTTCTTGTCTTTTGCGTTATAATAAATAACAGTACGATCAACAAGTAAAACAATAAGTATTGATTTCGAAAGAAATATTGATACTGAGAGCAGTGATTTGAAGTCAAAGCTTAAATACCCAACACAATAATAGAAGGCACTTCGAAACATTTACCTTCAATATAAAATTTGTATAAACTTATTGTTTTACTGAACCCAATAATATAAGCTACAAAGCATAGGTTCCTATTTTGAGTAATAGGTTCCTATTTTGAGTAACACTGGTCGTCCGTACGAAAAAATAAAGAGAAATCGAGTTCATTAAGCTTAAGTTCTGTGCAATACGTCTTTTGTGATTATTTCGTCTTAAATAAGTTAAATGAATAATTATTTCATTGTAGATATAACGTAATTTTTTATGTTTATTCTTTTAAAACAATAATTTTGCACATTTTATGTTTACATTATCCCCAAAAATATCCATGTAATTGATGGTACGAGGGCGACTTGAAATGTTTCCGGAATCTACAAGGAAAACACGGTGTTGGTGTGGTTTTTTGTTTTTATTTTTCGATGTAGTCTACTCGAAGATCAATACGCTTTTTCAAACGGTGCTCCAGTCCCTTGAAGCCTTCAGCAGTAGAATATTTCGAGGTCTGCAAAATAGCCATCTGCAGCGGCCATGACCTTTTCATTCGAGGCAAATCTCTTTCGTCCCAGTGATTCAGGTTTGGGAATAGGAAAAAGCCATTGCGAGCTACATACCGCGAAAATAGAGGATGAGAAACTAATTCGTAGCGCAACTCATTCAGTTTGGACACGACGATGCGGGATGTATGAGCCGGTGCATTGTCGCTGTGGAAAAGCACTTTTTTCCGCTGCAATCGAGGCCGTTTCTCCTTCAATACTGCATCGAATCGGGTTAATAAATCTGTGTAGTATTGCCTGGTGACCGTCCTTCCCTTCTGCATATAGTCGATGAGGATCACGCCTTGGGAATCTCAAAAAATCGTCGCTATGACCTTTCCGGCCAATGGAACGGTCTTTCACTTCCACCTTCGTGCGCCATCTCTCGCTGATTCGGGAACATTTCAGGTCGCCCTCCTAAATGTGCCATATATCTACGAGGGCTGTTTTTTTTTGAAGCTCCGATAAAAACAAGACAAGTGTAAATAACAAAATGAATTTATTACCAAAAGTAGGCCAGCCTATCTATCTGCCAAGAATAGACGGCCTTACTTTATGTTGGAGAAAACCGGTATTTATAATAAATCCCAACAACGAAAGAATTCACGTCACTCTATTTTCGTTCCTCGCAAGCAGCACGGTTGTTTTATTCTCTTGCTGTATGAACGGAAAAAGTTGAAACAAAGAAAGACAGCCCTCGTACTTCACCAGCTTACGTCTCTAGAAATGAATGAAATAATTGTATAAGCAATTTCTAAACAAAATGATACGATTTTATTCGTTCATCTACCCTTCTAGAAAAGTAAACTGTAAATGTGCAAAAATTATCTTTTAAATAATCTTTTAGATTCGCTTTATTTAAAAGAAACTATCATACACATATTTTATTATATATATATTTTTTATATATGCATGATAATAATATAATGCTCTCTTGATAAGTTAATTAAACTTGACTTATATTTTGAAAAAAATCGTATAAATGAATTACAAGGATTATCGAACACTATTTTACATTTAAAATACACCCCCATTTTCATTAGTTCAATTCGATGAATAGATATATTCAGACGAAGTGAGTTTTTATACCTTTCACTACGAAAAAATATTTAGTATTGAGTAAATTTATCATTTTTTTCCCTCCGATGTAAAGTTTCATCATTTTTCTAAATAGTAAGTAAAAAATAAAATGGCACTATTTGAAGCGTATTTTCAATACCGTTCCCCACATGAATATCGTTATAATAGATAATCCATCACGTTTTACCTATATACTTACATATTCTAAATGTTTGCACAAGTTGAAAATTCATTGATGATATTTTATGAAACACTTCCCTACTGCCATATTGTCTAAGGTAGCGTATGTACTTATACGAACTGTAATAGATTAAATTTACTCGATACACTATTTTCATCGGTGTTTTTAAGACAGTTAACCGTTTTTCACGTAAACACTATCCATTTCTAAATCGCTACAATAACTACCAGGTAATATGTAAATATTCTGCATGAATTTTAAGCAATCCACTCCGAAAATATGTTTAGGAAACATTCTCTAAGTGATTACTACTTGTAAATATAATTTTTCGATATCCCTATTTGATAAATTTATAACCTCTTACAACATTCAACTCCTGTCTAAACCGCCTTCCAGTATGTAAAACTATTCCCGACGATACTTTAACTTCGATAGCATTCTTTCAATTTAGCAGTTGATATTCTTTTAATCAGAGTGCTGTATCTACTGATTAAGAAAATATTATAAATATAGAAGAAATGCCGTAGGACTGGGAGATCGGGCAAATAGTGACGGTACACAAGAAAGTCGATCAACAAATAACTAGTAATTATTTATTACTAGTTATTTTTATAGTTATTATAATTGAAGTTGTCCAAAATGCTTTAAAATCTCTATACAAATGATGATTTTAACGTCTAGATTATAAAAAAATAATTTTTCACTCTGATTTTACTAGCTTAAATGTTACAGCACTATTACGAAGAAATAACGCCATTTTTGACATGTGCCATAAGGTTTCTGAATCAAGTACAGACAAACAAAACAAACTCCATTTATTTCGACTTTAAAATCGTGTCCTATGCATCCAAAAGTATTGATATCGCGATTTTGAACCGTATCCAAGAGTAATCATATTTTGATAAATTTTCAAAGGGGTACCCCTTCCGGTTTTTGCAAAAAATCGAAGTTATTCAAAATGCGTTAAAATCTATGCACAAATGAAGATTTTGACGTGTAGATTACAGAAAAATAATTTTTCACTCCATTTTCTTCGTCATCATCAAGGCTAAAGGAGTCTTCCTCTCCACTTGATTTATCTTCAATAAGTTTCCTTTTAACCACATTTATTTGTCTTTTTCTCTGCCGTTGCTGCTTCTTTTAACTTTCTTCTCCATTAGGTTTATCTTCCACAACCTTTCTTTTAACTATATTTCTTGCTCTGTTTCTGATTAGAGTACCTGTAAAAGCACAAACAACAATCAGGGAATAAACTTTCGTTTGCTACACTTTTTGCTGTGCATTTTGGTTTGGCAATCCTTTTGGACACTCTAACAGTTGTCGGTCATCATACGCCAATCCCATCTTCCTTAGTACCGAATTTCCGTGGTTTTTAAATCTTGATAAAATTTCTCGCCTTGCTCATCGCTTCTAGCACCTAAATTTTCGGAAAACCTATCGATATGACTATGAAGGAAATGAAACTTTATATTCAACCTAGGCGGTGAAATTTTTGAAGCATTGGTTTCACTAGATCTTTTGTAATTGGAGGCCTTTTTTGCTTCCAAGAAGATTGTTCGCAACGATAGTAAATGAAGTCCAGACTTCTTTCGCAGCTTCATTCATAGAGTTGATGAAATTTGGATCTGTCATTAAAGTTCTAATTTGAGGTACATCAAATACCCCAGCTTTAATTTTTTCGTAACGTAGTCATAGAAATGTTTGGCATATACACTTGAAACAATCTCCTTGCAAATCCAGAGTCTTAACATATCGCTTCAGAAGACCCAATTTCGGCAAACAAGAAATGCCGTATAAGAAAAACGTGACATGGCAGGGAAAATGAGTTTCATATTTGGCATTAGCTTACCTATATTAGTTAAAAACAAGTGCTAGCGGAAAAAAAGATATTTGTTAGCCAACACAAACGTCCCTGGTAATCATTGCAAGCGACTAAAAGGACTAAGCGGGCTGAAAAACTTCCAGCATTATTAAGGTTTGCAATTACGTCTTTAACAGCAAATATCAACTGCTAAATTAAAAGAACGATTTATCTTCAGCTATAATCGCACATTGATATTTCTTTGATGCACACAATCTGATTCATACTACTATTAACGAAATAGATAACAATATTTATGCTCAATATTCTGCGATTTGTGAACTGGTTTTGATATCCAACTAAAAGATAATCCATAATCCAAAAAATTATCCATAATTTCCCTGGATAGCATTCAGTAGACATTTTTAATTTTCGTGAACAATTTAAGTTGGTGTCCCGTCAGTAAACACTCCAAAGAATTAGCGAATTACCAACTTAAGTGTTCTGGGAAATTTCTTCAATAATTTCTTTTTGAATACATTTAAACACAACACAAAAAAGAATTTGTTATACCTCCTTTATGACAAACCAACACCAATTTAAGAAATACATGCATGTAATATGTAGAAACTAAAATAGTTACCAGATATATTAATTCCCTTGTAACTATACGATGTCCAATATTCAATTGTTTTCCTCTACCCTTTCCTTCTGTGAAACGGTTTTAGTAATTGTTGTTGCATAAATGTTCCATTATTTTTCTTTGGATTTAGTAGAAAGAAAACGTTGCCAAATCGTACAATGATCAATAAAATCTTTTATTACACTTATAAATAGTTTTTATAAAGAAATAAAATGTAAAATATAATAATAATTTTGTAAATAGTTAATTTTCTTATATATTATATAAATATTTGTACATTTCATGTTAAGTGCTTGTATTTTTTTTAAATAACAAATTTAGCGGAAACTATTCTTCTGTTCACTATTTCATTATACCTTTTCGACTTTTACCTTCGTTTACAAATATACCATTATATCGTCTTAATTACATACATAACATTTCCTAATGTTATCTTCGATATCGAAAGCAACTAGCATGAAATTCTAGAATTAGAATTTTTATCGAAGCATGGAGATCGTCAATTGTTGCATGATTACGTTTTTTATCATAATTTATTTACTACAAAGAGAAAAAAAGAATCATAGTCGCCAATGAAATCATTTATTGTAATAAAACATCTCAATATTGAGTTTCTTGTTTGTCTTTTTTACATTTCCCTATCTCGTTAAAGAGCATCAGGACAATGTATGTAAAACGTATGCAATCGAAATGTTAGCTGCAAACCAAAGAAAGGAAGGTAGGTATTTGCGTAAATGTTGTATAGGCAAAGTAGCATTTTGGAATACTCTGCAGGAAGTGTAGATGCTTAGATTTGAACTGCTGGCGATCTACCTCAAAATTGTTAGACTACAAGCGATCGACTTTGTAGATACCGCAAGTATGTGTGGTATAGGATTGTAGTGTAGGTAACTAGGGTGTATCATGGCATAGGTAGATCATAGGTGCAGGTCACTGTTCTAAAAAAGTTAATGAAAAAACCGATACCCAAAAATGCTTGGCATTGGCTAATTTTAAACTTTGCCTTCACCTACAGTGATGCCTTCTGGAATATATATATTCTAAATTTCCGTTCAAAAAGGCAGTAGGCACATCCAGCTGTTTAATTTTCAAATTATTGTCCAAGGCATAAGTTAACGCTATTTTAACAGTAGTCATCTTTACTATTGGAGCATATACGTCATCTTTATGTTCCTCTGGATATCCTCTTATAACCAGTCTGGCTTTCTTTGGTTTGGTTTGCTTCCTGCATCATCTTTTTATTTTACCTTTCACACTACTTTACTTTTAACGTTGAACTGGACCCATAACCTGTTGTTATACGGTATATAAAATCTTTTAGTTGGTTTATACTAAACAATATACAATACTAAAAATGTGTGAACATGAAAACATAACCAACGTACTACTCTTCACTACTTCACTAAAATAATTGCAGATGGCTCCACTTCCTCAACAGCTCCCAGACAAATCCTTAGTGCTTTATTTTGAATTACGTCTATCTTTTTAGCACATATTTCGTAATTATATTTAATTAAAAAAGGATAGGGCGTATTTATATACTTCTATTATTATATTATCGTAGAAAAATACAATTTAAAATAAAAAGTAAAGAAATATATTGTATACGTTATGTACTTGCAATAGAACTTTTGATATTCACTTCGTATGCGACCGCTTAACCCGTTTGAATCTGGAAAGTTCGCCCTCGTAACTTTGCGGGAACCCACCGAAAATATCCGATTCGCTCAGCTCGGCGACGTTCGCGTTCTGATCGTGCATCCTGTTCATCTTCTCCAATCGCTTCCTCCGCATGCTCTGTTCGTACGGTTGCATACTGCGCTCCCTCATGGCGGCTGCGTGTCGCGTCATAGCGCCGCCGCCATGCAACGCCACTAGATTATCATAATTGTGACGTTTAGTCCGGGAATATCTGTTCGGATAGAACAAAAAATTATCGTACGATTCCTCCGCATCGCTTTCGTCATCGTACACTCGCAGAGCGTTCCGTTTGTTCCGCTCCATGTACAGCGGATAGTCCTCGTCTCTGATTTCCTGGTCGTCACCGACGCTCTCGAAAGCGTCACCGCTATCGTAATCCGCCTGGCGTTTGTTCAGGAAGTTCGCCGTCTGATCGTCGAAACCGTCGTCGTGCATTTCGTCGTCCTCGTCGTCGACCTCGCCTTCGTCGCCGCGGTAGTTCAGCATCTCGTTCTTGTTCTCGGAGTACGAGTTTTCGTCTCGCTTGCGTCGGTTTCTGTACCGTCTGCTGTTGTCGGTGCGTCGTTTCCTCCGTAAACCGATCGGGATGATTTCGTCGTTTACCTCGTCGTTTAAGCTGTCTTCCTCGTTGTTCGTAGCTTGGAGGTTCGCCGCTGTCGGTTTGGTGAAGGTTTTTCTAGCGTCTCGTTCTGTAATGTTGAAGAAAATATTTTTAATGGGCGCGTGATGTTTCAGGATTTTTAGTTAAGTTTCAGCATGGCTACCTGAAACTTGGGCACATTTTTTAACTACTGATAGGTCTTTTATGCAATGTACTTTAGTAGTGTGAAAAGTTATTGACCTGGTATATAGGTGGTGTTGGAAAGTGTGAAACCATAATTGTATGGAGAAGAGAATAATGACACCAATTTATACTATTGGCACTACTTCACTTTTGTTTTCACAAAGCAGGTAATTAGAGTTGGGATGTCTTTTCCGCAGGCCAGCTTCGTATTGAGAACGCAGCGCCCTTACTAGTGTAATGTAGTAAATCGGACGAAAGGTAGAATTATTAGTACATAAATAAAGGATTAAGATATAGTATTCGCGGTTCCAAGCTTCCCGTCGAGGAATCAATTGCAGCAATAGAAACAAACATCAGAAACCTAGAAGTAGCTACGAAAGACTTTGCAAGAAATGCGTGTTAAGGTCCTCAGAAATAAAAATTGTTAAGGCAAATAAAGGACATAAAATAGTCATTTTGGGCAAACCGAATTACTACAATCGCTTCAACACTATGTTAACGTTGGAGCCGTCCAGAGAACTATTCTATAGAAAAAAAACCTACTTTCTATGATAAGAGTCACTAAAGACACAATTAAGGACTGCCCAAACTTAATTAATAATAACCTGAAGTTTAAAGCAACAAGGTCAAACCCTACTATTCCAAAAATGTATTGCCTACCGAAAATTCACAAATCGGGCAATTCCGTCCGATCGGCATTAATTCTCCAACATATAAATTATCTGAATGGCTAGTGAATGAATACAAGAATTTTCCCCACAACAGAAGGGGAAATCCCAGCATCGTTCGACGTTTGTTCACTTTTTCCAATAGTACCAATTCCAGAAACTATAGACTATTTGGTTGTGTTTTTGAAATTAAGCAACCTGAATGACGTGACAACCGCGGAATATAAAAGATTAACAAAATTGTGTACGTCATAAAAGTATTTTCAAATAGGCGGGAAATGGTTCGAACAGGTGGAAGGCATGGCGATGGGTATTCCATTATCGCCTTTCATTGCAAACCTTTCCGTGATTAAATTTGAAACGAACCTGAAAACACAAACCAAATATTTCCCGAGAATCTACGTAGATGACATTTCCGCGGTGTTTGATATCAATACAAGCCTTTCTAGCAGAAATGAACTCAAAATTCACTACGATCAAGTTTACTATAAAACAAGAATTGAACAATTGGTTCCCATTTTTAGATACCTTAGTTATACTGTGATGTTTGTTAATAATATTTAAGCACTCAATTATTTTATACTTATTTATTTCAACATTATCGTACAACTGTTAACTGGACACTGTCTTGCTAGCACGTGGTTAGGAACAATATTCCCACTCCAAGTGCCTATAGTAAAAAGTACCACACACACACATATGGCACAATACAAAAAAGGTATTTTATTTCAGTATATTACACATGCGCAACAACAATAAATTAGAGATAGACATCTATAGAAGAGAAACTACAGACCCTGTCCATTTTATTAGGGTCACCTTCCGTCAGTTATAGTATGGTCCTCCTGTATATGTATACTTGATAAGGCACCATGATGACACCACACCAATGTAAGCATGTATTGGAGGATGTTTGGTGCCATATATAAATGATTTCGATTCGAATGAAATTCCTAACGCAGTCATACACGATAAGGCACCGTGAGACATGGCTAAATCCATCCAAAGTTTTCTGGAAACGCTCGCTCTGCCAGTGTTACCTTGGCCGGGAAATTCTTCCGACCTCAACGCAATTGAGAACGTGTGGAGTGTATTTAAGTAGAAACACTACAAAAGAGCAATTAGTAAGAAATATTGAGGATTTGTGGAAAAATGACGCTACAATTAGACATACCGCTTAACGCATTAACGCTTGCATAGACGGTATGTCAAAAAGAATAAGAGCAATTATAAACGTCAAAAGAGGCATTACAAGTTGTGACGATGACGCCCTAAAAATTGGACAGGGACTGTATGTGATATATTTCTTCAGGGCCGCGGGAAAAACATTCCAACTCTAGATATAAGATTAATTTACAACACAAAGCAAAAGCAAAATGTCCAACTCACCAAACGAATTTCCTTCATCCGATCCTCCAATCTCGACTTTTTGATTGTCCACGCTCCTTTCCTCTATCGAAGAAGACGAATCATCCGTCAACTTGCTAACATCTCTAGAGCTTCCGTCGCTATCCCCCTTATTCAAGTCCTCCTTGAGCGCGGCATCGCTCTGCTGTGGGTTGAACAGATCGGACATCTTGCCCACGGCGAGATCTGCATTAGCATTCACCTCCGCGATGCTGGACTTAACCAGATCCCCCTCCATCTTCTCGCTTTCGCTATTCCTCCTCAGGGTCTTATGCGAGACGGCCAACGTCTCCTGCTTATCGGTTTCGACGTTAGCACTGCGTTCGTCGCGCTTATCCTCCACATCCGCCGAATCCCCCTCGGTTTTCGAGTTTACATTCTCCCGATTTTTAGTCGATTGTCGTTCTTCTCGGTCCGCTTCGAGATCGATATCCTTGAGTATCGTCTGTCCGGTTTCCAGGTCGCTTACGCCTTCGATATTCGCGCTTCGATCTTCCCGGGTATCGTCGTCTTCGATCTCTTTAGAAGAGGAAGTCTTTGATTCCAGCGTAGCCTCGAGACAGCGCACGGTGGTGGCGTCGAGACGTTTATCGCTTCTCTTCACGGGGTTGGAGCCCGTTTCGAAGGAGACGATTTGGAACGGTTTGCTGTCTTGTTGATTCTCGTTTAAAGGATCGTCGTTGCGTTTAACGATGGCTCCCGGCGCATCCGTGCCGAATTCTGCCTTATTATCCGTTTCGATCTTATCGGTGGCTACAAATGCGTTCTCTCTCTTTTCCACGTTCTTCGCCATGTCCTCTTCTTCGCTTAACTCCGTTAGGGTATGGTTCTGGTGGCCGCGTTTCTCGATCTTTTTACTCTCTGAATTTTCTCCACTCTCGATGTTCGTATTGGAAATCGCCGTCTTATCTTCTCTCTTAGCGATCGCATCCCCATTGTTCAATGGTTTCTCCATCGTTTTCTCGCTGTCCGACTCCTTTTTAACCTCTAACGCGGCTGGATCGCTTCGCTTCACTTTCCCATTAGATTTACGCTGTTGATCCTTAGCGACGTTCTTTGGTTTGGTCGCCTCGCGCACCATCTTACTCATGGATATTCCATTTTTCGCGCTTCTCTTATCGAGCTCTCGTTTCGCGTTCTGCTTGGATTTTTGTTTGTCCTTTGCCGCGGTGTCGTGCTTGGCGTCCCTGCGCCTGCGGATGTGAGGTTCCAATTGGTGATCGATATTCAGGTCCGGATCTAGGATGCTCGTCTCTTCGTCCAGTAGGGTATTGGTGATCTCTCTCTTCTTACGCTGTTGATCTTTCTTGGTCTCGTCCAATCTCAATTTACTGATCTCCCGTTTCACCTCTTCTTTGATTGAGTTTATCTTCGCCTGGATGTTTCGCTCGAGTCGCTTCTCGTACTCCAATTCTTCCTTGTCGCGTTTCTCCTGGCTCTTCTTCAATTCGGATTCCTCGGAATTACTGCTGAGCGCCATCAGAGGCGATTTGTTACCGCTCACCGTGAGATCGCCCGAATCTAAACCCTTCATTATATCCGAATCTTCCGCTTTCTCGGCTTCCTTTTCCTGGCGTTTCCTTCTAATGAATTCCTCCCCTTCGTACTGATAATTGGCGACCTTCATTTTGGACTCACCGATAGGTACTACGTCCTTTTTCTCGGCGATCCGTTTACGATTCATTCGTACGCTTCTTTTAGCCGTTTCATCGTCCTTCCTCACCTTTTTCTTACCTTTTTTATGCAAGCCTTTATCTACCGTGTATTTTCTCGAACCCTTAGATTTAGCAACTTTCGTTTTACCTGGGCAATCGTCCTTCTTGTTTCTATCGCTGTGGGTCTCTTTGGTGAAGCCGATCTTATTCAGCCCATTCTCTAGATCCTCGTCCTCGAAGTAGATCTCTCTCTTACGCATGTTAGGTTGACGATCGATCGTCGATTGAAAGTCCTTATCCTTCTCCACCAATCCCATATCGCCCATGACATCCTTAAGATTCTCCTCGATCTCGTCGATCTTGTTCGCGTCTTCCTTACTGGAAGATTCGTCTACCAGGCCGGATTTTGTTTTCGTCTTCAGGTTTGCCTTTAAATCGCCCATATCCAACGCGCCTCGTTTCTTCAAATCTTCCATCTCCTTCCTGCGGCTCGCGTCCTGTGCGGATGTGGCGCGCTTCACTTGAGAATTGAGAAAATCCTGATACGGTCTATGCTTTACCTTATTGTTGACCTTGAATTTCGCCAGGACGTTGGCGTAGTTGTTCGAATGCAGCGCCAATGCCTGCGATTCTAATTGCTCCTTTTCTGATTCGTCCATGTCGGAGTCCAGCTCTCGTTTTACGGGAAACCATTGCGATTTATACAAGCTATTCCGGTAGGAGGAGTCTCTGGGAAGGTACGAAGAATACTCGAAGGATTGGGGTATGGGCTAGAATGTGGGAACGAATAATATCGACTAGATATCTAGTCTTTATGGAAATTGGGGCAAAGTGGGACTACCAGGTGTATGCATAATCTTTTTTCCGATTTCTTGCTAAAAGAAACACGTAATTTTCAAGCGAAATTAATTTTTTCTTTATTCAAAATATTGGCCATCTGCTTCTATACGTTTCACCCATCTTTCAGGTGGCAAACCATCGAAATTGCTGTACGATAAAGTAAAGGCGCTAGTTTTTGGCGGGCTCAACTCTGTGTTTGTAGTTTAAAAGTCAGACGAACAAAATGATGTATGTGTCAAATTAATACACTGCGCACTTTTCACTGGCGCCATCTCTTAGTCAAACCGGAAAAAACTTATGCATACACCTAGTAGAAACTGCTACATTGAAAGAAAAACTTATATAACATGCAAACAAAAGTTAACTATTTTGATATTGTTATTTGCTCAATTAACAGTTTGTAACTTACGAACAAAGCATTAAACGCAATATAAAATAATAAAAAAGACATGAATGAACAAAAACCTTACCTCTAAAATGCCAATAGGCTTGCCTTGATTGTAAACCAATCCGTACGGACTTCGTTTACGAATATTGCTCTCGAAATCGTTCCATTTTGAATTAACATCGTCGGCCGATCTTTTAAACGAACTTAACAGCGACTCGGTATTATCCTTTTCCAGTCGATTCTTCGCGTCTACGAACGAGATGCCGTCCTGTTTTTGCACATCGAAATGAGGCCTTGAAATCCAAATTTAAAGCAAGCTGATTAGTCTCTATCAGTTGTGAATTACACACAGACGTGCTGAGGAGCTTCCTGCACCAAGTGATCAAATTTAAATAGGTTTGTGTAGGCAAATGCGCAGAAAGCTCCCGGAAGATCACTTATGTCAAGTACTTAAATATGCCATAACCTCAAAGATAGTGTTAATCTACCGGCGATTCGGTGGAAAGTATATTTTTTGATCAGGAACGTCAAATTAAAGATTTTTCCGGAATTTCCATTAAGATCATTGACGAATTGTACGTTTTACGAATTGCGAGGATGATATTAGAAGTACCAGTGTTTTGAAATAGATGGCGCTTTGTGTCAAAATCTGCATTATCGATTGTGAGTATTATTTTTTAATCGACGTTCATCAAAATCTTGTGATATTGTTGACGTTAGATTATCATAATAATTAGAGTTGTTGTTTGGGCTATTTCCATCATTTGTTGAACTTATGTTGTCCGACGTTTCAGCAGTTTGTCGACTGCTCATCAAAATTTCGGGGAGATTCATCGAGTTATTTTGTTTTAAGAGCTGGGAAGTAAGCAACTTTATGTTGTTTTGGAGTCATGGTACGGTCAGTAATTCGATTTCCTTTTTTGGACAAGAAAATATGTGCAGAAATGAAAGAGAAGTAGATGCAGGTTGTACCGACTATGCACCTTCGATGGCTACCATCAGATACTGGTTTAATCAATCGAAACGTGGCCTACAATCTGTTTCTGACGAGGAGCAGGCAGATTGTTCCATTGAGGTGACCACGGACGATATGGTAGATGAACTTCATCGCCCGATGAAGATTAGAGAGGTTTCTAATATGGAACTCATCCCAATTGAACGTTTGCATCAATCACAAAAGTTTGGCTGAAGATAAGGCACGAATAACATCACTTCAGTCGGCAAAATGGATTTTTCCCGATGAATGTACACCAAAGAAGGCGATGCCATCAATTTTTCTTGGGAATTCGTAAGACATAATCTTAAGTAATTATTTAAAGGAGGTAAGGACAATCACAAGACAATTCGAAAGAACTGAACTAAAGAGGCTAACGGGACACCTAGCGAAGAAAAACTTTCTCTACCATCATGCTAACGTCATGGCTCACCCATCAGTAATCGCGACAGCAAAACTAATGCAATTGAGGTATGAATTGGTGTCCGATTCACTATATTCGCTAAATTTACCCCTCTATGACTTCTTGCTTTTTCTAAACTTGAAATAATGGCTTAGCAAAAGAGGTCATTGCCTACACATAAGCCTATTTTATACAGTTCGACAAATCATATTATTCGGATGGCTTTAAAAAGTTAAAATATCGCTGGACTAGGTGTATAGAGCCACAAAGAGATTACGAGGACGAATCAAATATCACCCGGGCTTTAGTTTTACAACATTTATTGGTATGGTAAAAAAAAGATTGAATACACCTTATTTTTCTATATATCTCCTCTTTCATTCGCACATTTTTCCCACCGTATCAGAAATTTCCTAATTCCGTCATCAAAGAATGGATGTGGTCGCGTCTGTAACCAATTGCACACGAACATGGCTGTACCTTCTTCGTCGTCAAAGTGGTGACCTCCCAGTTCTTCCTTGAGTGGCCCAAACATTTGGTAGTCACATGGTGACAGATCGAGACTATAGGGCGATTGTTCCAGTGTTTCCCAATGAATTTTCTCCAACTTATTTTGAATCAACGCTGATCTTCCGTCAAGAGTCAAGGAACCCACCTTGCCGACACTTTTCGTTAACCAAAATCATCTGAAATGATTGCTTGTGCACTACCATATGATATTCCGACGGTCACCCTCAATCAACTCATGGATCGCACGAATATTCGCCTCAGTGGTGCTCGTCCGCGGTCGGCGTGCGTGGCTCTTGTTTTCTACTTTCGGTGATCGGGAATTTTTTTTGTGCCAGTCGTACACTTGGGTCCTTGAAATCGTTTCTTTGAGCGAACTGTGTAGTTAGTAGACGAAAAATTTCGATAGGTTTTAGGCCCTTCCGCGCCAAAAAATTTAATAATACATTGCTCAGACATGATGGTACTAACAGCCCATCTACTCTAGTGAACTGAACCAGTTTACTCACCCCCACCTTACATCCCTCCCTCCTAACACATATCAAAACGTCACGCCACTCACTTCATCTAGGGGGCGTTAAAAAGAAAAGTCCGGATTTTGAATTTAAAGTATATCACCACGTGCATTTCTCTAGTTTATTGGCAGATTATACTTGAAGTGTGTCATATTAAAGCGAAGTATTGCAGTGAAATACTAACTGCTAACCAAAGAAGCAAATAGACACAAAGTTATCGTTTACTTGAACCAAGTACCAAGTGCCAAAGTAAGGTACTACAGATATAGAAACACTTACGGATCAAATGTATCTTACTTGCAACGATTGTAAGGACTGTGTGGTTGTATAATTCACAGGTACCGCAGTAAACTCCACTCCACATAAATTAATGATTTATTCGGAAAGCAGTCTTCGGAAGTCCACTTGCACCTGAAACGCTGCGTTCCGAATAATTATTAATTTATGTGGAGTGGAGTTTACTGCGGTACCTGTGAATTATACAACCACACAGTCCTTACAATCGTTGCAAGTAAGATACATTTGATCCGTAAGTGTTTCTATATCTGTAGTACCTTACTTTGGCAAAATAGTACTTAATAGAAATCTCTGAGCATTTCAGTTGCTTTTTACGTTAGCTATAATGCAACGCCTTTTGAAATTGTTCATGCTTGTCACCATTTTCCCAACGAAAATTGATATTCTCATAACAGCTGTCACATGTCACATACAACGCTATAAAATGTACGATACAACTTACCCGTTGGAATATTTGCTGAAGATAGAGGACTTGCCTGAAACTCTATTCTTTATCACTAAGACACCAACTACGTATAAGAGAGTAAAAAATATTTTCATACTATCATATGAAGTAAAAATTTAAAACTCATGTGATAAAACTAGACAGTACCTATACATTTGTGTAAACAAATTTGCGTTTTTGATAATAGACAACTTGGATACAAAGAAGCATCGAATTCGTTATGAAATTGACAGTTAATAGGTCACAAAAGCACAGCATATGTATACATACTACCTACAACTTATAAGTTTTTATATGCAATACATTAATTAATATATATATAAATCTTTATTTTTCAATATAAGTTTCTATTTTGTACACAGACTGCCTTCCAAGTTGTCTTTAATTTTGTACGGATAACGCTATTAGACAAAGAAAGAAAAAGTATACATTTTTTGTTAGATTTTATATTCATTCTTTGTTTAAAATCCACATTTTGAGAACTGCACAGTAGAATAGATATGTGATCTGGTAAACTTATGTCTCCACTACTGATAGTACTAGAAGAACCTGGTGACAAGTTTAGACCCCAAGTATAGCAAATCCTATTTCAACCTACAAACGTTGTTATTCAAGCCTCATCTTCAGGTAAATTAACCATTGATTTATTTAATAATTGGTTTCTTAATATTTACTTATCAAGCATTGAGTCAAAAAGTCGTATACTTTTGGACTCAGCTCACTGTCCTTCAAGAAAGAGGTCGCATCCAAAGAAGATGTTCAAATACTGACAATACCAAAGAAAACAACAGGTATAATTCATATAATTCTATGGATTTCGAATATGGAAAGGATTTAATCGACGATCTGACCTGGTTCTTATCTCAAATTATGATGTTAATCTCCATTTGCGAAATAATGCCATAAAATTGTAATCATTAATACACAATCAACTATCGTCCTCTAAATATAGCAATTTGTTTGCATATGTCTAGTTATATAGAGAATCGACCTGGGCCATTCGGGAATCTCTTGAATTTTGCCTTGTCAAAGCAATAACTTTTTTTCTGTTTTTACTAGCATGATATATGGCTTGGTCTGCACCTTTGAAACACCTGTATAATTGAAAATGCTTTGAAACCAATAAAGGATATTAAAGATTTACAACTAAATTTCTTTTTCATACTACTATGATCAGCTCCAGCATAAGAGGATAACGTTTAAAGGCAACATCCTGTGTATACAACATTCATGTGTCCTGAAAGGCCTTTCGATAAGGTACAACATTTGGATTCAAATTTTTGTTCTATCCATTTCCGTTTAAGAATTGAATCAAGAAAACTGAAAATCTGTGAATTTTCGAAGGGGTGTTTCACCTTCTCAGAATGAATTTCAGCGCAAACAAAAAAATTTAGAGCACAGTACGGCGTAGAGTTAAATTTTGACGTAATACGCAGAAACTAATATGATTTTCGGATTCACCGCACCCAAATTAGTGAAACAAGTCTCAGAAGTGCAATTATTTCAATTTCTAAAAAAAAATAGTATTCTGCTACTATATGCAAATGCGGTGTGTGCTGGGACACCATCTTATAACTCCATCGTTTGTTTGACTTGCCGCTTAGTATAGATGCTGACTGTTAGTGCGTTATCGATTTCGATATGTGTCTTGTCTCCTTAATTTATCGTTATTACTTTTTACCCTTTTAATACTCCATTGCTTGGATCTTTCTGTTTTAGTGTCCATTCCTAAATTGCGGTTTATTTCATAAATTATCACCTTTCATAAATTAGTATACACTTTATTTCCTACGATTATTACAAAGATCAATGGCAGATGTGAGATGTTACGTCACTATATTCGTAGTACTAACGGAGAAACATAAAAAATAATACAACTTTGGTTAGTTAATATGCTTTATTTTCGGGTTTGATACGAATATAAAATTTTATATTATCATTTAAGAAAAAAAAAGAGATCTTACTAAATCAATCATTAATCAGGTAATTAAAAGCGTATAAAAATATAAAACTCGTTACAAATTTACTTACTGATCCTAGCATACACCTCCGGCATATAATACGGGTTATTTGCGAGGTGCTGCGTTTCATTTTAAAACCCTAGAACGTCTTCAGGTATTCTATACTCCTCGCGATGATAGGAATAAGATTCTGAAGGTTGCAGTCGTAAAAGAAAGAAGAGGACTATGTTCCGTAAGTAAACAAACAAAATAAAACAATAAAATATACATTTTATTGGGTTTTAATATACTTGTACAAGCATAAAGGAAGCTTTACATTTTTTTTAAACGATAACCCAAGCAGTACTGGAGTCAAATATATAAAACCCAGAAACCATAAGCTTATGTAATAATATACGAGTTTATTGTATAAAAATATTAATCGATATATCTAGGGAATGTTATATTTGTTTTGATTATGACCTCTACCATAGTAATATTAAACAAAAAAAAGGAAAATAAATATCACAATGTTAGAGTATTAAATATTATGTATATAATCTACGGACGTGGATGAAATGTTACTTTTATTGCAGCGTTACAAGGAATCTCGTCTCTAGTTCGAAACGACGGGCATATAGAACTTGTGACTCTTGGTATCCCTAGTGTGCTTGAACGGACCTTGAGGCTTCTCAACCAAACTTGCCGGACACGGTCCGATATTCCTAGGCGAATACTCCTTCTTGTACGAAGTCACTATCGAAACGTTGCTATCTCCCAACGTTATATGCGAAGTATTAGCGGACCGGTTAACCCTTTCGATCTTTTGGATATTCTGTTGCTTGGTGAAGTTGCCATACGATTTAGCCTCTGATTGGCCGTAGAAGCTACCGCCGACCGTTAAATTATCCCTTCTAACGATCTTCTGCGGCCTCTCGATGACTTGGTAGCTGGTTGAAGACCATTCCTGACCCCTCCTGTTCGCCACGTTGGATTCCTGCGCGGAACGGTGGATCGAGCTCAAGCTGCGTCGATCGCTGCTACTCTGCGAAATAAACTGACCCTGGTCGTGGAGATTGCAGATGGATTTCTTCATGTCGAGAGCGGAGGAGCTCGTGGCGTGCAAGGCTTCCGTCGAAGATTGTATGCCCTTCCTGTGCAAGATCTGATTGCTTATATCCGCACTGGAGGTGAGCACGCTTCTCCTATGATGACCTTCGGATTTGGTGACGTTTTGCGATATGTCCTGTTGGCTGGAAGAGTGCGTGATGACGTTCGATATGTTGGTTTCGTTATGGACGTTTCGGACGTTCCTACTTTCGACGTTTCTATGCTCTTCGTGCACGTGCGTCTGCGAGGAGGACTTGCGAATTTCGCTCCTCGGACCTCCGGTTCTTAGCGTCGTTACTTGCTTGGTTACCTTCACAATTCTTCCGTCGTCTAAAGCTTTCGTGTCCGACGTAGTATCGATGTGGTTCACGTCTTTTCTCTCCGTTTTCGAAACGATCTGTTTATCTACAACGGATTTGTCGACCACGGTCTTATCAACAACTGTTTTATCGACCACAGTCTTATCAACAACTGTTTTATCGACCACTGTCTTCTTCTGGTCAGTCCTGCGAGTGTACGTGTTATAGTTAACCTGGTTCGTCGTCTTCATCACACTGGTATCGTCTCCTAACGCGATACTCGACTCCATATGTCGTCGTCTATTGACAGTAACGCGACCGGCTGGGGCTACAGGCGATTCCTTCTTCGGAGTCCTCTCGAACGTCTCTTTAGTGGTGGTAACTGTTTCCATAGTGCCTTCTCCCACACGAAGAGTATCTTCGTGCTTCTTAACCACGGCCCTTTCACCGCGCACAACTGTAAATTCGGATTTCTGCACGGTTTGATCGACGAATTCTCCTGTAACCTTCAAATTATCCTGCGGCTTCCTGACTGGCGTCCTTTCCCCTCTCGTCGGTCTATAATCGTCCTTGCTCTTAGGCGTACCGATAAAATCGCCTTCCGGTTTCAAATTATCCGGATGCTTTACGATTTCGGCCCGTTCACCTGGGCCGTAACTCGGTCTAACCGGCGTTTCGAATTCGCCTTCGGGTCTCAAATTATCCTGAGGTCTCTTGGGAGTCGGACGTTCGCCCGGTTGATAACCGGGCCTGCGCGGCGTTTCGAAATCGCCTTCGGGATGGAGATTATCGTGCGGTTTGATCGGCGATGGTCTCTCGCCCGGTCTGTATTGAGGCTTCGACGGCCTATCGAAGTCACCTTCAGGGTGTAGGTTGTCGTGATGTCTGATAGGGGTTCGTCTTTCGCCCGGACCGATAGGAGTATGATGCGGTCTTTCGAATTCCCCTTCCGTTTTGAGGTTATCTTGCGGCTTCCTCGGCGTTGGTCTTTCGCCTGGACGGTATTGTGGCTTGTCGGGCCTGTCGAATTCGCCTTCGGGGTGTAAGTTGTCCGTATGTCTGATAGGTGTTCGTCTTTCACCCGGGCCAATTCTGCTGGGAGTGGGACGTTCGAATTCGCCTTCCGGTTTGAGGTTGTCTTTAGGTTTCTTCGGCGTTGGTCTTTCGCCCGGTTTAAATTCGGTCTTTTCAGGTCTTTCGAAATCTCCTTCGGGACGTAGGTTGTCGCCATGTTTGATCGGCTTACGCCTTTCACCCGGCCAAATCTTAGCAGGTGTCGGCCTTTCGAAATCGCCTTCTAATTTTAGGTTATCCTCGTGCTTAACGATGTCCGTCCTTTCTACTTTCGTAGTGACGTATTCATCGCGCTTCCTGTACTCGTTGAATTCGCCTTCAACACGTAAATTATCTTCTCTAACCACGATTTGTGCGCGTTCCCCTTTAACGACGCGATATTCATCACGAGTCCGTGAATCGACAAAGTCGCCTTCAGGTTTAAGATTGTCCTCCGGCTTCTTAGGCTCGTACCGTTCTCCTTTAACAAGTTTGAAGTCGTCTCTAGTACGGACGTCTCTAAACTCGCCTTCTACCTTCAAGTTATCCTCGTGTTTTATGATCTGCACCTTGTCGACGATCTTTTTGGTGGTGTAATCGTCCCGGCGAGAAATATCCCATTCTCCTTCAACCCTTAAGTTATCCTCGCGTTTGATTATATCCACTCTTTCACCTCTTACAACATTATAGTCGTCTCTGCGTGTTACCTCTATTATACCTTCTGGTTTAAGGTTATCCTCATGCTTAACTGGAGTTCTACGCTCGGCGGGTTTCACTTCCTTTGGTGCGGGTCGTTCAAATTCGCCTTCCGGACGGAGATTATCTTCAGGACGGACTTGTTTCGGTCTTTCACCTGGTCTATATTCGGGCTTCTCGGGCCGCTGGAAGTCACCTTCCGGTTTAAGGTTGTCTTCATGTTTGATAGGGGACCGCTTCTCAGCCGGACCGATCTTGGACGGGGACGGTCTTTCGAAATCACCTTCCGGACGTAAATTGTCCTCGGGTCTCTTCTGTTTCGGCCTTTCTGCAGGTCGATAACCAGGTTTTTCAGGGCGTTCAAAGTCACCTTCTGGTCTTAAGTTGTCTTCGGGCCTCTTCTGCTTAGGTCTTTCCGCAGGACTGTAACCTGGCTTCTCGGGTCTTTCGAAATCGCCTTCGGGACGTAGATTATCGTCATGTTTGATAGGCGTTCTTCGCTCGGCTGGGCCAACTTTAGATGGCGTAGGTCTTTCGAAATCACCTTCTGGACGTAAATTATCTTCTGGTCTCTTTTGTTTCGGCCTTTCAGCTGGGCGGTAACTAGGCTTCTCAGGACGTTCAAAGTCACCTTCTGGTTTTAAGTTGTCTTCTGGCCTCTTCTGCTTAGGCCTTTCCGCAGGACTGTAGCCAGGTTTTTCGGGTCTTTCAAAATCACCCTCAGGACGTAGATTATCTTCGGGTCTCCTCTGTTTCGGTCTTTCTGCGGGGCTGTAACCTGCCTTCTCGGGTCTTTCGAAATCGCCTTCTGGACGTAGATTATCGTCATGTTTGATAGGCGTTCTTCGCTCAGCTGGGCCAACTTTAGATGGCGTAGGTCTTTCGAAATCACCTTCGGGGCGTAAATTATCTTCTGGCCTCTTTTGTTTCGGCCTTTCGGCTGGTCGATAATCAGGCTTCTCAGGACGTTCAAAGTCGCCTTCTGGTCTCAAGTTGTCTTCCGGTCTCTTCTGCTTAGGTCTTTCCGCAGGACTGTAACCGGGTCTCTCGGGTCTTTCAAAATCGCCTTCAGGACGCAGATTATCTTCTGGCCTCTTTTGTTTCGGCCTTTCCGCTGGTCGATAACCAGGTTTTTCGGGACGTTCAAAGTCACCTTCTGGTCTTAAATTATCCTCCGGTCTCTTTGCCTTAGGACGTTCTGCAGGACTGTAACCTGGCTTCTCGGGTCTTTCAAAATCGCCTTCAGGACGTAGATTATCTTCTGGTCTCTTTTGTTTTGGCCTTTCTGCAGGTCTATATCCTGGCTTCTCGGGTCTTTCGAAGTCACCTTCAGGACGCAAGTTATCATCATGTTTGATTGGTGTCCTGCGTTCAGCGGGACCGACCTTCATGGGAGAAGGTCTTTCGAAGTCACCCTCAGGGCGAAGATTATCTTCTGGGCGTTTCTGCTTAGGTCTTTCAGCTGGCTGATAGCCAGGTCTTTCGGGCCTTTCGAAATCTCCTTCTGTCCTAAGATTATCTTCGGGACGTTTCTGTTTAGGTCTTTCAGCCGGTTGGTACCCGGGTCTTTCCGGCCTTTCGAAATCTCCTTCCGGCCTGAGATTATCTTCGGGACGTTTCTGTTTAGGTCTTTCAGCTGGTCGGTAACCGGGTCTTTCCGGTCGTTCGAAATCACCTTCTGGTCGCAAATTATCATCATGTTTAATCGGGGATCTGCGTTCGGCTGGACCGATCTTCGTCGGAGTTGGTCTTTCAAAGTCGCCCTCAGGACGTAAGTTATCTTCCGGCTTTTTAGGTTTCGGCCTTTCGGCAGGTTTGTACTCGTATTTTTCAGGTCGCTCGAAGTCGCCTTCTGGGCGCAAATTGTCTTCCGGACGCTTCTGCTTGGGTCTTTCGGCCGGCTGGTAGCCGGGTCTTTCGGGACGCTCGAAATCGCCTTCCGGCTTAAGATTGTCCTCGGGTTTCTTTTGTTTAGGTCTTTCTGCCGGCCTAAACCCTGGTTTTTCGGGACGTTCGAAATCACCTTCGGGTCTTAAATTATCCTCCGGTTTCTTTGCTTTAGGGCGCTCCGCAGGACTGTAACCAGGTTTCTCGGGTCTTTCGAAATCACCTTCAGGACGTAAATTATCTTCTGGTCTCTTCTGTTTCGGTCTCTCGCCTGGTCGATATCCAGGCTTTTCGGGACGTTCGAAGTCGCCTTCCGGTCTTAGGTTGTCTTCCGGTCTCTTCTGCTTAGGTCTTTCCGCAGGACTATAACCTGGTTTCTCCGGTCTTTCAAAATCTCCTTCAGGACGTAGATTATCTTCTGGTCTCTTCTGTTTCGGCCTTTCACCTGGGCTGTAAGTAGGCCTTTCAGGTCTCTCAAATTCACCTTCAGGGCGCAAATTATCTTCTGGTCTTTTCTGCTTCGGCCTTTCTGCAGGTCTATAACCAGGTTTTTCGGGACGTTCAAAGTCACCTTCTGGTCTTAAGTTGTCTTCCGATCTCTCTGGCTTCGGTCTTTCCGCTGGACTGTAACCTGGTTTCTCGGGTCTTTCAAAATCGCCTTCAGGGCGCAGATTATCTTCTGGTCTCTTCTGTTTCGGTCTCTCGGCTGGTCGATATCCAGGTTTTTCGGGACGTTCGAAGTCACCTTCCGGCCTTAGGTTGTCTTCCGGTCTCTTCTGCTTAGGTCTTTCCGCAGGACTATAACCTGGTTTCTCGGGTCTTTCAAAATCTCCTTCAGGACGTAGATTATCTTCTGGTCTCTTCTGTTTCGGCCTTTCACCTGGGCTGTAAGTAGGCCTTTCAGGTCTCTCAAATTCACCTTCAGGACGTAAATTATCTTCTGGTCTTTTCTGCTTCGGCCTTTCTGCAGGTCTATAACCAGGTTTTTCGGGACGTTCAAAGTCACCTTCTGGTCTTAAGTTGTCTTCCGGTCTCTTTGGCTTCGGTCTTTCCGCTGGACTGTAACCGGGTTTCTCGGGTCTTTCAAAATCGCCTTCAGGACGCAGATTATCGTCTGGTCTCTTCTGTTTCGGTCTCTCGGCTGGTCGATATCCAGGCTTTTCGGGACGTTCGAAGTCACCTTCCGGCCTTAGGTTATCTTCCGGTCTCTTCTGCTTAGGTCTTTCCGCAGGACTATAACCTGGTTTCTCGGGTCTTTCAAAATCTCCTTCAGGTCGTAGATTATCTTCTGGTCTCTTCTGTTTCGGCCTTTCACCTGGGCTGTAAGTAGGCCTTTCAGGTCTTTCAAATTCACCTTCAGGACGCAAATTATCTTCTGGTCTTTTCTGCTTCGGCCTTTCTGCAGGCCTATAACCAGGTTTTTCGGGACGCTCAAAGTCACCTTCTGGTCTTAAGTTGTCTTCCGGTCTCTTTGGCTTCGGTCTTTCCGCTGGACTGTAACCTAGTTTCTCGGGTCTTTCAAAATCGCCTTCAGGACGCAGATTATCTTCTGGTCTCTTCTGTTTCGGCCTTTCACCTGGGCTGTAAGTAGGCCTTTCAGGTCTCTCAAATTCGCCTTCAGGACGCAAATTATCTTCTGGTCTCTTTTGTTTCGGTCTTTCTGCAGGTCGATAACCAGGTTTTTCAGGACGTTCAAAATCACCTTCTGGTCTTAAGTTGTCTTCCGGCCTCTTCTGCTTAGGTCTTTCCGCAGGACTGTAACCTGGTTTCTCAGGTCTTTCAAAATCGCCTTCAGGACGCAGATTATCTTCTGGTCTCTTCTGTTTCGGCCTTTCACCTGGGCTGTAAGTAGGCCTTTCAGGTCTCTCAAATTCGCCTTCAGGACGCAAATTATCTTCTGGTCTCTTTTGTTTCGGTCTTTCTGCAGGTCGATAACCAGGTTTTTCAGGACGTTCAAAATCACCTTCTGGTCTTAAGTTGTCTTCCGGCCTCTTCTGCTTAGGTCTTTCCGCAGGACTGTAACCTGGTTTCTCAGGTCTTTCAAAATCGCCTTCAGGACGCAGATTATCTTCTGGTCTCTTCTGTTTCGGCCTTTCACCTGGGCTGTAAGTAGGCCTTTCAGGTCTCTCAAATTCGCCTTCAGGACGTAGATTATCTTCTGGTCTTTTCTGTTTCGGCCTTTCTGCAGGTCGATAACCAGGCTTCTCAGGACGTTCAAAGTCGCCTTCTGGTCTTAAGTTGTCTTCAGGCCTCTTCTGCTTAGGTCTTTCCGTAGGACTGTAACCTGGTTTCTCAGGTCTCTCAAAAGCGCCTTCAGGACGTAAATTATCTTCTGGTTTCTTTTGTTTTGGTCTTTCACCTGGGCTGTATGTAGGCCTTTCAGGTCTCTCAAAATCGCCTTCAGGACGCAGATTATCCTCTGGTCTCTTCTGTTTCGGTCTTTCTGCTGGTCGATAACCAGGTTTTTCAGGACGCTCGAAGTCACCTTCTGGTCTTAGGTTATCTTCCGGTCTCTTTGGCTTCGGTCTCTCTGCTGGACTATAACCAGGCTTCTCGGGTCTTTCAAAATCACCCTCAGGACGCAGATTATCTTCTGGTCTCTTTTGTTTTGGTCTTTCTGCAGGTCGATATCCAGGTTTATCGGGACGTTCGAAGTCGCCCTCTGGCCTTAAGTTATCTTCCGGTCTTTTCGGCTTAGATCTTTCGCCTGGACTATAGCCAGGTTTCTCAGGTCTTTCGAAATCGCCTTCAGGACGTAGATTATCTTCCGGTTTCTTTTGTTTTGGCCTCTCCGCTGGTCGGTAACTTGGTTTCTCTGGACGTTCGAAATCTCCTTCGGGCTTCAGGTTATCTTCAGGCTTCTTGGGGCTTTGTCGTTCGGCTGGTTTGAATCCAGGCTTCTCTGGTCGTTCGAAATCACCTTCCGGTTTCAGATTATCCTTCGGTTTGGTCGGTTTGGGACGTTCGGTTAATTTCGGAACGTAATCTTCCTTAGATTTAGGAGTGCCTTCGAATGGTCCTTCCGGTTTCAGATTATCCCTGTGAATAACGACGGTTTGTCGGACGTCCGTATTGTCGAAGGTCTGATAGACCTCCTTCGTGGTCGTGGTTTGGTCTATTTGCTGCGTCGCGTAGAACTTCTCGACGTCCTCCTTGGTCCAGGTGCGTCGGCGCCTCGGTTGAATCGGAACAACTTTCTCCGTGTAGTCTACGGTAGTAGACGTATCAAACGTCATATCGCCTTCTACGGTTAAATTATCCTGGCGTTTCTTAACGATGGTAGTGCGATCGACATTGGTGTAATCGACAAATTCGGTCTTGTTCGTTGTATCATGGACGAAATCACCTTCTATCTTCGTGTAAGTATTGCGTCTAATTGGACTCGGCCTTTGTACTAACTCACCCGTGAAGTCAACACGTGTAGTAGTTTCACCTTAATTAAAGAAAAATTCGGAAATAGTTTTAGTCAATACATTTCAATTATAAATAATTTATTGTCCAACAGAATATCTAATAATAGCTAACGTAAAGAGTAACTATAAATAAAGCGATTACAAATTATGTCAAACAAAATGAAATTATTGAAAATATCATTATAATATTTATTTGCTAAGCTATACATATTATGTATAGGGCCAGTATGCACGAAAACGACATTAAACTCGTTCCAACTTAAGCTGATGACAGGTATAGTAAGAGGACCAAATAATAGAAGAGTCTTCCAGACAAGTCACTACAAAGGCAAAATACAAGGACTGTAACATATTTATGTCACTAAATTGCCGGGTGTTCCGCACCACGAAGACGAACTTTTTAGAACGAGTTAAAGAAAGTTCTTCAATATGCTGAACAAGGCTTAAACGGCTATCAAAAATAACTCCAAGATCTTTAAATGATTCAACCGTAGATACAATCTCCCCCTTAATTGTATGGAATGAATTTAAGGGATTCGTTTTGTGCGTGAAGGTGATGTGCCGGCATTTGTTAATATTAAGCCTGAATCTGTTGATTGTGCACCAGCCGGTTATGAAGTCAACATTTTTCCGAAGAAGTGTAACATCTTCTTGGTTAGAATAGCTGAATAGATCTTAACATCATCAGCATAAGCCAACGCCGCACAGGAAAGGCTAACTAACATATTAGCATTAACATTAATGAATAATAAAAACAATAGTGGTCCTAAGTTGGAACCCTGCGGCACATCAGAAGTAGATACAAATTTTTACGACCGGTAGCCATTATAAACCAATAACTCATAAGCTTAAGAAACAAAGAAGTAAATCCAAAACAATCCAGCTTATTGAGCAGAATTCCATGGTCGATTGTATCGAATGCGCACGAAAAGTCTGTCTGTAACACATCAACTTGGCCACGATTATCAAGTATCTCACCAATATATTTAGTAACAACTGACAAGTTAGTTACTGTAGATCTTCCAGGTAAGAAGTCATACCGACGTTCAGAAAGTATAGATGTGACATTATTAAGTATACTGGAATAAATAACATGTTCATAGACTTTCGCAAAATTACATAAAGTAGCTATCGGCTTGTAGTTGTCAATTACATAACAGTTGCCCTTTTTATGCACTGGTTCTAAGCCGTTTCCAGAGATCAGGTAAGACAGATGTAGACAAAGAAAGATTGATGATTTTCATCACTGGCTTCGCCAAAACAAATCTTGTATCGGGAATTAGGAAGCTCGGAATTCTATCATTACTCGCAGTATGCTTATCAGAAAACTTAGCCATTATTTTAATTAGCTCATCTTCAGTTGTAACTAATACCGGCAATGCGGGATTATTAAAATTGCCAGAGTAGCTTAATGCCGAGCTACTCAAAATCTGCGTGCTAAAAAATCTGGCAACAAACGCATTCACAATCTTATCAGGGTTATTGAGATTTTCATCACCAGCACGAAAGGAGTCAGGAATTCTGGTAGAGCCTTATTTGGTGCATATAAAGCGAAACAGTTCCTGAGAATTAACAAATGTAGTTTCCTGAATCTTCGCCAGACATAGTTCATATGCTGAGGAAATCTGTTCCTTACAGACGGTTCTTAAGTACTTGAAGTCCTCACAATAAAAATTACATCTCGTAGCTTTGCAGATATTGTAGTAGAATTAAACCAGGAATGATATAGAGACCTCTTACGCGATACTAAAGGAACAGACTTAGAAAGGATTCAGGTGGAGATAAAAGCTAGATAACGTGTCGTTAACATAACTAAATTTATCAAGGAAATAATTAATAAATAAGCTAATAAGAAGTATTCTTACCGATAAATTCTCCACCAATTGTAATGTTGTCTTCGTGACGAGTCACGTCGGCCCTGTCTCCCTTAATAACGCGATAATCCTCGATTATCGTTCTGGTACCGGTAAAATCGCCTTCCGGTTTAAGATTGTCTTGGGGCTTCTTAGGTTTAGGTCTTTCAGCCGGTTGCCACGATTCCGGTTCGGGTATTTCGAAGTTACCTTCCGGCTTCAAGTTGTCCTTCGGCTTCTTAACGGGCGCGCGTTCTCCCGGGGACCACTTGTCCGGCTGGCGTTTCTCGAAATCGCCTTCGGGACGTAGATTGTCCTTGGGTTTTTTGATTTCCGGTCTATCGCCAGGTTTCCATTCGTCGGGTTGGCGCTTCTCAAAATCGCCCTCGGGTTTTAGGTTGTCCTGAGGCTTCTTTACGGGAGCCCTATCGCCCGGTTTCCACTCGTCAGGCTTGCGCTTCTCGAAATCGCCTTCGGGTTTCAAATTGTCCTGCGGCTTCTTAACCGGGGCCCTATCACCCGGCGACCATTTTCCAGGTTCTCTCTTTTCAAAATCGCCTTCAGGCTTTAGATTATCCTGGGGTTTTTTAGGCGCAGGTCTTTCGCCGGGAGACCACTTTTCGGGTTCCCTCTTTTCGAAATCGCCTTCAGGTTTCAGGTTATCCTGAGGTTTCTTAACCGGAGCCCTATCACCCGGTGACCATTTCTCAGGTTCTCTCTTTTCGAAATCGCCTTCTGGTCTTAGGTTATCCTGAGGTCTTTTAGGCTTTGGCCTCTCGGCTGGGCACCACTTCTCTGGTTCTCGCTTTTCAAAATCGCCTTCCGGTCTCAGGTTATCCTGAGGTTTCTTGGGCGTAGGTCTCTCGCCGGGCGACCATTTCGTCGGTTCTCGCTTCTCGAAATCGCCTTCCGGTTTAAGATGATCCTGCGGCTTCTTTACTGGGGCTCGATCTCCCGGTTTCCATGGTTCCGGCTCGCGCTTTACGAATTCGCCTTCGGGCTTCAAGTTGTCCTGCGGCTTCTTAATGGGAGCACGTTCCCCCCTAACGGCGTTGTATTCGTCCTTGGGCTCGCCAATAAACGGACCGTCGAAATGGAGATGGTCATTGTAGTCGTCCGGATTGTGAGGACAGGTATGGCGACTACGAAAAGGTAAGAAAGCAAAAGATATTATTATTGCCAAGTCAATCAGTAGATTAACGGTAGATTTTCTTTTCTATTTGCTCTCGAATAATATCTATATATTTTCAGTTGATTATTTACATATTACAGTTTTAATTTTTTTTCTTATATTATTAGAAGACGAAAGATATTTTTTACCTTTTAAAATAACTCTGTTACTTGTAACAATTTTATAATAATTTTTAACAAAGAAGGAAGGAAAATATGAAGATAAAAGGGAAGAAGAAACGAAATTAGAAGGAGGAAATGAAGCAAAAGAAAGGGAAGAAGAAGGAGAAACAAAAAGAGAAGAGGAAAGAGAAAGAGTAGAAGCAATAGAAGAAGGTACCAGTGAAGAAAAAGGTAAGGAAGAGGAAGTGAAAGAGACAAGGAAAAAGCAAGAGGAAGACGGAAAAGGCGACGGAAGGGAAGGAAATGGAGAAGGAAAAGGAAAAAGGAAAAAGAAGGATAAAACTAAAAATAAGAAGAAAAGGTGGAAATCGGGATGATAAAGGAGAAAAAGAAGAAGAGAGAGAAGAAGGAAGAGAAGAAGAGGAAAAAGATAACGGGAAATAGAACGAGAAAAAGGAGAAGCAAATTGTCTAGAAGAAAAGGAAGAATAAGGGGAGGGAGGAACAACAGATCAAAGAAGAAGTAGAAGAAGAAAAAAAGAAAGAGGATGAGGAAAAGGAAGAAAGGGGAAGGACAGGAAATGACGAAGAAAAGGAGAGCAAAAGCAGAAGGAGCATCAAAAGGTGAAAGAATTTTTGTTTTCTCCTTCTGGAGGAGAAGAAAAAAAAGGTGGAAGAAGGAATAAGAAAAGGCGGTAAAGGTGGTATTGAAGGGGAAAGGAGAACGAACAGACGAAGCAGAACGAGTCTAAGAGCATGAAGCCAAGAAATGGCACGATAAACAACAAAAGCAAAAAAAGAAATAATAAGAAAGAAAAGAATGAAACGGAAAAGAAATAGAAAAAGGAGGAGAGGAGAAAACAAGAAAAACGGAAAACAGGGATAGACATAAAAATCACTAATTGACAACAACAAATTTACTCAAATAATTTAATACTGGTTGTCAAGAAAGCTGATCGGTTAAATATTTTTCTGTATTACAATAATTTCTTAATATTTAAACACTGAATATTTAAATGCTTTCGTTAGAACGATGCTTTGTATTTATTATTTTGCTGTAGAAAGTCTTCAAATATATGACAAAGCACTTAGATACTCGAGAAAATATTTATATGCTCAAAAAGGGGCTTTTAATAGTTTGAAAAAGTATTTTCTAAGACATTTCATTTTCTTCTTATTGCGATTACAATACGTCGTGCAAAAATTTCTTAAGTTATGTTAGAATATAACCTATGAAACATTCCCGAACTTCAATTATTGAAAGCTAGAAGAAAAAATAATATTTGCTTCCTAAAAAATAATTCGCACGGTAAAAATTTTGTTAGCAATTTTATTTTCAAAAGTAAGCAAATATATTTTCCTATATTTGTAAGTTATTAACCGATAAGTAAATTATTTATAAGGGAATATGTCATTAAATACTGTGAAAATTAAGAATTTTTTTCTATACATTTTCATTGTACACTCAATATTTTCGTTGAGACTAAAATGTTTTTAAAAATGCAAAATGTATATGACACAATTTTTTGCTCTCCTTTTAATCCTGTGAAATAGAATGCTATCACTTTGTCGAATGCCCTAGTAGAGCTAAAAATAAAATACAATAGGCAGCACAAGAAATTACACCGGGTATGTTAAGAAGATCCCAACATAATTTATTACGGCGAGCTCATATGTGTATCAACAAAAATGGTGGACATTTGGAACAATTTCTTCTATAGGATTTTTCGTATCTTTGTTTTTTTTTCTTACCAATAAATGTATCCTACTTATGGTTTTCTTATCTATGGCGTTATTCATTTATTTAGCGAAAACAAATAGAAGAGGTACAGTTTTTAGGATTGAATAATCTAGCTGAATATACGATAAAATACAGGCTGTTCAATTTAAAAAAACAAACAATTCTTCGTTAGATCATCTTTTGCTTTCGAAATGACAGCATTTTATTGCACAGGATTAGAAACAGACCAAAAGATAGTATCAGATACATTTTGCATTCTTAAAAATATGTTATTCTCAACGAAAATATTGAGCGTAGAATGAAAAACCAACCACCCTCTATATCTAATATTTTTTTACTGTTTTGTTCCATTACTTTATTTCTCCTATGCTTCAAAATAAAATTCACGCTTTAATATATGGCTGTCATTTGATTATTATTTTATTTCAGCATCAAATCTAAGCGTGTGTTCTACATGTTTTAGAGGAAGATGTATTCGCAGTATAATGCTGATCCAAATTAAGTGCGCACCAATGCTATTTCTGTTATTGTTTTTCAAAAAGTATACGAAAAACAATTGCATAATGCACGTCCGAGAAATTTTGAAATTTATAATTCTTTTAAACGGAAAACCTTGTATATTTTAAAAATTTAATACGCTATTGTCTTAAAATGAATAATAAAGAAGTTTCCATTTTCTTATTGCTTCACCAACTCTCGACAAAACAGATACGTAGATGTCTTTGTGTTTAATGTTTATTCTAACATAGTACATCTTAAAACAATATCTAAACTGAAAAGGAAAATGTAAATGTATAACTTATAAATGTTGCTGAAAAGTATCTCCTTCCTTCTCAATACATTTTCGCGCTCGCTTGAGACAGTATTCTTAAGACTGTCCTTCCATTAAATTCGCGGAAAACTTTTCTAACTTTATTTTGAAATTCGTTCACGTTGTTATACCGCGTTTTGTACGCCTAATTTTTAAATGTCCTCAAAGAAAACAGTCTAAAGGCGAAAGGTCCAAGACAGCTTGCTGGCCATCGAATTGGCGCACTTATACCGATCCACTTATCGGCAAAGGTGTGTGCAGGAGCAC
Organism: Trypoxylus dichotomus; assembly: GCA_023509865.1. NCBI lineage: Eukaryota > Metazoa > Arthropoda > Insecta > Coleoptera > Scarabaeidae > Trypoxylus > Trypoxylus dichotomus. The sequence goes on from CM042075.1 coordinate 53,356,626, forward strand.
CCTCTTGCTGAAGGAATAACTTTTAGCAAATAATTGGCGTTATCAAGGAAATCCTCTAGAATATTCCGAATAAATTTCAGATATCTGTGTCATGTCAATGCAACATTTTAGAACACTGGACCAACGACTATCGGACCAATTAATCCGCACTCAACATTAAAAGTAAATCGAACTCGTGCAGTATGTGGACGCAGAATTAATAAATTTTCTTGCGATCTGAATGATTCTTCTTATTAAACAGACCTCTATTGGAGGAGTTTGTTTCATCATCCATTTAAATTTTCATCACAAAAATTAACGAACCATTGACAAAGAGCCAACATCCTGTCTGAATCTCCTGGTTGTAATGTTTGTGAGGTTCGGTACTTAAATGGGATATATTTATGCGGTTTTAAAATTTTTTCCTGTTGAAATAAGCAATCATGTTGTCTAAACTGTTTGTAAAGTTTTCGAAAGTAACGTCGATCTGACTGCTATCGTAAAGGATAGTGTTCAGCATAATATTCGATAATCTTTCTCGAATTTTCGCCGCACACATAGTGTGCTTCCAACATATCGCATTTGTCCAAATGAGGAAACATCATTGTGAGATATTATTTAACACTGAACAATGAAAGATAACGAAAAGTGTTCGGGAAAGTAATAATAATAATAATGCAGAACCAAAGAACAACACAAAATCAAATAACCAATTATTTTTAACAATTAAACGTACAAGAGGTTTAAACTCAGTGCGCTTTTTACAATTTCAAAGGGCACGGTTTAAAGTGAAGGAAGCCTACTAATATTTTACAGAATGAAAATGTATCTTTGCCATCAATTAAAATCCACCATAACTTCTTTATTATTCGTGTATTAAAACTTTTGCATCATAACTTAATATATCTTTCAAAATTTTTTAAAATATAGAGGATGTTCCGTAAAAAAAAATTATAAATCTCAAAATATCTCGGACATGAGTTATGCAATTGTTTTCTCGGATACTCCGTACTAATCAGCGTTAAAAACACTATTATTTTGCTAATTTGACCTATTTTCTAGAAACAATAATGACAGAGATAGAAATGGTGTGCATTTAATTTGAAGCAGCATGTATAATTCTTCATGTTTTAGATTTAACTTATAACCTTCGGAATAAGCTGTTTGTCTCACAATATATTCTGTGTATTACAATGAGTTCTAAATTTGGTTACTTCTAAAGCTTGTATGTGTTAATTTCATTAACTTATTCACTACCCGGTTACCTTTTAATCCGCATGCACAGCGATTATTCGTATAGAAATTAAGAAAAACCATTGTTAATTGATTTTCTAAAATCGATACCACGGTTACCTCTTAATCCCATTTGCAATACGATGCAAAGCGGTCTTCAGCAGCAAATTCATAAACCGCAATATTAAGTACAAGTCTTATATTATCCGCCGAAGTTACAACAATATCCTAGCCGTTTGTCTTCGCAACCTGACGTAACGAATGCGAAAAATACCAACGTAAACCCGCATTCGTAACTTTGCCGCAATGAAAATCGCACTTTATATCGTTCTGAAGATGATGCATGTTATATTCGATACTTTACGCGATAAATCGGGAAATAGTACGCATCGAAACCGGTACACGGCTCTCGGCGGTGACCGTGACGCGTCAACCCGATCAACACCGCGACGTCAGGCGTCGTACTGAAGCGCGGTCTTCAGGTCGTCAGTACCGGGTAGCGCCGGTGCCCTAGAAAATGTCATGTGGTAAGCGTCTACGGACGAATACCGAATAGCAGGCGGGCGGCCTTAAACTACATGTAGCATCGGAGAAGTCGGCGTACCTTGTCCGATTTCCATTAATGGGCTTATTCGTTCCGATTCTGACGGTGCGTACCTTATAGGTGCCTGTCGAGGTTATAGAAACTTTGCTAAATTGTTGGTTGTTAATATGGGCCGTTCCTGAAGTTATTTGCTTCCTATTTTGCTGGTTTGATTACTAGCCTCGATAAGGTAAGGCAAGTTACAGTGCAGTGCGAACAACGTGAGAAAGAACCAAAATTGACACGAGGGAACTAATCTGGAGGGAATTTGTTTCTAAGAATTTGAAAACATGTGAACAATGTAGTGACTATTGCTAAATCCTTCTCCATATTTAGACGTATTAGTATTTCACCATGATGGATAATTTTCCTACAATCTAGGCATCAAAATCTTCAGTTGCATATGCATGTTAATATATTTTAGATAACTTCGATTTTTCGCAAGAAACATAAGCTAACGTTATTACACTTTCATTTTTTCCGCCTTCTGCCGTACATATGTGTAAATGAACATCATCCATAATTTGAACAATATCCACAAACGACATCGAATAATTTTGTAATTTTTCAATTCCCTCCACTAGTCCATAGTAGTTCTTAGGGATACTTTCTAAATCACATTTTACCTGACATTTTCTGGTTTTTCTTGATAGCTTTGGCGTATCTCGGTTCGAATTGCAAAACTACCTTCTTTACATCATCAAAATGTTCGCAGTAGTAAAATGCAACCTTTAACCATTCTCCCCAACGCGTAGTAATCGGCTATTGTGGGTTAGACATTTTGGGAAACAGTCCGTGAAATTTTTTTGTACGTATTGGGGACTTTAGAAGTACTGCCTTCGTATGAGTTATTAAAGTATTTACTCGTGGATAACATTTAAGGATCAATTCCGCCACAAGGTTTAAAGCACGGATTTTACATGTTACATGTAACAGATTGCCACTCTTTTCTTTAAGAGATCGGCCTAAGGAAAGCATGTTAACGGCACCGTCACTCACAAGCATTAAAAAATGGATTGTTGAAACTTCAAATTTGTTTAATACCTTCAACACCATTTTTAAAATTTCATCGCTAGTACACCTTGCAACTCTTTTGGAAGATAGGGGGTGACGATTCAAACTCTTCCATTGTACGTATCATCACATTCACCACAGAATCTTTTTGCCGATCAGTTGTTTCGTCCACACACAACCACAATTTTTGTATCTTTCAATTCTGCTTTAATCCTTCTTTCAATATAGTCACAAACAGATGGCATAAAGTTTCTTAACGATGTCCGACTTGGTAATATATAATCCGAATGCTTGCACCAGAAGGAGACAAATACTTGTTGATCTAGTAAAGGGTTGACACTTCCACCTACTGGTACACGTCAAATAGTTGTCGCACTTTACACATTTAATTCTATCGCTTTCCTATTCTAAATCCGGCATACGCGCTAACACATTTTCTAGATTATTCGAAAAGATGTGGTAATTCTGTTTCATCTAATTTTCACAATTTATTGGGATAATCCAAAGTGTATTTTTATAACATATAATTCACGTGAATTTCTAAGCAATAATGAAAAAGTAAAAACGATTTGATTGGAATCACCTTGAATATCGCTTAGTTATGATAATTTCCCCCTTCGAATTACATCAGAATTACGATGTACGCTTATCAATATTAAAGTATGTTCCTAGGTCTTTGTACATATATGTATATATTCTCTGTGCGTAATAATTTATGAAGAATCAATTGACAGAATGAGCAATCCTCAGCGTATTAGAGGCGCCGTTTATTCGTTATTAATTGGCATGACGTTTTATTTCCATGCTTCCTTTGATAGCTTATTTGAAGGAAATTTTATTAGAGTTCTTTTTCAAATCATAAAAGAGTAAATTAGAATATCTTTATGAAATGATACGATTAATGTATGTATGTTTACAATTATTTTGTAGCATAATAGATATTCATAAATAATGGCAAAATATGTAGATAATAATAATAATAATAATATTGACTTATTTGTCCAACGGGTTAGCTAGTAACAGAACAAAGTTCTGTAATACATACTTGCTGTAATAATATAATCTAGCCCATCTGGAATTCCATGACTTTTTTTCTAAAATTCGACTAAATTTTTAAATATTCTTTCTGAGATTTACTACGAAGTGCAAAATAGGCTCTTGGGCTGAATGGGTTCTTTAACTTAGGTTCTTTTTTGAATTATATGCTGTACATACTGTGGCAAAAAATTTCAGGCTCTTAATTTTCCAAATGGGTTGTTTTATTTAAATTTCTGTTGGTTTTAAATTCGAATATAAATAATTGAAATATCCAAATGTAAGATTCAATGTATATATATATTGACAAACCAAAATGTCGCTTTTTAACAAAATTTCTTTCTTTAACAAATACTTAAATCAATCACCGTCTAACTAAATTTGTAAATTATAAACGAAATAAAAAATGAGAGCAAAAGATCAGTAAATTTTCATAATTTATTATAATTTGAAGTCATTAATTTTGTAATCGTACTGACACTCACACGTACTGTATCGTATTCTAGATATTCTGGTCTTTGGCTTCCACCAATGTATCCTTAACTCCAAATTATTGTGCAAATATCAGCTGATACACTTTTTGAACTTTGAATAACTTTGAAGAATTTCAAATATTGTAATTAATTCGAAAAATAACGAATTTGTCTCTGGAGAGAAAACTCCGACGTCTGTGACTTTGACACAATAGTTATTTTATATCAGGTCGTTTCCGGAGATACACTTATTATATTCAGCTTGTTTACCTATATGATAGGCCACACAGTAAACACACTCTTGATGGAATGAAATTATTTACAAGTAAGGCTGTCAGGCGTGCCATCCGTGCCAGAAATATGTTTACGAAAAACGATATATATAGTGAACGATAGTGGAGTTTACGTCTCTACCGCAGATGTTGTTTATGGGACTTTTTTTTTACTTTAAAATTGTAAATTATATCTCAGTAATGAACAACTAAAGTAGATGTCTGTTAAATTTAATATACAGAAAAGAAACTGTATGGAATAAATATTATAAATAAATTAAACAAGAGGAAGTCCTAACGGTACTTTGCCTCCAACAACAACAAAATAAAGGCGTGAACCATACAGTCAGCAGAAAGTATCCGATATAGAAGTATAAGAAAAAAATTAGAAAAACATTGATATTTTATGATAATACATATGATTACAATACATTAAATTAAATAGTTGACGCAGCCAAGTGAAAAGTTATAAAAGTATATATCGACATTTTTAACTAAATTCATTTAGTATCCACCTATAACTATTACTGTCTAGCTAAAATTTTTTCTTATATATACCCCAGCGAAATTCCTATAGTTATCTGAGTTGGGAATTAGCTAGAATTATATTTCTAAACTTAAAGAAATAACAGAGACATTATTTTGTCAATATCACAACTGTTAGAGCTATATAGGGGAAGTACCTACTGTATACATTTCTACAATTCCACAGAGTTAGACAGACATCCTGAGAAATCAGGCTGTACCTCTCAATATAAAAGAAGCCTCTAAACATCTTCATAAATTTATTTGTTGTTAAATATATATTATCGAAGTATACATATCAGTTAATAAAAATCCCGAGAGCCAAATTACTATCCAATGAGGACAAAACAAGAGGCAGGGTTTTCAAACCGAGCCATAGCTAAGAAAATAGGACGACCCCATCATCTCATCAACATTTTTATAAAGTGGGACAATTCTTTCGGCAAAAATTGTGCTAATGGCAGTAATCAAAAACTAACTCGAAGGCAACATTTCGGTTATCCTCTTCTGGTAACGTAACCGCGCAACAAATAAAATGTAATTTAATTTTAACACAAACAAGCAGACGTGCACAATAAATTTTATCCGGTAGTAAACGTTTACGGTGATTAAAAAATGGTTTCAAAACCACTCTTAAAAAAGATACTTAAAGAGACAAGACTGAAATTTGAGATCATATGAGATGGGATCATGAGTGGAACAACCTCATATTTTCTCATGAGAAGAAATTTAGTTGGAACGGGGATGATGGTTTCAAATATTATAGGCACGATTTGTGCAAAAACCCCTATATGTTCTTATATGTAACTTCTGAAAATGGAATTCTGATAGCCTTTGGTAAACAACTACCGACGTAAGACTTCATATTTTAGCAAGATAATGCAGCTACCCATAAGGTAGTAAAATCTGGAAGGTAAATTATGAAACGCATTTTCTTTTAATGTTGGAAGATATATACAAATAATTGTGAATCCTTTTTCTAAAGCAAGTAACTCCAAAAGGATCTCATTTCGTTAGATTTTAATTTATTATATACGAAAAAATAAAATATTTTGTAAGCAAATTTAGATGTCCAAAGCTACATGTGTGTGCTTGGATAACAACGCCATTTTAAAAGAAATGTCCTTAAATTTGTTAATCTAGTTAATATGTTCTTGTTTCATAGAATTAAATAAAATCTTGAAATGCGTAATTTTTTCATTCTCCCACTAAAATACAATCAGTAATCCTTTTAATACAAATCGTTCAGGTGTACCAACGCAATCAATACTTTTCTATCACGCCGTACCTGCATACGTACAAGTACTTCATTAATCTTCAACATCACGTCCTCCATGCAAATGTATGCAAATTTTTCTGACATATAAGGAATTGAATCTCGTGTACCGAGAAGAGAAAGATTGAAGTTGTCGTGTGCCAGATAAATGCAGACCGAGACGCGAAAAAAAAGGTTAATTCCATACACAAATGGAAAGCTCTTGGATAGTCATATCAGACAGATTGATTGTTCGCTTGTCAATTAGTATTTAATATTGAGTAACTTTCGCCGTATATGGAACTGTATTTCATTTCATATATGGCCGTCAAATTCAAATGTTTCTATGAACTTTTGCGCTACTCAAGATTTTTGGACGAAGAAAAAAAAAGTTTAAATTGGGTTTTGGTCACATGCGAGAATGTTCGAAAGTCCATCGCAAAAACAATCAAGACATCGATATGTTTCCACTTTTGCATGTTTAAGTCGATAATTATTGCATTATCTATAGTCTGTAGAAGGGTTATAAGACTAAAGATAAATGTAAATGATCAGGGGAAATTGGACATCATAGGTGTGCAGTTTCAATATTGGATTTACTTAAGATTTATTTTAAAATATAACTTTGGTAATCTTCTTACGAAAATACACAGGTATCGCCACCACACAAATTAAAAATGTATTCGGCATGTAGCGTTTCAAGAGCATATTGATTCTCATTGTACAACCAAGTTACCGAATGCCAGTTGAAAATGAGAGTGTGCTCTTGAAATGCTACGTTCCTAATATATCATTATTTGTGCGGTGTGGAATTTACTGCAATAGCTGTGAGTTATACAACCGTACAGTCCATGCAATCAAACTAATATCATTATGAATATTAAACTACCATTGGTGTTAGTAATGATAAAATTACAACTTCCTTGCAATTAACCAACGTAGTTAAATTCCCGAAAAAATGCCAGTCTCAGCAGAATCTGAACCCACAACTTCTGCATTACCGGTGCATTATCATTACTAATACCAACTTGCAATTAATAACATTGTGTTTGTGAGATATTACGATTAAGTATTGAAAAGAATTTGAATTCACATTCGGTCTTGTGCTGTAATGGTAACATAATGCGCTGGTAACGCAGAAGTCGTGGGTTCAAATCCGCCGTGACTGATATCTTTTCCGGAATGTAATTACGTTGGTTAATTGCAAAGAAATTGTAATTTTATCAGTCCATGCAGTTCTAACGAAAAATTTTGCATATTTAAATATCATCAAAAATTTCAAATTTATCATTTATTTCCTATTAGTAGGAGTAATCAAAAGCGTACTCATTTCTGGCGACTTTACAGTGGAACTATATTTATCCAAGAAATACCCGTAGTTGAATCGATTAAGTAAACTAAATGATAAATTACACTTCATAGAAATAAGAAAATAAGTAGGAATTCACTTTTCGATCTTGGGTCGCTTTTTTCTACATTTGGACTGTGCACTGTATGTATGTTTCCCAGTAGGGGAACCGATTTATTGGAGACTATTGATTGAGTAGCAACGTATATTCACCGCCACTGCTCTGCTGATAACACCGAGCAGCTCTAATAATACCGTGATATCATAAAGTTTCTAGGACGAAGATGGCATTGAAGTGGAAAATATATGTCTAAGTTTTTACAACAGGATGGGAACTCCATTCGGCCACTTCATATATTTTACTCTTTTTATTTAGGATAACCTTAAATGATACTAATTCTTCGATATTTTCTGGTAGTTTGTTATTGTTCTCGTTGCATTAATTTCTATATTTCAAAAGAAACAACTAAGGCAATCTGTTTATCAGCTACTACGAACGAAAACGGTTCTGATAATTAAAGTGTTGTAAAAAAGAAATTACGGCTTAAAAATGCAATTAAAAGCGCTTACTTAGACTAGACACAGGAAAACTAGCAGACCATGAACGAGTCGATTGAATGGGAGATAGTGAATAGAGGCACGGGACCAGAAACAATGTTTTGTTATTGTTTCACCGTTGGATTAGCACCAAGAACAACTACGAGGGCCGTTAAAGAAATTTGAATCAAGTTTGTTGAAATGTTAAGAAATGATTTTCAAATAAATCGCAAGGTATACGTTTTATTGGAAGTGGTTGAGCTACATTGAGTGTTTGTTTCAAATTTCATAAGCTGTTTCTTTACCTCTTACATATTCTAAATAAGAATACCTTTACATTTTCGATCGAGTTTGTTAAATTTATCATTTAATGCACTGTTTTCTTTATCCACACATACTACCGCCCATATGTATCGGAACGACTATAAAATGAACGTTTTCTTTGATTTGAATTGAAATGTATGAGTTGATTTGTACTAACATTCATTAATAGTTATTTGACATGGCGAAAAGAATGTTTAACGACGAAAAAGAAGCCGAAAATATTACCAAAGTATTTTAATTTCGCGTCAATATGCCCATCTAGAGATTGAATTAGGGTGACATCTGGAGCTTCTGCTAAAGATCTCGTGCGCTGTTAACTCGTTCTTTTTCAAATTCTTTGATCCAATTCATACTACAGTAATTTTATTGGCGACAGATCTAAAGAGCCAAATCATCAGGATTAACTTTCCTTTTTTCTGTAGTGACATCAAATAAGCTCTACATAAACGTGATGAATGTTTGGAATCGTTAGCTTCTTGGGAGATAAAGTTTTGGCCGCATAATCTTTCCCCACTTGCCAGAACATTTTTCTGTAAGATTCTCAAATAACCCTTCTTACGCAGGGTCCCATCTATTTTTATCAAATCGACTACAGCACAGACACCAAAACAACCCAAAATCAATACACACACAGTAGAAACCATGCATTGGTTATACTCTCTCTAGCCTACCATCTCACAAATAATCGACGTTTTAAACTAAAGATTTGGAAATTGGGTTCATCTCTCCATATTAGTACACCATTGCTAATACTTTATACCATTGCTCAAGGATCTAATCCTTGTATTAAATGGCCTCTTTCAATATCTTTTTTTACGTTTTGGCTTTTCATAACTATTCTTCCTCTTAGCCATGCTGCGAGAAGTCTCGTCGTAACTGTTGTGTGAGATATTGGTATTCTCGAAATATTGACTTTGTTGATGATAACGTTATAAAGAGCAATTCTTATATATATATACCGCAATGTATCAGCGGATACAAATAGACTTTTCGGAACGTATTCACTATATACATGTGGCAACGATGAGTAACACACAGAGTAATACGCATTGTATTGCAATGTAGTAGTAGTGTTACGTTCTCCTGGTTTGAAGAACAACGCCGCTGTAGCCTGCTCGTAATTTCCTAAATTACTTGACCAATACTTACTTGTAGAGTATGTTCGCTTATTTACTAGAGGAGAGGTTGTACAGTGAAACTCAATGCGCATGCGCAAAAAAAATATATTTAAAAATGAAATGGTTACACGGTTTCCACTCTTGCCTATGTACATGTACGATGTACGTAAGATATATAGATTTGCAATAATTGCAGTTATTCGAGCTCTCTTATACATGTAATGTACATTAGCATTTGTATATGTATTTTCATTGGTAGCAACATAAAGTAATGCCTCAGCATGTACGTTGCAACGCTATGTCTTAATTCTGTTTAAAAGGTTAAACTCTTATATGCTTCCGCTGAAGCTTTGTCAGAGAGCATGTACTAATGCCTCTATCTGTTTGCATGCACCACTACCTTTTTATAGAGCCAACCCTATTTATTTTGTAAATTTATAAGCGCACCTCGGTGCTATGCTTATTTATATGTCCCTTTCCGGAGCCTAATATACTTTCCTTGTTTTAAATTTGCCTAAGGGACTTGGCCCTGTATTATTGGCATGTATTTGTACTTGACCAAATACGTTTGTTATATTCACATTTATAGGGGAACCCACCCTATCTCTTAGAGCTTGAACGCCTGGTCGAGGGCGACAGTAGCGATAATAGCCGATCTCAATACAAAAGTAATGTCACAGCTACCCAGGCGTTCTCGTTTGAAATATTACGCTATGTGCAATCTTTAGCTCTATACTACTGCGCCCCTAAGAAGGGAAAAATCCAGTAACCAGCAAATGTGCGAACTGTGCACCGACAAGTAAAACGGAGCGATGAAGCCGACATTACATAAGAAAACTGGTCCGTGACACTCGTCCGCTACGACGAGCAACTAAATGAAAAATTTCTAAGTCCCGATACGACAAGGACCGAACAAACGTACAAAGACAACGGGCGCTGGCCGCAACGACCGTCAGCAAGAAGCGGAGTGATCGTACTTGTAGAGGAGGTCTATACATGCGCGCCGACAATCTCACCAAAATAATTTCCGACACAAACTTAACTGAAGACTAAAAATATGTATAGACGACAATGGACACAGTAGCCTCGACGTACGATGATAGAAAATCGAGAATTTATACTTATTAAAAAATCTATACGTGTGGTCCGACGACGTTACCAAATGACTCCCGCCAGAAATAAATGTATAGACGACGTCCTCGACGATTCCCGCCAAAACTAGAAAAACTTAGAAATCTCTAATAATCTTACGACGACGTTACTGTACACGTTACGACGAGGCACGAAAGGTGACCGAGAGTGCACGATCGCTAATACCTCGACTGTCGCGCGGGAGACGACTGCCTATGCTTGTGTACCTTAAATTTCAAGAAAACTCCCATTACATATCCGACGACGTTGCAGTGAATGATTTCTAATTAGGCAGTTTTAGCTAGCGTAATGCGAATGGCTGACTTGCATACATATACAATGCGTAATGTACATACATATTAAAATAAAATTGGATATAAGAGAGCAATATAAATAACTATAAAAATGAAAATAAAGTAATATTCTAAATGAAAATAATAATGCAAAGAATATAAAATACATAGTAGTAAAAAATTTAAAAAACATAAAAAACAATGTTAAGTCCTTAACAAGTAGTGCCGTTTACAATAATAAATTCTACAGTGTACTGCGTGCCTTTTTTTTTGTAATTAGTGAATTCTACATATTTTAAATTGACACCTTATTCAAAATACATTTTCAGGTATTTTTTTAATTCATTTCTTGAGGCCGTTCCGTCTTACATTATAAACAATTCTTTCCTATAACTTATCTGAATCTGATTACAGTAAAATGTAAAATGAAGTCGTACAATACAATTTAGTTTTGAAGTGTAAAATGTTAGGGTATTGTTTGTGTAAATTGCGCTATAAATCTATCAAAATACAATCGAAAAAATATAATATAGGATGTTAACTAATATTTCTATACTTTCTACAGTCGTTCCCATGCATATAAACGGTAGTGTACATACGTCTATATCATTTTGAGAAAGAATATCGAAATCAGGATCGCTATTAAACTTGTATTCCATATTTTTCAAGAAAATTCATTTTGCAGTAGCGCTTTCTTAAACTTATTTTTTAATAATTATGCAGGATCTGGGCCAATAACCTGTCACTGAAACGTTGCACACCATATCAGAAAAGTTCCAAGAAAATAGTACACGCCAAAATCTTTTATCACTTTATTTTAACTTTAAAAAATAATATATTTACAAAATAAATCGGCTTAGTTACAATACAAAATACAAAGTATTATACTTCTATTCATTTAAAATAAAATACCTTAACTCACATTTTCTAAATTATTTGAACCACTGCAAGCTAAAGCCATTAAACAAATATCCTATTAAGAGTTTCCGATTTACTAATGATTACAATAATTGCAGAACGTTTAAGACGTGGCCCTTCGAAAATATTAAAATTTACACTATTATTTTCGGGTAAAATTTATTTATACTGTTGATTTAGGTTTGAAGAAAATTTAAATGTCAGCAGTCACAAACAGGCGAACACTCAAAGCGTAGAACATTTGCCCCAAATACTACTACAATATTTTCTGACCGTAATAGAATTCCAAGTTCAATTACCTCTGCCTATTCTGAGGAACGAAATGTTAATTATGTAGATCGATCGAACTTCTTTAATTCGAAATTGACAGTTAATTTTCATGAATAATGTACTTTCTTTGCTTAAACTCTATAACCCTATTCAATTCTAGAAGGGGCAATATGTTTATATCATAAAATTACGACTTTGAAGTAATCTACCTACTTGTACAACAAAATAGAATTATGTATAGTCTCAGTAAAATATCTCGATAGTCGATCTTTGAAGAAAAACAACCTCCCTTGGTCGTAAAACTTTCGTACCATACAACCGAGGATGACACAGTGTATATGTATATCTACAACAATTTATAGATACATACGTGCCCAATTGTATACTGTGATTACTTCTAATTTGACCACACGCAGTTGTTGCTGCAATCCTTTAAAATAGACAAATCTAAGGTCATATAAATTAGTGTTTACGGGGTCCGGTTAGATCCTATTAAGAATATTCCGACAATAGAGAACAATTTATCTAATCTAATACGTTTAACGAACAGTTAAGTATGTAGGTGGTTATTTCAGAGACAATAATTGCTATACGTTTAAGGCAGTGAATATATACATATACATATTGCACTGTTGCCTGCGAAATTGACATCATATATGTAGATATGAACACAGTGTAAGATGTTGGTACTTAATAGTTTTGTTTTGAAGAATGTTATATCAGTTGGATTATAACGACGACGTATTTGGCAGAGAAAAAAGGCTTTCAGCAACATTACTTCACTTAAATAACATTAAATTTTATTATTATAACTATGTACGTAGTATTGTACTATTATATTAATATTTTTAAGGTAAAAAGCTAGACTTAATCTTTTGAATAAATGGGTCAGGATAATAATTATTATTATTTGTTGGCCAACAGACCAAAGGCCAATTAGAGGACAAATTTACAAAAGTTATTGTTCAAAACTAAGGTGCAAATTGCCTGTAACAATCTTCACAAAAATAAAGAAAAAATAGAAAGTATATTGGGAGACTATACCATACCAGGGGAGACGTATTATAAAATTTATTTATACTAGAAGAGGTGGTGAATCGATATTATTTTTAAGACCTTGCAATGAAATTCTACACTCTAATCCTTACGATGGCCAGCAAGGGACAGAAAATTGTGCTTCGAAAGTAGGCTATAATATTCAGTGTTCTATTCGATAGGAAATGTACTTTATAAATCTCTTTTGATCACGTTCGATCATAAGGTTTTGGTATAAATATTGGGGATACCAAAGAATGGAGGCCTATTCGAGTTTAGAACAAACATAAGGGTAATATAAATGCGTCATTACATTACATAATCTGAAAAATGCTTACAGGGTGCATGACTATACCCAGAATTTTGAAAGCAGATAAATAAATGATAAATTGATGAAATACGAGGGATGTGCCTTAAGTTGTGTATGCTGGAGCATAAACGGCGCCACTAATCAAATGTCAGTATTAAGTGCGAAGGTGTAGGTCATATAGCAACCATTCTTCTATAAGATCAAGGAACTGTTACTGCCGATCGGTATATAACCATTTGTTTGCCGCAAGTCATCGCTGAACTTCGAAAGACCAACCCTGAACGATGAATCATCCTCCACCAAGCAACCAGCACCCCAGACAATTGAATTTTTAATGCAACAAGTCTAAGATTCGGACCTTGAGGAACACCCGATGTTCGAGAAATGTATGTAGTAAACATAATACTCTCTTCCAATAAGGTAATCAAACAACCAAAAGAAAGAAAACCTGATCATTGGAAAAACAACCTGCCTACTTAATTAAAGACTAAAAACTAATCCTTATACCCTCGTATACTTCAACAAAACGAGCCTGACTAGTAATAAATAATTATAAGAGCGAAAGAAAGTTGAGAAGTGAAACGAATGTCTGGAATTACTTTTCGGCCTCGCTTAAATTGTAAAAATCAAATATAACTTAAATGAATTACCGCAGCAGATAAGTCAGATGACACGTACTTTATTTCGAAGAAGTGTCGCAGCCTACTTGATCTTGTTTACGTAGTTAATTGATCTAGAAAACAACGCGGTTAAGTGTCCGCATTGGCACCGCCTCGCAGTCAATCTGAATTAGTAAACCAATTGCGAGAAGGCAATTTATGTTCTCATGGTCGTAGCGTTAATGAGTTATTCTTGAAGAGCTAAATATTTATGTTAGTTATTTAATGTTTTATACACATTTTAGTCACTTTTCACACAAAAGCACTATTTATAACCTGGATGTTTGTAAGGTAATTGGCTGTGGCGAATGTAACCATTATTTTAATAGAACAGAAGTTGTCTGATTATTCTAGATAATATGTCCAGCGTACTCAGGTTCGGTTAAATAACATAGATTAGATATGCTTCAGGAAAAATCGCATAGTTGCACATTTATAGTAATCTGTACATTGTAATACCACTTTCTACCGAAACTTTTCCATTAAGAATTTGAGTCTTCCTCCGAACGCTCTTTTTATTATTTCTTCTTCGTTTTTCCAGTTTTAATACTTTAATTAATTTTTTTATGGAACGGCAGGTAGAGTCTGTTCGTAATAACATGGCATATATAGGATCTATCCTTAAAAAAATTATAAGGAAAATCTATAACGTGACCTCTACTACGAGGGCGAGCTGAAATGTTTCCCGAATCGGCAAGAGCAACTTTTTTTTATGGCAACTGTCAAAATTTCAGACGTCTACTGTCAATAGTTGTTGTTTAAGAATGTGTTTTGTGTAGCGAGTCAGTCGGTTTCGCAAAAATGGATAAAATCGAATTTCGTGCATTGATAAAACACTTCTGGATGCCTGGGAAAACGGCCACGAAAATTCGAAATATTTTGCTAGAGGTTCGTAACGGATGTACTCCATCATTTTCGATCATCCACTTCTGCGTGAGCGAGTTCAAACGTGGCCGCACAAGCACAAATGACGCACCACGCAGTGGATGCTCAAAAACCGCTACCAACGACGAAATGGTTGACAAGATTCATGATGTCGTATTAGCCGATCGCCGATTGAAGCTGAAAGAGATAGCAGTGACAACAGGCTTCTCAGAAAAACGCGTTGGCTATATCCTACACGAAATTATGTGCATGAAAACACTTCCGGCGCGATGGGTACCGCGTTTGCTCACACCGGAGCAAAAACGAAATCGGGTGACCGTTTCGAAGGAGTGTCTGGCCAGGGTCCAACGCAATCCAAGGGATTTCTTCATGAGTTTCGCAACCGTGGATGAGATTTGGATCCCCCACTACATACCGGTGGCCAAGGAACAGTCAAAACAGTGGAATTTTCCGGGCGAATCGGCTCCGAAGAAAGCAAAGACCGTTCCATCGGTTGAAAAGGTCATGCCGACTATTTTTTGGGATACCCAAGGTGTGATCCTCATCGACTAGGTGCAAAAGGGAAGGATGATCACGGGGCAATACTACAGCGATTTATTTACCCGATACGATGCAGTATTGAAGGAGAAACGGCCTCGTTTGCAGCGGAAAAAGGTGCTCTTCCACCAGCTCATTCATCCCGCATCCTCGTGTCCAAATTGAATGAGTTGCGCTACAAATTAGTCTCTCATCCTCCATATTTTTCCTATTCCCAAACCTAAAAAAATCACTGGGGGAAAGGGATCTGTCCCAAATGAGCTTATCGCCGCTACGGATTGCTATTTTGTAGACCTCGAAACATCCTACTTTTCCGACGGCTTGAAGAGACTGCAGCACCGTTCGAAAAAAGTGTATTGATCTTCAAGGAGACTACATCGAAAAATAAAAATTAAAAAACACAAATACCGTGTTTTTGTTGTCGATTTGCACATATTTCAGGTCGCCCTTGTAATATATCAATTGGACCGATTGACAACATCAAAATCAGTTCGAGGAGACTACATCGAAAAATAAAAAACCACACCAATACCGAGCTTTTCTTATCGATTCCGGAAACATTTCAGATCGCCCTCGTATCTCTAATTTTGAAACAGTAAATTCACAGCGGCCTTACATTCATTAAAACTCATTTGTGTCCCGGGTGCCGTGGACACGTTATTCAAGCGTTTTAGTAAAACACTCTGTATAGGATTAGCACGCCTCACTCATATTATATTGTCTAGTATAAGCTAGACCCTAGCCTAATAAAGGTATTGATCTTCGAGGCGACTACATCGAAAAATAAAAATAAAAAACCACACCAATACAATGTTTCTCTTGTCGATTCTGGAAACATTTCAGGTCGCCCTCGTATAGCCGGCCAGGCAACATTTAATGTATTTGAAAGTTCACTTTAACGAATTTTGCTCAGTTGGTCTGATGTTGAAAAGGTTCTGCCAAGCAAAGAGAATCTGACTCTGCATAGGGCAAAAGATATGCCAGCTCTTTCTCTGCTTCCTTACTTTTCTAATTTTTGCTCGGCTCATCCGGGAGTGCGTAACTTGGCACTGCCACATGCCACAGTGGAGCTTGGCAAACCCTAGCAGCTTGCAGCTCATATAAGGGGGTACAATAGATCAATTGATCGGAGTGCATCACCCCTAATTAATCTAATTTAATCTAATCTAGTTAATGTAATTTGCCAATAATCCAAATCACATTTAGTATCAATAAAAGTCTTATGCCCTTATCTAGTCGTTCATATATAATTTCCATAATTATTAGATTAGTTAAATTTTTTACTTTTACCTACCAATTTGGAAAAATTGTCATTGTGTTTACCTTATTTATTTATATGGCTAACATTTTAAGCATCCCTATATTTTCTGTTCTTGGTCAGGAAACGAAAAGAACAACAAGCCATAGTCGTCACGAACAGAAAACTGAAATATAATCAAGGATTAACAATGAAATATCTACAACCAACAAGCGTGTCCTGCTCAATTCCTTCTGCCAGCAACGATGTCTTAAATTAAATATAACATCGCAAAATTAGAACCAGTACGAGAACTATTACATCCACCACCGATGACCTAAGATACAAACAATGGTCTGCTTCTGCTTACGATAACGTTAATCGCCAACAAACGGAATTCCCAGCCGTTTAATGAAAGTAAATCTATGCATACGCTAAAGTATCGAGTCCTACGACTGCCAATGCAAACTCTGTTAAATGCGTCAATACGATTTATAATTGAAGGATGTACATTGTGCATACAGAAGTAAAAGTACGTAGCACGCCAGAGCACGATGCATAAATACACAAACATACATAGGTCTGATTTCATCCTCGCGCTTTTCAATTAACAATATCTCGACGGACCATCGGACACGCAGGCACTTAATATAAACGGGTACCGTCTGGTCGACAAGAACAAAATAAAAACTAAGTAGGCCACGGAGAAAGACACCGTGTAAGTGGTTCTGTTTGCATTTTACTTGCAACACGAAATTCAACTTCTTACGAACGTTTGTGTGTATGCTGCATGAAGCAGGACAGGATTAAGGTTACAAACAGATGCTGGATTCGCACTTTATTTCGTAGTGTTTGCATTAGCAAGTACTCAATTGGAATCTAGAAAAGGACGTACTATATTACATACAAGTGCCATCTCTAAATTAGATAAGTGAAATATCTAACTTTTCTCGTGTTATATATAAATACTGAATCAACTATGAGACGCCTTCATAATATTGAAGTTATTCTGTATCTTTCTCGTATTATATGTACGCGAATTCCTAGCGGTCGCGGTAATAGTTTGTAACTACGATGTAACTAATGTAATAATCTACAATTTTCGAAAAGTGTATGAGTATGAAATTTATTATGTATTATTATTATTCAGTCAGTTCGTGCGTTTTTGTTACGTGTCTAAAGGGCACAATTGTTACACTAAATATAAAAAGAATGCAAGATAAAAAGTCAAATATAAGAATCAAAATAACAATCAGTGATAAAGATAAATAAATAAACAAAAAGAAAAAAGCAGGCACACACTAAGTGACCAGAAATTTCTAGATATCGTAGAACTCTTGCTCCAAAAATATTGCATTAACTTTATTTTTAAAATGGGTTTGGCAATTTATTATATAACGTTGTTCCCCAGTAGACAATTGCTTTCTGAACTGTCTAGTTTATTTTCTTATTTCATATAGTACTAACACTTATGAACGGTAGTGTATATTCTTCTTCTATTCATCTTATGCTGTCATCATCCAAAAGTTTTAAGAACTCAGTATTTATGTTATCGTGGCGATTTTCCTTCTTTCATAAGTTTTATTGCTTCCGTGGCTTTATCAACGAAGATATATGGCTCCCCGTATCATCAACTTCAGGTGATTCAGGTCTTGTCGTAAAGCAGTTGTTCAATATGTTTTCAATATATGTTTACAGGTAATCCTAGCGGTATTTTGCCTCTAACAACAACAACAAAATGTAATAAAGGCGCGAACCACACAATCCCAGGGAGAAAATTTAGAATAGGAAGAATTTAGAAAAAAAAGAAGTGAGTTCCAATTGAAGTAGATTATATCACTACATCACATACATAAACTTGCTTTGTCTCCGTAAAAGGGAAAGTATCATTTATTATTATATTTTAGGCCGGTGTATTTTCCTAAGCTCTTATTCAACACTCCGCGCAGCCATAAATGCAAAAGATCATCGCCAAATATGAACAAATACATCTATCCAACACCTTATTCATTTCTCTTTATGTTTTCGATGCTATTCGCTTTCATCGGAATTATTATTCACAACTGCGATTGCTTGCGGTCGCGTATTTGTTTCCATACACGGTTGAGAGGTACGGCATAAACTCAAACACGTACGATTCTTTATTCTTCTGATGGTAATGGTGTACAGTGAAATACAAGTCTAACGTCGGAAATTTTAATATCCATAACTAGTCAACTAACAAATTCAGATCTTAATGAAACTTGGTAGATAACTAGGATATGTTGAGAATTGCAAATAAAAAAATGTTTGTGCCGAAATTCACTCTGAAGAGATGAAATGCTCCTTCGAAAATTCACAGATTTCAGTTTTCTTGATTTAATTCTTGAACGAAAATAGATAGAACAAAAATTTAACTGCAAATGTTGTACCTTATCGAAAGGTCTTTTAGGGCACGTGAATGTGGTATATACAGGGTGTTGTAATTAAACGCCACCCTTTTATGCTAGAACTGATTATAGCAATATGGCAAAGAAATTAACGCTAATTGTTAATCTTTAACATCCTTTATTGATCTTACAGCATTCTTAATTATATAGAGTGTTCCAAAGGTGTAGATCAAGTCATACCTTATGTTACTTATACCAAAACCATCTATATATTGCATAAATATGTCTTCTATTAAGAAAAATCATCATTTATTTGGAAAATTGCAGCAGCATGTCTTAAAGCTCATAATTCATACAAATGTAAACACGGTATTACACGTGATAACAAATTAATTTGTTTCTCTCATTATTGCATTACAAATATTGTTACCTTCATTTCTGTTATTTTTCATTGTTTCTATTTCTGCTGTTTTCTTTTTTCATAGTAGATTTAGTAGCTTTATTATTCTCGTTCCTCTTCCATTTTTTCTCTCTCTTCTACCCACATCATTCAACATTTCGCAAAAACACAGCTTCTTCGATTTCTTTCATATTTTCTCTTATAACCCTAGATATATCAATAAAATGCAAGGGCGGATTCTCATGCTCCACCCCTCACCTACTTCTAATTGGTTGTTTGATTAACGTTTTCGACATTTAGTTAACTGATATTTGTAGATCATATCTGCATAATATCAAGTTTGTATCTCAAACTGTTGTTGTGCTGTGACTAATTTTTGAATTGTGTGTCGTGATTGTTCATAAAAATGGATCCTGTAGAGCAAAAAACCATAATAAACTACCTCAAAAAAAAAGGGCATGACGCCGACTGAAATTCATTAAAACATTATGGCAACTATTGGTGAATCTACAGTTTCTTATGATATAGTCAAACGCTGGTGTCGAGACTTTAAATGCGGAAGAACATCCTGTGAAAACCAACATGCCGGTGGTCCTCTCATAACGGTAACAACAGACAAACACATTAAAAAAGTACACGATATCCTACTGCAAGACCGACGAGTACGCATCAGGGACATTGTGGAAGATACTGGCTTATCATGTGATGTGGTGTTAAACATACTGACTAAAGAATTAGATACGAAAAAGATGAGTGCGCGATAGGTGCCTCGAATATTAACTATTGATCAAAAAAGAAATTAGATATTGACTTGTAAGCGACTTTTGGAAAGGTACCAAGCAAACAAAGAGAACTTTCTTAGTCGGTATGTGACCATGGATTAGTCACGTGTAAAGTGGAGACTGAAAAAATCACGGTTCTCTTCCTCCACACAAATTTAAAGTCCTGCCATCTGCTGGAAAGGTTTTGTTATCTGTGTTTTGGGATGCTCAGGGAATCATCTTGACTGACTATTTGCAAAAGGGACAGAGCATTACAGGGTCCTACAGCGCACAATTTGTTTCTAAATTGCGAGATGCTATTAAAGATAAACGCCGAAGAAAGTTAAAATCACGGTGAGGTGTTCCATCAGGATAATGCTCCCACCCATACATCTGTTATTGCTATGGCTGCTACACACCAAGCAGACTTTGAATTAGTGGAGCACCCGCCATATTCGCCGGAGCTGGTCCCTAGTGATCACAGGCTGTTCCTCAAATAAAAAAAATCTTACGTGGAGCAAAATTTTCCAGTAATTATGAAGTGATGCAAGCTGTAGAGAGGTGGTTTGAAAAGGTCGCACAAAAATTTTTGGTGTTGAGATATTGGAGCACTGATGGATCATGTGCGTTAGTGTAGAGGAAGACTGTGTTGAAAAATAAAAAATGTAATGCCACTGTTCGCTTTTTAATGATAAATTTTTATAATTTTCTATGTCAAAGGGCACCCAAGCGCGTTAGCATTACGCCACAGAAACCGTGGAAATGAATCAACTTTGATACCTGTTGTGGGTTCGAATCCTACTGGATACCATCAAAAAACTTTTCATTTAACGTCGGACATTAGAAGAAAAAATATTATTATACTATGGTTATATCATTTGTTTTCTTTCGAAAAATTGCTAGTACCTTAACAGATTCTGTTAAAATCTTAATTAAACTTTATCGGTGCAACAATATAACTGTTTCGTTACGCAAAATTTGCATTTCACCCTCATAACATTTAGCCGAGTAGATAGTCCTGACTTGAATAACGCTATTCATACGTACGTAACGTGTCGCCTTTGCAGTGCCGCCATCGAGGCGAAACGCTGAGGTCATCCGAGCTGCATCCATATATGGACGACAACCAGACTCTCCCGATATGCGGCCGCAAACGCCTTCTTCTGTCTCTCGTCGTCCTTTTCACCGTTCGCTTCTCCATGCAGAAGGTGTTGCATGTAGGTACACGATTACGTGATGGACGTGAGCTCGAAATGGTGTGTACGTTACGTGCATGCTTAATAGAAGGATTGCGAATATACGGAACCGCTTTTGCTTATGCAAGTATGTACAGAGATTAACAACATTTGATCTAACTTTGAAGCGACTCGCGTTTTGAGGACACATCGATTGAAACTGCACGGTAAATTTCGCGCAAAGGTGTCCGAAAATCAACTGTAAGAACGCTGAGATAAATAATAAATAAATACATGGCGGTTTATTTGCCCAATCGAAATGCATATTCTCCAGTTACAGGATAAATATTAAAACTAAGAAAAGTATATACCCAAATAACACGTTATACTAGTAACGTAATAACAAAACTAAAAGGGATCAAACTAAGTAAGCCGCCCTAAATTTCACAACAATTACTCAACTTCTAATACGGAAGAAGTCATCTCAAAGCTAAGTAAATTGAATTATACCCCCGACGACAAATTAATCTCCTTTGACGTAGTATTCTTATTCCCCAACGTTCCTACTGACACCATTGTTAACATGTTAAAGGAATTCCTCGAACAGAATCATATTCCACCCGATGTGACAGCAAAATACTTAAAGCTTACACAAATGTGCATGGTTCTCACATCAGTCTCATTTAACAACAACCGTTACCAACCAGGAGACAAAATAGTAGGCCAAGATGTGATTAACTATTATGGGATGCGGCTAATAGAGGTATGTCCTCAACACAATTTGAAGGTGATGAATGGTTTCTTTGATCATAAAGAAATACATAAATATACCTGGTTTCAACCCACAAATCTATCATAGATTACATAATTGTTAGGCCGAGCTCCATTCTTAAAGTGCAGGATGCGAGTGTACACAAAGAAGACTCCTGTGGATTTGACCATTATTTTATAAAAGCAAAGCTATTTTTTTTCATTTAAATATCAAATAATCAAAAGGCCCACATACAATCTTGACAGTTTTTCCGATGAATCAACTGCACTTTGGTATAAATAAGGTTGGCAGCCAAGAAGTAACAGTGAAAGAAGTTATAGAAGCAATGAAAACTATGAAAAATAACAAAGCGGCGGGCCAAAGAAATATGCCCATAGAACTTTTAAGAATTCTCCAATCGTAACATTAGAAGCAATTGCCAGGTCGTTTATATCCTGTTTACAGACTAGGTAGAAGTTAGTTCTGAAGATTAAAAGTAAAATAGAAAAGAAAGACAGCACAAATTGCAGTTTCCTAGTGTTCTTTTTTAAATTTTGATGTTCGTGTCGTAATTGACTACAAATTTTTTGGATTTATGTTCTATACAACTACACATTTTCACTTTCCATACTTCTTTCATTTCATTTCAAAGACATCCTGTATATAGGCATCTAGATACAAGGTACATTTAGTACAAATATAGAAATTTTGTAAGAAATCTATTATGCGTTAATAAATAAATGTAAAAGTATAATCTTTTTCATTCCTAAAATTATAAACTATAAATCAACTTTGGTTAAAATAACAATGGATTTTATAAAATTGTATATTGCAGATCTGCATATGTAAGTCATGTGGGAATGGAAATGGGTCATTGAAACCGACGGCGGCCTCGTCTTAAGTTCTCAGGTCGTTTAATTTTATTAATGCAGACCTGTATGCACGTTTCTGTCATCTATAGAGGTCACGACATAACACATCACTTTGATTCTGTATTTATTTGGGTAATACAGAAACCAGATATTGATATTACGTTAAGGCATCCAAATTCGTTTTATAGATTAATCAACGGTATTTTTCCCATTTTGAGCAGGATATGGATGCGTAACTCATCATTATTTAACAGATAAATTAAAAAAACAGATGAAATTAATGGTATTAAAAGTGATTTGAACTCATACAGTCCCATGGTCTAGTGCTATGACATTTCTCTGGGAAAGGAGAGGGCGTGGGTCAAATCTTACCGATACTGATATCTTTTCAGAAATTGAAAACGTTGGTAATTGCAAGAAAATCCTAATTTATTATTAAAAGCTCATCATTTTTACACGATGTGCTTACAATAGCCGCCAACCTAATAACTATGGAAAAAGCTGCTGGAATTCTAGAAGACAAGTGAAATGATCATATTATTCCAAATATGGAAGGATTTTTTCAATAAATTGCTTTTTATTCCGGGATTTTGACTCACTACACCAGGGATATCCAAACTGTGGCCACCGGGCCACCACCAGCGTGTGAGAACCGACAATCCGATCTGGTGGCTACTTAAAAGATGGCGTTACAGTACTGTCACGTGATTAAAATATGCGCGTAATTCACAATTACATGTTGGTATGATAAGCTTGGCCCTTGGAATTTAGAGGAGTTAGTGTGGTTGTTAGGGTAACAAGTTTGAGGAGCCCTGCACCACTCAAAGAAAAGAGACATCAAAACAATATGATTGGCAAAGAAAACCGCCCATCCCGGAATATAATAAAAGAGAATTTAATATCGTATTTACGTAAAAAAGTATTGCTATTGGTTTGAAGTATTTCTCTTGGAATAAAAAAAGACGAAAAAAAAACAAGAATGAATTTTATGAAATTGGATTTCCGGGTTGAACCCTTCTTCTGGGCTGTTGCATATCGTATCGCTGCTGTGCTTCACACAAGGAAATTGAATTATCAGTGAAATACCAACGGAACTTATTCGATTAACGTCAACATTTTTATCTATCCATCGAATGAAAAGTAATACTTCAGCACTATCTCAATCATTTAGTGACTCATCTAGAACCAAAAATAATCACTCCAAGCGTCGATTTTTGTCCGACAATGAGGTTAATATCTTTTCTACAATATTGTCTACTGCCCGAGCCACACACAGCGTTTGCTGACAAACTATTAAATTAGAAAAGATTGTAGATATTTATTGCAAACTGATAATTACATAAATATTTTTAAATACAAATTGTTACATTCTATACGTCGTTCCGTCCACTAACTAATTATAAAATGACATATTCAGCCGCCTACTGTAACATTGCAGCTAACATTGTTTGTAATGAATTCTGTTTATTCATCCCATCGCATCGTGTAGGTGCCTATGTCATTAAAATGTATTGAACGTATATGGAGACACGTGTATATTTAATAGCTGCATATGCACATATATCGTTAATTAATGTTCGTTTCCCGTCACTACCTGAACCATTAATGCATTGATTGATGTTTTTACTATACTTTTAAATACCGACTAAGAACATATCAGCTATTTGATTTTTAAAAAGAAAAAAAAACTATACTTCTACTCGGGTAACTGTTTTTGTAGTTTGTCATACAAGTAGGTTGCTTTTCTTTAAACAAATTCACATATATAACGTTATTATTCGTGCGTTTTACGAAACGCCTTCGTCATTGAACGAATACAATGGAGGCTTACCCAATACTAAACCAATATTAAATATATCATAGTAGGTAAAATACTATTTTAAAATCAAAATTAGCATGGGATATCTAATTTAGATAGAATTGAAGTATCTAATCCACAACAGATATAATCATTTCTAAACCTAACTGTAACTTTAGAAGCGTGAGACTTTTGCTGTATAAATTATTTCGATTTTTCGCAGAAAAAAAACAAGGAAAAACTTGTCAAAACTTTGCTAATCGTGGATCTAGTTCAGAATTCGTCGCGAATAATATTTTCAACCATGTAGAACACGATTTTATAATCAAAATTGTCATAGAAGAACTAATTTAAATAGAATTCAGGTCTGGAAATTTGAAAAGGTGTCAAAGGTAATCTAAATATTGCTAAAACTTTGGAAATATGATAATTTAGCAATGAAGAATACTTTTTCTTTAATCCACACGTTAAAATCTTTATTTCCATATATTCTTTAGCATATTTTAGACAACTTCAATTTTTCTCAAAAAATGGTAGGGTAAGTAGGCTAAGTTTGGATGAGGTTCAGAATTTATCGAAAGATGTTTTCAACCACATAGAATACGATTTTACAATCAAAATTGTCTTGGGGGAACTAATTTAAATAAAATTCGTGTCTCCAGATTTGAAGAGGTGCCAAAAGTAATCTAAACCTTGCTAAAACTTTGAAAATATGAGAATGTAGCTAGAAAGAATAGTTTTTCCTATACACGCTAAAGCTTTCATTTGCATACATTCTTTAACATATTCTGGTCAACTTCAATTTTTCTCTTCGAAAATTTGCCAAAATTTCGCTAAGTTTGGATGAGGTTCAGAATTTATGTAAAGATGTTTTCAACTACATAGAATACGATTTTACAATCAAAATTGTCATAGGGGAACTACTTTAAACAGAATTCGTGTCTGGAAATTTGAAGAGATGATGAAGGTAACCAAAATCTTGCTAAAACTTTGGAAATATGATAATTAATCCACACGTATATCTATATACAATATCTTTATTTCCATACATTCTTTAGCATACTTCAATTTTTTTCTCAAAATAAACAGAAGAGGTTCCGCTTCGAAAAGTTGTCAAAATTTCGCTAATTTTGGATGAGGTTCAGAATTTATCAAAAGATATTTTTAATCATATAGAATACGATTTTATAATTAACATTGTCATGGGACATATAACCTACACAAAATTCATGTCTGAATATTTAAAAGCGTGTCAAATGTAACCAAAATCTCGCTAGAACTTTGGAAATATAATAATAAGAACTGTACATTAAAATAATCATTTGCGTAGATATTTTAAAGTATTTTGGATAGCTTCGAATTTACTCAAAAGATCTGGTTCAAAATTTGTTGAATCATATCTGCTACCATTACAAAAGAATACAATAACAATGACAGGCGATGATATCATTTCCTATAAAACTGAATAAGGATTTCAAAAGTAAAAGGTTCTCTTAATCAACAAATAAATACCTTTCTATAAACTTCCATAACAATTACACCGATGCAATGTCAAATAAAACCCAACGTGCAGTATTTATCAGAAATCGCATGTATATGTACACGATCGGTTATAATTTTAGGATCATCTTTCGGCAAATAACAATGTCTGTAGGACTCCATGTCTACATATATTCTTCTAATATAAAAATTCCATCCATTTTATTATTAGAAATTTCTCTAATTAAAAATGCGTTGTTTTCCTTTTAATTAAATCTCAATACAACCTTCTCAAGATGGCCTTATATACATGAGCAGTAGTGTATTTACAGAAGAATTTAAAGTTCGTTAAGAAATTTAAAAAAAGGCCTCTAACCTTCGATGACTCACTTTGCTATCAAATTTTTCATCGAGATATTTTTATTATTAGATTAAATACCGTGAAGAGGAAGCAGCAGACAACGCTAATACGCCGAGACTGTAATGCAGAGATTCGCTTTTAAAGCCTACGCTTTATGTACTCATCAATTACCATATATTTAGCTACCTAATAAGCTACGCAATCGTTATTTCACTTTTTTTTCATGTCTATACATATGCATGACGCCTCAAATGATTAGAATTCCGTAGATATTACTTATGGTTGCATTTCGAATCTATTAATTGCAATAGGACACTTGACCTGAAATGCTGCAATAAGTTATGAACATACTTCGACGTAACATGCATCAGATTAATGCAGTTGAAGTGGAAAAATGTGTTTTAAACTGTTCAATTCGCTTCGTCAGCAAACATTTAGTGATATCAGCTTATTAGGAATATAATATATACAGCGTGTCCGACTAGGTGCGTGTGTTAACTAGGTTCTTGATCAATTTTGAGTTTGAGAGTGTTATTCCAGATATAATAAAAATAATAAGAAGAATTCCTGATCGAGATAGATGAGGATACACATTAGTGCAATAAAGAAAATTTAATTCTTGCTTGCTGTTTGTGTTTTTACAAGTACTTGCAACTTTTCAATGATTATTAAAATAAATACTTGTACTATCCTCGTGACTTATATTGTATTTAAATAAATAAATGAATTACTAAAATATTATACGTTGTCTATATCTTATTAGTTCTTAAGTAACAACTTAGCTACATTAGTGATTCTTCAAAGAACCTAGTATGGCATAAAGTTAAACTTGACGTGATACGCAAAAACTAAAATGATTCAGCACACCCAGATTAGTAAAAGAACAAACCTCAAATAGGTCAGCAAAAATTCTGTTCGGCAGTGCTACCAACAGGATTAATAATACTGTATACAGAGTGTCTTTGAAATAAAACAAAAAAGTACGAAAAATGTAAAGGTGTAATTATATAGAATATAGATCCAAAGAAATTGAGGCAATTACAACGCAAACGTCAGAATTAAAAAAGTTCTAGGATATCGTAATATGTGCCGCCTATGAATGCAGAATGTATATACATAATGCGTTTATCCATGCATACATATATACAGACTGCATAAATTGCAATAACACAGCTATCGATGTTGTAAAAACTACAGGTTAACACTATCTACCTTTCAAACGAGTTCAATCAACACCATAACACTATTATTGCAACGGAAATGAGCCGTACCATATATGTACGAAAACTAGAAAACTAAAACTCTGAAGAAGAGACTATAAACTACCAGCACCAACTTGTTCTAGAAGTATATTGTAAATTGATCATGTCCTTACTCTTAGTGCAAGTTTTGAAGAGTCCATTTCGATTTTAACAGTTATTTTTTGAAAGTTATAATGGAAATGATGATTCGTCATATGTTGCTTTAAAAGTTCAACAGAGGCAATGATGCAATAGAAAGTATGAGAGATATTAATGCAGCACATGGACATTGGGCAATAAGCATAAGCCAATGGTGGCCACAATGGTTTTAAAAATTCCGAGTGTTATCCTGGAAGATCTGTAGATCTCGAAGAGGACATCCTGCAAGCCTTGGTAATCCCACTGATAATTTAATTTCCTCGGTATTACTAATGTAATTTTTTTAATTTGAATTAGTTTCTGAATAGATTTAACATTTAAGAACCAACGGAAACTAACTTAAAATAATTTAAAATTCCACTGCAACTGTTGCGAAACTAGTCGAGAAACTTGGATTTCTACCATGCATCCATATAACTGCGTGGTGCTAGAAAAATTCGCAAATTGAGATCCTGAAACACTTTAATGTGTGTGTGTTTTTTCCTTGGTGTGAAGTCTCAAGAATGAATCTTTTTTGGGCCCAATAGCGACTAGTAACGAAAAATAGGTTTTCAACATCGGATAGGGAACGGAAAAGACTGAGATATCCTAGGCTAATAAGGCTCCTCACCTACGTAAGGTGTTTGCTTAGTGGGATATGAATTTTGAAAATCTCAACCCAAATCAAACGATACCAAAAGGCATCTATTCCAAAAAGCTCAAAAACAAGATATCCTGTATATTGTTGCATAGTTGTATTCCACGTTAAAAGGTTAGCTGTGATTGTTTTGAAGATATTTGCTTAGGAATACATCACGTTAAAATAAGGATTTATTTGAGAAGTATTTTGTGGACATCCTGTATAATTATTATGATAGTAGCAATTATGCAATTTGTGAAATTTGAACAGCTATGCACAATATATATTATTGCACTTGCACCAACCGAAAGAGATCATTAATCTGCATTAACACTTTCAGTATTATCTTTAACCGTTAAAAAATGAAATTTGGACAGAATTTCTATGCCAAATTCCATCCCTCATAAACTACTAACTACTACTCTACAAACTGACTAAGTTTTATTAAAATCGGCAAGAAATACTTCTAGATTTGGATCACCAGATTGGATCATTAATCTCTGATAATTAATTACCTTGTTTTGCATGACTCAATCCAATTAGATTCGTAAGGTCCCTATAATCTAACACTACTATTACCATTCCGTTTGAATGTTAACACTAAAGAACTAAAGCAAGTGTGTATATAGCCTGCCTTCACATGGAATACCTACACTTGACCTTTATAACAATGATACCTTCCCACGTAACAGTTCAGATGAATTAAACTGAAAAACATGCGGTCTATAAGCTTGTCGTAGGTGTTTCTATAAACGTTTGTGCTCCTATTAAACTCTATTGAGCCTTTCTTGTTTTAATTAAAAATACTTAGACAATAAATTTCAATTACATACTGTCATTATAGTAGCAGGATCGATATATGTATCTATTAAATGTTGCAGTTATCAAACGTGAGAGTATTATAAAGGATGTGCTAATTTCATATTACGATTTAAATGTACCACCACATATCGCTAAAGGTAAACGAATGAATTACGAGGACTTGATGTTAAAAGATATTTTAAATTTAGTAAGAGTTATGGAGAAGTTGCAGGACAATTCAATATGGAATATGACCATTTTTAAGGTTAAATAATAATTTATTAGTCCAACAGCAAAATCACTTACAGGACTATAATCATATAATTATTCAGATTACATTGTATGTATTATGTAGCTATAATGGTCGAAGAAGTAAAACTCAAATATTTTACAAAAATTTCAAATATATTTATCGTAATGTTATTATAACACATTTCGCTATCACTGTAGCTGCATCAGATATATGTAGCTCCCAAACAATTATGGTATGCCCATTTGGTTAAAAACACTGCTGTCCTAACCCGAGCTATGTCTTTTAAGATTTGCATAGAGGGCGCCACTAATCAAATGTCAGTACTAAAAATTAACCTCCATTTTAGTTAATCTATGTATTTATTACATTTTAAGAATGTAGCGTTTGGCAAGATAATTATAGATATATTATAACATTTTCAACGTTTGCTACTGGCAGATTCTTAAGGCAAAATTACACACGACAAAAAAGTTGTTTATGTACGCGAAAGTTATATTGAATAAATGAAATATTGCTGATCACTACTACTATGTCTTTGTAATTTCAATTGTCAAATTTCTTCATTCGTTTTGATGTCTGTTTGGTTGTTTGCTGTATTTGTCGGTATATTATCATTTGTATAGTATATTGCATTAAAAATTGTTCTTGTCAGAACACGAAAATACGATATTTATGCAACGGCGGTATTTTTTTCAATTTTGATAATACAACTACGGTTATTAAGTTTTATTCAAGGATTATTACACCTCTGACGTGACTGAGGAAGGAGCCGTTGGGGAGGACGATTTCCTTTCATGGGTCCATCGAAAGATCGAGGGACGCGTTAGCACAAACATGAACAAAGGCTAATGGCTTAAAATTTATATATAAAGTGCAAATAAAATAATTCTAAATCGGCAGCTATCAAGCTAATCTCTAAGCAGCTGCGGTTTGGTAAGGTAACAATATGGAGCATTGTAAAAGAAATGGAGTCTACAGGACTGTAGGTTCACCGCCAATATACTATAAACGAATAACAACTTATGAAGCTTTAGACGACGCCCAAAAGACTGCAATTTGCTGACATACACATTCATTTTTCTTAAGGAATGAATTGTCAACATGCAGTAACATTTTAAACGTAAATATAATATCGATTTAGTAAAAAAATATTTTATCACATATTTGAAGATCATTAATACAGATAAGCGAGATGTTGTTTTATGGAGACGTCGTCACTTGACAAACATCAGGAACTTTCATGCAGAGGGTCGAAGAATATATTACTTAGATGAGACGGGTTATCGCAAGCCACGCCAAACAAATTATATGAAAAGATACAACAATTATTTCGGCAGGACAAATTCGTATTGAAGAAGTAACAATCGGACTAAAAAATCCATCTGGAAAATAAAGACATAATACTGAATATATATTATTATATTTTGAATCGAAAAAAACTTCAGATTATCATGAAGAAATTAATGATGAAGTATTTACAGAAAGGATGAAAAACGTTTTGCCATTTTTAGAACCAAATTGCGTTATTATAATGAATAATGCACCTTATCATTCTGTCAAAGTGGAAAAAATCCCAACGATTGTATGGAAAAAGCATGCTTTAATTAATTGGATTATTTGGAACTCGCTAAAAATTGCATTAGTAATAATCCGATATCCTATGTTAACGATGAAATGGTAGCAGAAACTAGCCGTACAATTTTAAGGCTGCCACCGTATCATTGTAATCTAAATTCTGTAAAAATGCTATGGACTCAAGCCAAGAAATATATTGCGGTAAATAACAAAACTTTTAAATTGCTAGAGCTAAAAGAACTATTAGTCGATAACTCCTCGTACAGTTCGAACCCAACCTTTCCGAAAATCAAGACCGGATGGCGTATTCTAAGGTTTCAGTCGTCAAAAAGAGTAGTCGATGCTTTCAAAAACTCAATTTTGACGCTGCCAACAAGCAAATCCTTCAAGAGTTGGTTCAAGCACATACAAAAGTGTATTAATCTTCGTAGAGAATGCTTCGAGAAACAATAAAGTCTTTAAAAGCTATCTACTGTTTTATTCGAGCTTTATATGCAAAACTTAAAATACAACCCTTGTATCAAAAATTTCCTGAAAAAGCTTCTTTGAACCCATATGACTATATTACTGGTACCATATGTTTTTTCTACAAGATAGATAAAAACATACCTTAATTATAGCGTGCATAAGGCAACAAAGGATAACGCCAATTATTTTGCAAATTACGAAACGAAACATTTGAAGGTCTCTCCGCATTTGAATGTTAATTAAGTTCGATGATGAGAACGCGATATTTCAAACACGATTTCCAGCGAGAAAAAAGAGAACTGAAAGAGATATTAAACCTTGCTACAGCAGCAGAGTTTGTTAGATATTCATTTTTTTATCTATGCTCGCGTCTAAGAACTACATTCCTTTGGTCTCTGCACTGATACGTACGTCAGTAAAACCTACCTAAATACGTGCGGTATTGTCGAAGAAAAACACGATGTTTTTTTTATTAAAACCGAGATATATACACGATGACATCATCTCTGAATTTACTCGTAGCTTATTCTACATAACCTGTTTTGTTACCACCTGACCTCTAGCATACGAGTACGTTGTTGGATTTATTTGTTCTTTTAATACACGTCATAGACGTTGAGGCTTGCTTTTTTGTTGTTTCTCATAGAAAATGGTTCGCTATTGTTGCATAACCTGTTAAATTTACGTAGCTGCGACGACCAAAAAAATTGGGCAACCTTGTTTCGGCGCATATTTCGAAAGAGCAATTATTTTACAATTATAGTACAGGAAGTTGATACGCTGCAGGATTATTGTTGTTCATATTAAAATTACGTGCTTAATAAATTATTCAAATTTATGATGTACTATAACAATTTCAGTTTATTGAATGTAATTTTACAATATCGGATAAATTCAAGTGCTGGAAACTCGTGATTTGGAAATGGTAACTATTTTGGAAAAAATCATAACTTTGAAAAGTTAGTAGTAGTAGTAGGGAATTACATACAGAGTTTCAAGAAAACATCAATGTTCTGGTTGCTAGAAAATATCTAAAAATACTTGTGTAAGTTATATTCTAGATTTACGTTAAGCAGTTCGCAGTACTTTTATTATAGTTAAAAATAGAGAAAATATAAGTTGTGTTGGTAATAAAAAAAGTAGTGATTTAAAAAGAATTACTTTTATTGATGCAACAATTCCATAAGCATGTACACAATTTACTAATTAAAGAACTAAGTTGATAAATAATTAAACTAGAATATTACTTTTCAAAATCGTGAAATTAGGCACAGTACAAACAGTATTAGGTATACTAGAAGCACGATAAGTTCCAATGCATGTCATTAACGCGACGTCATACATATAATCAAATGACGTCATCAATCAAAAAACAAATTAAAACCAATTGTAGATATTGATGAAGCAAGCGCAGCTGCTATCCCCAATGTAATTTACCAAATGTACCATAGTCTCTTTTATTGTCAATTGAAAGAAAGAGATTTGTTTAGTGGAGGCGTTTCTTCATTAGGAAAAGTTTTAAAAAACATTGGGTTGACGTCGAAAAAAGATGATCCTCGACGAGGACTAATGGAGCAACATCATATTGCATTACTTCGTGTTGAGTTTTTACAACGATACGTAAAGAACATGGGAAGCAATAGCCCACAGGATCCTGTTTACTTAGATGAAACATGGATATTTGAAAATTGCAGCAAATTCTTGGCAGGACAGTAATGGGCAAAGTGTGAAAAAGTTAAAGACTGAAGGCAAGAGGTTTGTTTTATTACAATTAGAACTTCTGCTTCTCACCAAGCTTGTTTATAGATATATAGTTTTACATGCAGGCAATAGTAATGGCTTTATACCAGGTGCTTCACTTATATTTTGTTCAAGAATAAGAGAGCATGATTACCACGGAGAAATAAATAAAGAAAATTTTACAAACTGGTTTACGATGCAGGTGTTACCAAATATAAAACCTAATTCTATGATTATTATGGATAATGCTAGTTGTCACTCTGAATTAAGAAACAAGGCGCCAGATGCTAGTTGGAGAAAATGCAATATTCAAGAATGGCTGGTAAATAACAACATTACATATGATCTTAGCATGTTAAAACATCAGCTATTACATCTGGTTGCATTCTGATTATTCGTTAAAATAAGTTGAAGCAAGTAAGTAATATATGCTTTAAAGATAAACCACCGAAGAAATATGTGCTAGACAAACTAACATGTGCACATGGCCACCCAGTGCTACGATTACTTCCATACCACTGTATATTCAACCCTATTGGAAAATATGGGGGATTACAAAAACATATTACAATCGTCACATAGGAAGAGATGGCTATGGTATTAACAATTGCATGAAGATGTGGAACGAAGCTTTAGCAACAATTACGCAAGTAACTTGGTCAAACAGCATCCACCATACAAAAGCGGAAATCATACGATGGTGGGAAAGAGAAGTTGGATTAGACCGTGACGAAATTTCTCCCCTAATTATTAATTTAAATGATGGTGATTCAAGCTTAGAGAGTGATATTGAAGAAAATTAGTTGATTAATTAATTTGTAAATAAATAATACATTAAGCTTATTTTAATGTGTTTGTTTTCGTATTTTATGTAATTTAATTTTTTACAGTTCCAGAGCAAATATCTTAATAAAGTAATTTTGATTCATTACCTGTTTGTTTTTTACTTAATTTGTAAATAATTTAAAATACTACTAATAAAATATTTTTCCTTCAGGCGAGATATATTTACTTTTCGTAGTTGGAACACTTTTACGTATTGTCAGATGCTTCTTACTAAATTCTGTAGTGCCAATTATTAAAATTTTCTATTTGATATACCATAATAAATAAAGTAATAGAAGTTAGGTTACATTATGAAGAAGCCTATATGCCAATTATCAAAAATACAAAATCAATAAAGCAAAAGCGAGTTCTTGAAAACAAAACAAAACCTAGCTCACTTAAGCATTTTATCGATTAGAAATAGAGATGCATATTCTGCATAGAATAAACAATTTCCACTTTTTAAAATGTTAAGGTCAAGCGAACGTTTTTTAAATTAACGTAAATGTGTATCTGTAGGCCACAGTACCCCATAGGTCACCGCGATAACTAGGAATTATGAATATGTATCGTTTTAATTGCAAATAATCGCAGAAGCTTCACAATATCCCATATGTTTAATAAGTTACGCTTACATTTACAATTTTTAGACAAATACAATTATAATTATGATCTAGAAGATCCGATTTATTAGAAAGTTCAATCGTCTTCAATACGATTACAATCAATAGCCAATGATTCTCGATAAAAACCGCGATTTTGTTGGTTTATTGCAGTTAATTTGTTTCGTCGATTTATAGAACGATGCTGAATCATTTGCCATATAAAGAAATATTTTTGTAATATGAAAGAACCACGTTTTCTTGGAAGTGTTTGCTAACCGTTTATTTTTAAACGTTCTCTAAATGTTAATGTATTTCTAGAATTGTAATATTGTGGTTTTGATATATCTCTAGGTTAAAATTACTTTAACACAAAATACATAGCATAAAGTGTGTTGTATTGTATTGAGATTGTTTTGATTGCAAATCACTACCCTTTATTATTTATTACAACAAAAACCTAGATGCAAATCAGAATTTATTAGTAAGTTTAAACTGGACTTTCCTAGAGTAACTGTAACACAACAAACAATAAATCTTGGATTGAATAATGCCCACTATGCAGACGATACGGTTATTTTCGCTGACAGCTGAAAATAATAGTGTTTATACCCATAGTTCTCGGAAAATAATTGAAAGAATTTCTAAGGTGCAAAGAGCACATCAGCTTTCTTCAGTGGTGGTTTAGTGCACGAAAATGCAAAATTGCATTTCTAAAAGTAAGAACACGCGCTACTAACTATCAAAGTTATATTTTGGGTAAGGCACAAAACCAAATTCATCCAACAAGAGGCCAATTTATCGGAATGTATTGCAGCTGAAAATTGGCCCTTAGGAAATCCAGACCTGAAGCCATGGGACTACAAATTGTGGACTGTGTTGGAAGAGAAAACTTGCTCAATTCTTCAAAGAACTATCAACACTTTCAAGCCCGATTTGAATGATTCAAATATTCCGCAAAACTATACTTTGCAAGGCTTAAACTATTTTGATGTGTGTCGGCTGTCAGGATGTAGTTGTTTATCAAAGTTTTCTTAACCCATCAAAATTAATCATTCGTTTGCACTTTCTCCATCTACATTTAAAATCGTTAATTACTTTATTGCCAAACAGTATTACTTTGTAAATGTAACTAACTTAATTGAAACACAGTGTATATATTGTTTAAATACGTTTTTCTTTTAATTTATTATTTATTTACATTTTACACGTTTGAGCATTGCATAAACTGCTGAAGTAAATAGACATGTAACTACCATTAAACAGATAATTAGATATATATATATATATATATATGAAACAGAACAAATACATGATTATCGATAAAAACGAAAACATCAATATCCTTGAGCAACTTCATTGCTAAAAATATAGCTTACCACACCTTTCTTTGTACAATACCTCAATCTTATCTTTATTGCACACATATGATGGCAAAAGGAGTACGCAAGCTTACGCCTCGCACCTTTACATAATATAGAATATCGTTTAGAATTTTTTTTATGTATGACGTTGAAACTTGTTGAGATATGTATTTGTTTGTATATACCGTACTAACAGCATGAGCCGCAACATTTCTTAGCAATTCATAAAGAGGTCGTTACCTGACTTCAAGTAATTTGCAGCCTAATTTATTTACGAGCCAGACGATATGCAGTCTTTTGGAGAAGGAGAACTTCTGGATGAGTGCCTTAAAAAAAATGTCAAGTTTCCAATAAACGTAATGGTTCTGAAGGGTACTTCTCTAGTAAGCGGATAATCTTGCCCTTATTGACAAATCTGCGAAAGCTTAGGGTTGCATAAAAGTTTGAAATCTCGAACAGTGATAACATCTAAGACAATTCTACGTCACAAATACTGATTAGAATGCCCTCATTTAAAGTATTTTATGCCTTTAACACGCACCCTATCATTGTAGCGAAAAGAGACAACTAGAAAACATCAAGCATCACATCCTAGCCTGGAAATATTCCATCGCTGAAAAATGCTGGTACATTCCTTCGAAAGCAGTTGTTAACAGGTATGGAAGACATTGTAACAGAATATTTAGAAGATTTGGTAAATTTAAATATGCCGAATAGAAATAGGTTTGTTATCAAAAATAAAGAAGACCCAAGCAAATATTAAGCAGAATTATTGTGTTACTAGAAATAAATTATATTTCAAATTTTAAGTGACGTTTTCATTTAATCAGAAGTTTTTTTTTATTACTTTATTATAAACACGTGCATTGCCTAAAGTAGAGATGATAGCTTTTAATTGTATTCCAAAAAGATTAGTGTGCGTTCTAATCTGTGTTTATGTAGAATTACCTTCACAAAACATTATCTATTTATGAAAACTGTTTAAACTTACTATAGCAGCTCTAACCGAAATTTTAAATCGTTGCAGTTCATCATATCAGCGCTGTAAGTATATTGAGGATGTATATTAAAATATATAGATATGTATATGGGTTAGCGAATAACCTTTTGATTGATTAATAGCAACTATAATAGAATTTATATGTTTCCATTTAATATTTTCTTTATCTTTGGTAATAAATTTACGCAGATTAAAGTTATAAATAAAGATGATTGTTTCGCCCAAACTATTAAATAGGACATACTCGATTTAGGTAGATGCTCTCTCTACACATTCCTCAGTTATTGATATGCCGGGTGTTCCGA
Organism: Trypoxylus dichotomus; assembly: GCA_023509865.1. NCBI lineage: Eukaryota > Metazoa > Arthropoda > Insecta > Coleoptera > Scarabaeidae > Trypoxylus > Trypoxylus dichotomus. The sequence continues at coordinate 53,394,515 of CM042075.1, forward strand.
CAGCGATGGTTTCTCGATAGCGTGTTTATTTTACGTTTTAAACAAGAACAATGTTTATTTAGCATATCTTCGCAAAAGTAAATACGTATTGAGATATAATAAACTTAAATAGTAATAAGTAGCAATACTCAAATTACAAATGCAATTGATTGGCAAAAAATGGTTGTTGAAGTTCTTTTGCAATCTTTTATTTTTTTCTAAATGTTTGTAAAGCTCTCTCTAAAGTATTTGTAATTCCATAATTGTAAAATTATTATAGTTCTTGTAACCTTTAATCTTTTGCAAAATATTTGCAATTTTTTGATTTTTATAATTGTTAATTCTAACAATGAATATTATATTTGTATTTTTTGTGATCTGATAGTTTTTACTAATTTGTAGCTTATTAGTTTTGTGATTTTTAATTTCTTTTCTTTTTGTAAAGCGCTTGCAATTTTAGAATGTTTATTTTTTAATCTTGTCCATTTTTCAAACTATTTGTAACAATGGATTTTATTTATATTTTTTGCTACATATTTGTAATTTCCTAATTTTTATATTTTTTAATTCCTGGAATTTTGTGATTTTTAATATATTTTTGGCAAAGTACTTGAAATTTTATCATTTTTGGAACTCTAATTCATAAAGTTCTTATTTTCTTTTCAAAATATTTGCAGTTTTTATAATCTTGCATTTCTGCTTTTTAATATTTTTTTAAAGTTTCATATTTTCGTTGACCATAAGTTTGACTCTTCTTTTTGCAAAATATTTTGATTTTTTGATATAAAATTTTGTTATTTTATATTTTGACTTTGCGGAATATCTGCACTGTATCAATGTTTGAATACTAATTGTTTGCTTTTCTTGCTTATGTATCTTTCTAAAATATCTATGTGATTTTTGTGTTTCTTTCACAAAACATTTGTAGCTTTCTAATTTTTTCCCTTTTTTAAGATATTTGTTATTTTGCAAAGTATTTAAATAGTTTTTGCAGAAAATATATAATTTTTTAGTTTTGGAATTGTACATTTTATGAATGTACAATTATTTACTATTATTATTTTTTTTGTTTCTTTTTTATAAACTATATATATATATATAACTTATAATTTCATAATTTTTATTATTTTTTAATCCTATCCCTTTTCAACACATTCAAAGAATTCGTTAACCTTTCGTTATACAAAATATTTGCTCTATTTTGCTCTTTTTTAATTTTTTTTCCAAAATATTTGTAATTTTATAATTTTTGCTATTTTTTAATCCTATCTCTTTTCAAAATATTTGAAGATTTTGTTAACCTTTTGTTGCTCTATAAAATATTTGTTATTTGTTGATTTTTCTAATTGTTATTTTTGACTATGAATTTTGTTTATATTTTTTTATATACTAATTTTTTTTAGCAAAGTGCATATCTGTAATTTCGTAATGTTTGCTATTTTTTAATCCTATCGCTTTTCAAAATATTTCAAGATTTTATGAATCTTTTATTGTTTTATAAAATATTTGTTATTTCTTTTTGATTTTTCTAATTGTTAATTTTGACTATGGATTTTGTTTGCAATTTTTTGTTGTATATTTGTAATCTTTTTCCAAAGTATTAGTAATTTTACAATTTTTATAATTTGTTATTGCTGCAATTTTGCTTTTTTAAAAAAATTTTAACAAAGTATTTGCAATTTTATACTTTTTGCTATTCTTTTAATCCTATGTCTTCTCAAAATATTTGAACATTTAATTAATCTTTTATTGTTTTATAAAATATTTCTAATTTTTTTGATTTTTCTAATTGTTAATTTTGACTATGGATTTTATTTGTATTTTTTTGTTACATATTTGTAATCCTTTTCCAAAGTATTTGTAATTTTAGTAATTTTTTATTGTTGCAATTTTTATCATTTTTTTTAGCAAAGTATTTGTAATTTGATGTTTTAAAATTTTTTATCGTTTTCATCCCGTTTCCATATTTGTAATAAGTTAAGCAGGCAAGTAATGCATTACCGCTCACATAATCAACAGACCTTTTTCATAAAAGTAACCTTACGACTCACAACAAACTAAAAAATTCAATTTTAGAACAGTTTTAAGATTCAATTTAATTAGAAAATGCTGTTCACAATATGAAACGAATACTGTTGCTTGTTAAAGAACAAAATAACTTATTCTAACATTTTTGAACGTAACTTTCTTTTGAATAAGATATATATTATCAAGATAAAAAGTAAACAAATAAGAACTCTCAAACCGAGTGTATTAAAAATTGATTTTTGCCTATATTTAAAGACTTTCTAATACGAAAAACTTGATCGAAATTCGAAACAATATACACGTATAAAGGCAGCTAGTAAAGGTTTATTGACTTACCCGCAAGTGCAGAGTTCACAGATGCATTGTTCTTTTCGCGGTGGAATGTAGTGTCGGTCCGGTTTCTGGGGCTCCTTTATAGTCTTCACTATATTAATGACTTTATTGTCGACAATTCGATCGATATGCGTAACGTTCGTCACCTCATTCTGCAAAATTAATTCATTTAAACATAACGAAAAGCGAACAATCTACTAAATTACTTACAATATCCTTTATATCCACAATATTCTCTTCTATGAAAACATCCTTACGGTCTACAACATCAACTTTGCGTTTTACGTCGGTTATTTTATCAATAGGTTTTTCTAGATCATCTGGAGCACCTTTCGGAACAAGATCTGATGGTTTCTTCGGTTTTCTTCGATCTGGGCTTTCTTCTTTTGGTTTTCCATCCCTCGGTTTCGATCCTGGTTTATCGTCTTTTGGCTTCGGTCCCTTTTTATCGTCAGCACCTTGCGGATATTTGCCATCTTTAGGTCTTGGGCCTTTTCCATCTTTTGGGCTATCCTCAATTGGTCTCCGATCATCGTCACCTGGTCTTCCTGGGTATTTAGGTCCCCTAGGTCCATCTGTAGTACTATCGTACACATCAGAAGTAGTGTAATGCTCGACAATTCTTTGTTGATCGTCTACGAATGTTTGAGAATCTTTAACTATCGTCGTTTTAGAATCTCTTAAATTCGTTACACTTTCGTATGATTCAATGACGGTTTTAGAATCGGTTATTGGAAATGTATCATCTGGTTTTCTAGGCCTATCAGATGGCTTCCTAGGTCTCAATTTACCAGCGACTATGACGTATTCAACGGGATCATCTCCAGGTTTAGGATATTTGCTATCTGTAGGTTTAGGTGCTTTACCATCAATCGGTTTTCTTTTATCGTCTTCGGAATATTTGCCATCCTTAGGTTTAGGTGTTCTACCGTCAATGGGTTTTCTGTTATCGTCTTCAGGATATTTGCCATCTTTAGGCTTTGGACCTTTTCCATCTTCGTCTGGTTGTTTGGGTCTTCTACTTTCACCTGGGTGTTCTTCTATTGGTTTACGTTTATCATCGATGTCAGGCTGTTCTGGATACCTAGGTTCTCTAGGTCCATCTTTAGTGCTGTCGTATACATCTGATGTAGTATAATGCTCAACAGTTCGCTGGTCATCTACAAAGGTCTGCGAATCTTTAATAATTGTGGTTTTGGAATCTTTAAGGTTAGTCACACTTTCATACGTTTCGCTAACTGTTTTAGAATCGATTATAGGGTAGGTGTCTTCTGGTCTTTTTGGTCTTCTTACACCATCAATTATAACATATTCAACTACTTCTGACGTTGGCTTCTGGGGATGCCCAGGTCTATCAGAAGGTTTTCTCGGTCTCAATTTACCAGCGACTATCACGTATTCAACAGGTTCATCTCCAGGTGCAGGATATTTGCCATCCTTTGGTTTGGGTCCTTCAGGATATTTCCTATCACTTGGCTTTGCAGCTTTTCCATCTTCTTCGGGTTGTTTAGGTCTTCTACCTTCGCCTGGACGCTCCCCAATTGGCTTGCGTTTGTCGTCTACCCCAGGTTGTCCGGGATATCTAGGTTCTCTAGGTCCATCTTTAGTGCTATCATAGGCATCGGATGTGGTATAGTGTTCAATGGTTCGTTGATCATCGACAAATGTCTGGGAATCTTTAATAATGGTGGTTTTAGAATCTTTAAGGTTAGTTACACTTTCATACGTTTCGCTAACTGTTTTTGAATCGATTATAGGATAGGTGTCTTCTGGTCTTCTTGGTCTCCTTACACCATCAACTATAACATATTCAACTACTTCTGACGTTGGCTTTTGGGGCTGTCCAGGTCTATCAGATGGTTTTCTCGGTCTCAATTTACCAGCAACTATGACGTATTCAACAGGTCCATCTGCAGGTTCAGGATATTTGCCATCCTTTGGTTTGGGTCCTTCAGGATATTTCTTATCACTAGGCTTTGGACCTTTTCCACCTTCTTCGGGTTGTTTAGGTCTCCTACCTTCACCTGGGCGTTCTTCAATTGACTTGCGTTTGTCGTCTGCCCCAGGTTGTCCGGGATATCTAGGTTCTCTAGGTCCATCTTTAGTGCTATCATAGACATCGGATATGGTATAGTGTTCAATGGTTCGTTGATCATCGACAAATGTCTGGGAATCTTTAATAATGGTGGTTTTAGAATCTTTAAGGTTAGTTACACTTTCATACGTTTCGCTAACTGTTTTTGAATCGATTATAGGATAGGTGTCTTCTGGTCTTCTTGGTCTCCTTACACCATCAACTATAACATATTCAACTACTTCTGACGTTGGCTTTTGGGGCTGTCCAGGTCTATCAGATGGTTTTCTCGGTCTCAATTTACCAGCGACTATGACGTATTCAACAGGTTCATCACCAGGTTGTTTCGATGTTGGGGACTTATCATCTTTGGGCGTTGGTCTTTTACCTTGGAGACTTTCTTCGATCGGTCTTGGTGGACGGTTAAGATCCCTGGGGCCGTCTCTGGTACTATCGTATACGTCGGAGGTAGTATAATGTTCAACTGTCCTTTGATCATCGATAAATGTTTGGGAATCTTTAATGAGAGTCGTTTTGGAATCTTGAAGGTTTGTAACGCTTTCGTATGTTTCAATGGTTGTTTTAGAATCAACTAATGGATATTTGTGCGTGTCTTCGGGTTTTAAGGGTCTTCTTACGCCATCAATAGTTATGTATTCGACGATTTCGATCTTTTCCGTTTGTGTTGGTTTTCCAGCGGGCTTCCTAGGGCGCAATTTTCCGCCAATTATGACGTATTCAACGGGTTCCGGAGTGTCTTTTTTAGATTTATCAGCTGGTGTTTTCAGCACTCTTTTACCATTGACGACAATGTACTCGATGATCTTAGTAGTATGAGTTGATTTATCGCCTGCCTTTCTAGGTACTCTTTTACCATCAACAATAGTATATTCAATGGTTTCTGTTTGATCTCTTGGTTTATCTCCTGGTCTTCTAGGTACCCTTTTACCATCAACGATAACATATTCAATAGTTTCGGTTTGATCTTTGGGTTTATCGCCTGGTCTTCTAAGTACTCTTTTACCATCAACAATAGTATATTCAAGGGTTTCTGTTTGATCTCTTGGTTTATCGCCTGGTCTTCTGGGTACCCTTTTACCATCAACGATAACATATTGAATAGTTTCGGTTTGATCTTTGGGTTTATCGCTTGGTCGTCTAGGTACTCTTTTACCATCAACAATGATATATTCTATGGTACTTTCGTTGTCAATAAAAGTGCTGCTCGTCTTCTTCACGTCTGTACTTTTCCGAATCGTTTCATCTGTTGTGTAAAATTCCGAAATGACCTCTTCAATTGTTTGATTGCGATATCTGGGAATGCTTCTGGGACCTTCAGGTGTGCTAACTGTTACGTACTCCACTATTTCTTCGTATTGAGAGTGTGGTTTCTCACCCGGCTTCTTCGGTTTACCCTTGGGTGTAGAAGTATCCTTTGGTTTCGTAGGTGTTTCATAGACAAATTTGCCGTTCCATCCAGTTTTACCGTAGAGTCGGTCGTTCGAATAGATTACGTCGGTTGAATCCAGTGTGTTATCTTTTATTACTTTACCTTTTGTGCCGATTACGTTCTGAACCGCTGTAGTGTCGTATGTATTGCTTACCACGGTGTCTTTGGAGTCGACCGAATGGCCGTAGAAGTTTTTGGAATCCGTGGTAGTTTGAGAATTGCGAATTTTTGATGTGTCCACGTAATTTTCGTCCACATAGCGTATGTCTTCTCTGCGATCCGTATTAGAGTCTGTTGTTGAAAAGAATTTGCTGGTATCGGTTAATCTGTCAGTTCTTCTATTATCTTCTAATGTACCTGTCTTTATTCTAGTATCGTCAATTATATTTGTTGTTCTTCTATCATCGATAATACTTGTTTGGTCTTGAATTTGTTGGTCTATAGTAGAAATATCTTCCGTAATTTGCTTCGAGGACCTTACGTCTTTTTCGCTAATAAAGCTCGAATCTGTAGTTATCTGTTTCGAATCTACCAAGTCTACGTCGATATGTTTCGTATCCAGATCGACATTCTCCTTAATAACATTCCCTTTGGAGTCGTAAATAGTGGTTGTGGTCTTAATTGTAGTGGTAATACCCGGTTCGGCCAATACAGGAACGTTATCCAAATCAGTTTTTTGAACATCAGTATCTACCTTGATCACGTTACCCTTGGAATCATAATACGTTGTGGTGGTGGTGATTACTGTGTCTATATCACCTTCCAAAGGCTCTAAATTTTCGATTTGCGTCGTTTCCGATGTGGTGATTTGACTTTTCGACGTTTTTGAGGCTTTGGTATCGCTAGTTTGGTGGGTACTCATTTTTGATGTGATTTTACTAGAATCTTTTTGATGTCTTTTATCGATATTGGTCTTATCCAAGTTTTCCAAGGTTAACGTGCTATCTAAATTGCTACCGGGTTTAAGTGATTGTAAAATCTTACCGTCGGTGAGGGCGTTGTCTTCAGTTCTATGGGAGGAGGTGGTTTTAGCATCGCCGATCTTATGAACTTCTTTCCCGGCCTCCAAAGTTCTCGTTTTAGGCGTTTTAAGATCTGGATTTCTTGTGTCGTAAGCTAGCGAATCCTCCTTAACTTTCTGCGAGTAATGTATCTCCGGCTTAATATTCGTACCGCTCTTGGTAGCTAGGTGTTCTTCGTTGCTCGCCGAGTCGGCGAATTGGGATTCGTGATGCTTTCGATCGACTACGTGTTCTTTTCCGTCGACGATTTCTATCACATAACTGTCTGATGAGCTTTTCTGATTGTAGGATCGTTTCTGCGAGGACGTGGACTCCGAGGATTGTTCGACGACGGTATTACCATCGGTACGAACGATTTGATTCGATCTATGAGGTTGTTCGTAAATAAATTTACCGTTCCAAGCAGAATCATTCTTATTTACGATCCTCAATTCTTCCTTAGGTTCGTGAACTATGTACGTCTCGTTAGTGGCGGCCGAACTCTCGGATAAATTCGAAGTTGATTGGTTCAGCACTGAGCTAAGCTGCGTTATATTGGAGGAGAACTTACTCGATTGATCCTGAGCGATAAAATGACGATATTCTGTACTGGTTGCACCGGATTCCTCATATTTCGTTATCTTCTCACCACCGCCTTGCGGTAACGTCTCCGTAACCATGTAAGAGACTAATTGGCTGTTCACCGGGAGATGTGATATATCGGATATTTGCAAGCTGGATGCTGAAGAGGATTTCGAAAGAACACCATCTTGGATCTGTTGCTGCGTTGAGGTCACCGCTTGACGCGATGACGTGCTGGAAGAACCGATTACCTTCTTCGTCGATGTGGAGGAGGTTGAAGACGTGGTCGCAGCTTGCGTTGTGGACGAAGTCGAAGATTTCTTTTTAGTCTTTGCGGTGGTGGTCGCTGATTTGTTCACAGTCATTTTATTAAGGCACACTCGTTAATAAGCGGTCGTTTAATTTAATTCGATTTAATGGAATTTATTAAAACAAAAAAAAAGAAACGAAAGTTAAATTTAAAAGGAAAAAAAAGACGAATAATTAAAGTAATAAACAATAACACAACACAGCGGATTTTTCTTACAATGCGTGTTTAACAGTTCGCGGTCGCGATGCTTTTGAAAGTTTAGCGGTACATTCAACGCCTGGTAAAGTCACCGCTGGCGATGGAAGGAGAAATATCCCACCCGATTCGCGTACTTTAGTACATGCTAGCAATAATCTCCGTTAAGCGGCTTGCACACATACTGATACACGATGTGTGTGCGGTAGAAGTAGAAACTCGTTTCTTGATTTAGCATGGATCTGCTTTAATTAACATCGTCGCGATTCGAGATTCTTTTCTATTCCATGCCTCTATTAGCGCTGTTGTAAATAGTAATAATATCGGCGTGAAATTTTCTGATTACGTTAATTATAGATATTCTATGTTTATCTATAAATTATAACATATTTACTAGAGATAAGCTTCGCTATCGCGTATTGAATAATATTCAAATAAAATTTAAACAGAACGCATAGTTTGAAGAATTTGATAAGATACCGCGATGCAGTCTACGATCACATTTTTATTTACATCGGTTAATAAATAAACAAAACAATATTTTCGACACGATATAATACATTGAATATCTTTTTCTCGAACATTGATGTTCTAAAAACGTCCATGTTAACACCTACAGACCAAATATGGTAAACATTAAAGGATTGCAGAATGCGGTTGATTTATCGTGTTCAAGGTCACACCGCACGTAATGTAATTTTCGTTCCATTTGTTGGTCTTTGAGGTTCCAGTCATCAGAAGAAATAATCGATGCCTTCAAAGACGCAATTTTGACTACACCAACAAACGTATGGAGTAACTGAATACGTAGACTTCCGCGCCCAGAGTCAGTTTCGCCTCTAGCGTGGTTTACACGTCGAGCCACCGTGCCACTTTGGTTTCCCCATTTCTCCTGAAGAAGCCTCCTTCGACGAAGGCGACACGTCGAGATCCCACCTTTCTCTTTTTCTTCTCTTCCTTTTTTCTTTTCTTTCTTTTTTTGCCCGCTTTTTTCTGTCTCTCTTTTCTTCTCTTACTCTTTTCACCCTTTCTTTCTTTTTCACCCCCCTTCATTTTTCTTCTGTTTATCTCTTTTTATTTCTTTCTCCTCTTACTCTTATTTCATTTCTATGTGTCTCATCATGACATAGTCCAATTCCGGAAGTAGTTCGTTTAGTATGGAGTAACTGCTTCCAAAGTTGGTTCGAACGCATACAAACGTGCATTAATCTTCGTATGGAATACTTCGAAGGACAAAGAGTCTTTGAAAGCTATCTACTGTTTTGTTTCAGTTCTATATGCAAAATTTAAAAAATAACCCTCGTAATAACACCAAAACGAACAAAACTTCTCAAACGCATTAATTTCTAATTACCGATTTTGAAGGCGATCCACGCGCCTCGCGGAAATAAAACATGACACAAAAAGAGTTCTCTCGATTTGAGTATACTGGAGCAAATATAATGGATAGTGTACGTGATCTGAGGAAACTGCTTCCTTGGATATACGAACGTATACCATACCTACATACGCTAAGAAAATTCATGGAGTGAAGAGTTTATAACTACAGTAAATGCTCGTTCATGTAAACACTCGGTAGTGGAAACATCGCGGTCATGTAAACAGAAAATTGTTACCATAGGATCAAATAGAACGCCCGATAATGTAAACAAGCTTGCACCAAGTACAATTCGATAATGTAAACGGTTTAGGGTACCAGTTATTTCCCGCTTTACGTGCGTAATTGAATCGATCAAAAGAATGTTTACGAAAACGTTTTCAGCGCCGGCACTGGTTGTTCCCCGATTTATGTATGGGATTCCTGTAAGCGTTGGCTCTCTTGCCTCTCGTGATATAAAGTAGTGTGCAGCTAAACTCACGCCAGAACAGACTTAGCATCCACGTCCAATAAAAGAACATTTTTAAAATTAAGTGACAAAGTGAAAATCATCGACGAGATTAAAAGGGGTGCTGCGGTGACTCGGTAAAAAATATGGAGTATCTAAAGCCACAAAAAAATTAAGCGATTCAAGTCACAAATTTTACAACGTGTGTCAGATACATAAGGAGGCCCGGGAAATCGCAGAACTTTAAAAAATGCTCAAGCACCTAGAATGGAAAATTGTCTGTATAAATGGTTTTTAAAACGATGGGATAATCATGTTCCAATTAGCGGTGAATTAATTAAAGAGAGAGCAAAATTATTGAATGAAAACTTAAACGAGACCGAAAATTTTGTGGCCACTGATGGCTGGCTAAAAGGATTTAAAAGGAGGTATGGAATTCGACTGCTGTCGATATCTGGTGAAAAATGTTGACACCATCACAACTATTGCAACCATTTAAGGAAATGTTAAAGAAAGAAATCAAAGAGCTAGATTTAAATGAGGAGTAAATGTACAATGCAGATGAAACCAGCCTTTATTGGAAATTATTACCTACCAAAACCTATGTTGCATCACATGAAAAATGTGCTCCGGGTAGAAAGGGGGAAAGGCAACGCATAACTTTTCCAGCGTACACTAATGCTAGTGGTGCACACAAAATAAGACTACTAGCAATAGGAAAGGCTAAAAATCCACGTTCATCTAGAAATTTTAAGAATCCCGTTGATTATAACTGTTCAAATTCCGCTTGGATGACCAAAGGCATATTTCTGGAATGGTTCCAGAAGCACTTAGTCGCTCAGGTATGGCAATAGAACTGCAATAATAAGTAATGTAACTTAATGGTATATATTCAATTAGTAGGTGAAAAGATTTCTTAAGAAAGCGAAATCTTCTAATAAAGGCGGTGCAAAACTTGGATAACGCACCAAGTCATCCTCCAGAGGAACAATTAAGAGGTAACAATAGCTCCATTTTTGGTATGTTCATGCCGCCTAACGTAATTCCACTTATCCAACCGCTGGATCAAAATGTAATAAAAATTACTAATTTGTATTATCTAAAATTTTTACTATCGTCTGCGTTATCAAAAAATCCTAAAAACATTTCTAAATCCTTAAAGCAAGTAACTTTACGTGAAGCAATTTTAAATTTATATATGGCGTGGAATGCCCTTAACCAGCAAACAATCAGAAAGTGTTGGAAAAATTTGCTTTACTCCAGTGATGATTGTGACGATGAAGACAATGTACCGCTAACCATCATTAGAAAACAGTTACTATCCGATGCTGAAGTTCTTGACAGTGCATCATCGGACGTTCTCAAGTTATTAAAAGCAATAAATCCCGATATTGTTTGTACAATTACCGATGTTAGTTTATGAAGTGATGATAAAGAGATGCACAGGAAGAGGAAGATGGGGTGAGTAATGATGACGACCCTTTTACGAAAATAATTTTATTTGTGTTCAAAATAATCACCTCCTGCATCAATGCACTTTTGTAACCGAAGCTTCCACAACGTAAGAGCTTGAAGCTAGTCATCTTTTGGAATGCTCTCAAAAAATTGATGAATTGCTTCATCTATCTTATCATCCGTCATGAAACGTTAACCACAATGTTTCTTTAGGTTAAAGAACAACAAGAAATCGCGTTTAGTCTAACAATTTTGAGGTAGATCACTAGCAGATCTAATCTAAGCACCTCTGGTGTATACCATTTTTAAAACTTTAAGTTTGTAAATTGCTCACTTTGGATTTGGGGTTAACTGGATCCTTAAAGTTTTGACGGAAATAGTAGTTTCAATAGTACTGTTACCAATAAAAAGATTTAGTTGCTTTTGTGCATATAAAGGATTAAAGTAAAAAGTGGTGTAAGTATTAAGAAAGAGCTTATTTCAAACTAACCACTATTGAGGTAATTAAGCATAGAGTTAGTTTTATTTTGAATATTATCAATAGAACCATGTAATAGAACCGCCGTATCATCAACGTACATTACTTGTTTCTATTCTGAAAAGAAAGTAACAATATCGTTAATAAACACTGAGAATATGTATATTGCATATGTTAATATATAAATTTCTGTCCTTTTTAAATTTTGTCCTTTTTATTTCGTCGCTCAAAATCATACAAAGCGTACAAAAAACATATTTTACCTACAAGAGTAGCTCCACCAGTTCTGCGTAAACAAGCATTCTCTTTATTCGGGCAATGACTATCCCACTGACACATGTTAAATTCATTAAAAACGTGTAGGAGATTCTTTGTAGGCTTAAACTGTGACGTGTATACCTCAAATGGTAATCGTTGTTAAAGATACAATTGACACAAATACAGCGTTCTCTAGAAGGTTATTAGTTTTCAATTCCAGAAAAGATAATCCTTGTATATATTTATTCATTCTCGGAAAATTCATCGATAGTGTTAATCTCAAGTACAAGCTAGGATTTGTGTTATGTTATTCATAGGTATAGACACTTTTTTCTTTCCGAAATCACACCCAATAAAGAAATTACTGGGTTAAAACGGTGTATTTAGTCTATAAAACTATAAACAATATTCCAATATTCTTTTCCTTTTTCTACTTTCTTACCAAATTAGGAGTTTTGGTACCGACTGTCTATACTATGTTACCTAGTTTAAATAAATGGAGTGAATTGTATTAAAATTTCGCCAATTACACAAAAAATCGATTTCCATTGTCGCACGTTTACTATTTTCGCTCATTATTGCGTTATTGCAAATATCTGTCTGTAATACAGCGGTAGAGCTGAGTCATGTTATAATTGTTAACCTAGCGTATAAGGAGAAAGTTTTCGTGTGGGTTGGCGGATTTTTTTGTAGAAGATGCGTTGGTGAAATGAGCCGCAATAAATTCATTCCGATTTTATGCGACGAAAATAAATGACGACGTGATTAGTGAAAAAGATCAGGTTATTTTTATCGTTTCGAGTAACATTTGAACCTTTCTATTTAAGACGATGCGTGATGGAGTTCCATCGAATCCGATACCTTGTCATAAACCAATATCGACGACACAAAGAGGATCGCGCTCGGAAAAGTTAATATTTACAGACTTATACCGTGTGCGACAGTACGGAACTTCAATGTTCGGCATATGAACTTCATAACTTAATTCGGTATTTCATTTGGGTATTCCGAAAAAACGAAAAGCACCACAATGCCAAACATTCAATTTGGTTTACTCCTAAAATTAAACAGAATATTAAGACTAAACATTACTACAGAAACAAGTGGTTTGCTACCCAGAACCTGGTCTACGCCAATGACTTTAAGAGCATTACGGTAGGTATATCAGCATTATGGAAATATATCGATCAAAAGCGAAGTAGCACGAAAATACCATATGTTATGCATGATTGTGAGCATGTACTTGAGAATCCGCAAGACATAATAAGTAACTCCTTTGCCAGTTTCTTCTCAAATGTTTTTTGGAGTGATGATTTAGATAATTGTACGGGATTATCGGAAGTGCTGCCCAAAAAGATTTCTACAATACATCTTCATTTTGTTGCTGAAAACTACTTACTTGCTGTTGTGTCTAAACTTAGAAACAAATTTTCTGCAGGCCACGACCAGATACCACTATGTGTACTTAAACATTGTCGTTCTGCATTGGTTGGGCCATTAATAACGTTAATGAATCTTAGTTTAAGTACAAAAATGTTCCCTACGAAATAGAAAATTGTGCGAATAGTCTACGTGTTTAAAAATGGAGAAAATGATCAATTGCAGAATTATCGACCAATCTCTGCTCTACAGTCGCTGTAAGATTTGATTTGGCCCACGAGACATTTTCAAAAACCAAATTAAAAAAACGACTCCAGAATGTTATGAATGTGGTAGTAAAAAACCATCAATTTTATTCGATCTTGAGGGCTTAACCAACGTCAGTTCAAGGCGTTTTTGGATGAAATATCAGCCGAATATGAGGACGTAACATATTATTGTGAAGTCAGATGGCTAAGCAAAGGGGAAATGCTGAAACAGTTTTACGAGCTTAAAAAGGAGATAGCTGATTTGATGCAAATGAAAGATAAACCACTATCTGAATTGAGTGACCCAAAATGGATATGTGACTTTCTTTGCATTTCTGGTTGACCTTACAGGCCATTTGAATGATTTAAATTTGAAACTTCAAAAACAAGGACAGTTAGTAGTAAATGATTTGTACATCCGTTTGAAAGCGTTTCAGAACAAAATCCGCTTTCGAGAGGCACAGATGCTGGCTGGTAACAGTTACCATTTTACCACGCTCTCTGCGTATGAAAATACTGCTTATGCTCAATATGCTGAAGAACTCAAGTTACTGTCGGAGCAATTTTCGAACAGATTTAGATTTTAAAAACATGGAAAACAGTTTAAATTTATTTTCTATTTCAACAAAAAGTAATGTACAAAATGCTCAAATAGAGTTGATCGAGCTTCACGAAAACTCACTCCTAAAATCTAAATTTGAAGATGTGGAGTTGTGAGATTTCTACAAAAAAATACCTCTCAGAAGACCATTTTCCGGACCGTAGAAAATTCGCAAGAAGATTGATTTGTGCGTTTGGCAGTACTTATAAATGCAAACAGTTCTTTTCAATTATGAAAGTTAATAAATCAAAACATCGTGCAAGCCTGACTGACGATAATTTGGAAAATTCTTTACGTCTTTGTATCAGTGGAATTAATCCAAACATCGATGGATTAGTTTCCCAAATTCAAGCTGAAGTGTCTCACTGATTTCGTTGTCGCTATTTAATATTCGTAGTTTGTAATAATTCCAAATTTCACGATTTAATTATAATGTTGCATTATAATAATATTGTAGTATTATTTCATGTCAGATATCTATCGCTAAAAATTATAAACAATACTTTAAACACTACTTTAAAATGCACTACTTTTAAACGCGGCTTGCGAACGTATTTGCACACTAAAGTTTGACCCACAACATGCCAAAGGTTGCCCATACTTGCTATAGACCATTGCATATATGTATGTATAAACTCGATAACTTTCGCTTTTCTCCATTACAACTAATGGTTTCTTATTTTAAAACGGAATGGGCTATATATATTACAACAGGTTTGCATCATTATAGTGTGAGATGTTATCTGGTGTACCTCAAGGATCCAACCTTGGGCCATTACCGTTCATATGGATGACTTACCCACAACTTTATCTTGTCCAGCATTGGCTTATGGTGATAACTTAAAAATTTACTAACAACCAAACTAAGTATATCCTCTACTACTTACGATTGGAATTTATAATATAAAAACTTGTCAAAAGTTTCTATAATTAAAAAAAAAGGTATCAGTAATATAGTTCTGCCTTAAATATTGTAATGTTCACCTTTCGCACACGGTATATTCGTACTGTTAAGACAAATATGCGGTTACACAAAGAAATTGTAGCATTTCGATAAATTCCGCTTATCGTGTACATAAGCTTGAATTACTCACGTAGAAATATGTATAAGTATTTACTTCCATATTGACGAACAAACCTCTTTATTTTTTATCTTTACCAATACAAGGCTTTCAGAAACATGCTATTGAAGTGATTGTTGATGGAACACGTTGAATAAACATACGTGTTTAATTATTGCCGAGTAAAAGAAATAAGAAAGGTCGAAATTATGAAAAGGTCACAGAAATAGGTAGTTTATGTGATCCACAGCAATACAACACGGATGTATCTATTTAACATTTTCTTTTGTAAATAGCAACTCCTATTTTCGACAGTTGTTTATCCCTGGTAAACAGTTGATTTTATGATTTTCTTAAAATAACTCGAAAACGGATGAATTTAGGTGTAGGAATGTTCTATGTCTATTTTCTCGAATAGATTATGCAGAAACAATTAAAAATAATAGCTATTATTTAAAAACATCCGCATTTTTCATGGTAAATACGTCTGTTGCAATCCAACAGACGTATATTGGTGAGCACTCAGTGTAAAATTTTTGAAAATTATTTACCGCAACAAGTAAGCTCTAAAGTTGTGAATAAATGTCAAAATTGATTTTGATGGTTGGTACTCAATAAAAGATAAAACTATTTAAAACAGGTTCTGTGTCTATTAAAATTTTCAGAAAAAAAGTTGATTTATAATTTTAGATCTATGATATATAATATCGTAGAGCATGAATCTAAATAATCCATCATACACGAATGTCCTATTTAAAATAAAAAAGTTCATATCCGTTTCCAATTTAATCGAGTGTGTCGTGAAATTAAAGATATTTTTTAGAAAATATATCCTTATCCATAATATCGCTAAAATTTCAAAACTATAGCTTTACATCATTACATTTACTGATACGTCACAGAAGTACATATATGTTTGTATAAATTGATAATTTGAAGTTGGTTAACAAACTAATCATTTAGCAGGTTTATTTATATTCTGAAATGTGAATTCGAAAGAACGATCAAAATAACATTCCTCTATTTACCTCATTACCTAATATGTGAGCAAAAAAGATCCAGTGCAACTTTTGATCGAATCGTTAATAGGTATACGTTTTCGAGTAATTTTAATGTAATTATTTTGATCGAATTGAAACGACGCAATAATTCCATGAAATAAACAATTTCTACTTGATACGTATCAAAGAAAAAAAAACGAATATTTAGAAATATATAAGTCGGGACATATTCGTACATCGATACAAACAAGTTTGAAAATACACTTTCCAAATATGCCATAAGTAGGTTGCAAAGACGTGTGTGACGTCATCCGTCGGTGTTGTTGCTAATTTCATTTCGTCTGCAGCTGCATTTACTTTTTTAATTTTCGTTTTAACTAATTAATTGCCGGCAATATTCATAAAGTTAATAAATGGATACGCGAATAAATAATCACCTCCATTAAACAGCAGTCAAAATATTCGCACAAATTAATATTACACAACGACGAATATATAAAGTGCAATTCATATCAAATTATGCAGCATGCGCGTTACGTGTCGGAATTGTGAGCTTACAGTAACAATAAGAAAAGGAGAATTTAATCAATCATTGCTATAAATAAATTCAGTTCAGGGAATTCAATGAAAATGCAATTAAATACACAAGGTGGGAAACTTGGCTGTCCTGCTTTCAAGTAGAAATTAATTGCTTAGTACTATGATTGAAATATGCTTTAATACTTTAAAGAATATTGTCACATACATTTTAAAAATAATTTATAAGAAATATGAATATATTATATTCCTCAATCAAAAATCATACTCCTTATTATGCGAAGTTCATTTTTTAAATTAGGAAACTAATTTTCTATGCGGTGGATATAGGCAACCAACATTGCAATAGAAAATTCATCTGTCAAAATAGAAATTAAAATGAATATTTGAGGTTAGGTTCTGGGATAATTTTTGGGTTATAAAGTTTGTCATTTAGCCCGTTTAACCCCTTTTTAGGTTTAAACAAAATGCCAATATACGAAGGCTACGGCACAATTACTGATAAATTAACATTCATTATCGATATAGGAGCAGCGTACACTAAGTAAATAGTCGATAAATCCTCAAATATCATAACCTCAAATATTCCACATAAAAATAATTGTAGGATTGGGTTTAGCGGTGAATTCGCTCCGCGAGCTATAGTTTCTTCCGAAATAAGATGTAAGAATACCAATCAGATCCGTAGGATATACGACTACGAAAATAAAGAAGATTTATATGATTTATTAGTTGAATTTATACATCTATTATATTTTAAGTGAGTGCGTATATGTCGCCAATTATGCTTAATGTAATTAATTTTATTGCGACAGATATGCATTAATTAGTCCTAAGGATAGACCAGTTGTTATCGTAGAATCTTTATTATGTCCGACATTGTTCCGAGAAACTCTAGCTAAGGTAAATTAAATTCGAAATAATTGCTTTTATTTTGCTTAAATGTAATTCATTTATAGGTACTATTCTATCATTATGAAGTTGCTTCGATATTGGTTGTACCTTCACATTTAGTAAGTCTCGCGACGTTAGCCATCGATACGGGTCTTGTATTGGATATAGGTTATACAGAAGCTGTTGCAATCCCTATATGTCACGGATCGCCGGTTTTGCATGCTTGGCAAGCGTTGCCATTGGGAGCTCAAGCTATTCATACGTAAGGAATGATGTGGTTATAGGCATATTTGTAAATTGTATTCATTTCGTTAATGTTGTAGCCGCATCAAAACGTTATTGTCAGCTGATAATATGGGAGTTCAGGGTATAGATGAATCGGTTCTAGAGGATATTAAAGGTAATATGGTTTTGTGATTAATGTTTTAATTTATCTTTAATTAGATTGCTGAATTTATATTTAATTGTCAAAATTGAGTTTATTATCGAGACAATCTAGATGCTCAAGTTGCTATCGTACCTTCTTTTCACCCAAAATGTAGTAGGTTCGCTCTACTTGGTTCTTAATTACAGTCAGGAATCTAAATTTTTCTCTCAGATATTTTCGATTCGAAGCAAATAGTACTACACATCCTCATTCTTTTAGATACTGTTTAGTCCATCATTGTAACAGATGCAGTCTCAATTTATAAATGCAAAATATACAGCGAAATCCTAAAGTATATTTCATATTTTAAATGATAGAACCTATATTTGTTTTATGCATTATCTTTTAGAGTTCATCAATAATTCAATGCCATTTCCGCTATCACTAAAAATAATACTGTCTTTTTATTTTAAATAGAACATCCTGCGTATTACATATTTAAAACAATAATATAAAAATGAATTCAACGCTGCCACATATGTTGTCCACAAACATGTAACAATAATGATTTTGGTTATATGATCTCTTTCTTTTGTAAAGTTGGCTATAATAAAAATGCCGAATGACATCACGTAAAGAGCACGTTGCTAAGCAACGTAGTCGCAACAATCGTTAATTTGTCAAGTGTAAGTTACTTTTGTTATAAACGCTTGCTACTTTCTAAATCCCGATCATCAGAAATTAATTTCACGAAAGAAAGGTAACGATTGTGATTAATGGATTATATTTAATGTGACGCGATTTTATAAGGTACTAGGTACGTAAAGTGTCATGCTCAAAAACGAACGATGCGGTAAAATTTACAATTGTAAAGATGATGCTTGATCAAAAGAAAAACGACTTATCACGACTTTGACTACCACCAGATGGCCAAATACATTTCAGGCCGCTCTCGTAAGCATGCATAATCTTATATAGCGACACTTTTGTATTTACAATGGAAGCTAAAATATAGAAACGTAATACAGTTTTCTTTAGTGAGATGCTGCTTCGTCACCAAACGTGAAAGGGCCGAGAAATTACGCAACTCCTCCCCTGACATTACCCCCTGTCCAAGCGTCTTATATCCTCTTGGCGGTACGAAATCGTTAACGGTTTCGGGAAAATTACGGGAATCGTCGTACGAGGTCTTCTTCGAGGAGGATCTCGATCATCTCTGCATTTCGACGATGCTGCTAAATGTCATAACCAGTGTCGATGTTGAATCTCGCACGTTGTTGGCCGAAAATATCGTCCTCATCGGTGGTACCTGCATGGCACCCGGGTTCAAGGCGAGATTAAAAGCCGAGCTGTACAAACAATTGCAAAACGAACGGTATAGTAAGTTCAAGAACATTAAAACCATTAGATTCCACGCGCCCCCAGCGAAGGAGAATTATACAGCGTGGTTAGGAGGTAAGCATTATTTTCGAGTTGAAAATACGGCGGCGCGTAATTCTTTTGTTTTTTTTCGCAGCTGCTATTTACGGTGCAACGGAAGTAGTATCGATGAAGGCTTTAACGAAAGATCAATACTTCAAGGAGAACAGGTTACCGGATTGGTGCAATCTTAAAGATGCTATTAGGGGCGTTTGAATTCCAATCTATATTGCTTTATGATTTCTGCACCTTTCGTTTCTTAATTTGCTAATTTATAAATGCTATTTATAGTTTATTTATCACTGTGCTTTGAGAGTAACATTTTTATACAGATTTTCCGAAATAATAAAGTTGCTTATTGATAATAAATTGTATTTTGTTTAATTGTGTAATTAAAAAAGTTCCTACAGTTATGAAGGTAAGTGAAGAATGATATATTATCTGATCATTGGAATTGGGAAACGTTTACCTTGTGCTAGGATCATTACGAAGCTAGTATACGAACAAATAGACGACCTTGCGATGGATGCATTATCTACATCACATATAAGACCGACGAAAAGTCTCTAGCATGGCGTAGTCTCCATATTTGTCTCGGAGTGCCACGTACGCCGTGCTGAATAGATGTTCTTGTTTAGTATTTATTAGAAAACTACCGCTCGATATCTGCGGATGTACTCGATAAAAGTGGTCCAAATTATATCTGCCTTTAAAATAGAGTAGCTGATTTATCGTAACGATTCGTATAAACATTAAGCAAACGGTGTTTCTTAGATGTTGCACAAAATCAATAAAATAGTGGGTCGGAACGGGATTTGTTGGTTCAGATGGTATCGATCTTGTCCGTTGATCTTTACACCTTATTATCCTTTGAAATAAATTAATAAAATGAAGGTAGTTCGGTTGTATACGACTTGGAGAGTAATAGTTGAGTGTAGACTTTCACGACCGTAGTCCATAGTAGAAATGTTTTTCGGGTTTTGTCGTGTATTGACTGGTTTAGTTGTCGGTTCGCTGATCATGCTGTCAGCTTCTTTAGAATGTTTCAAACCTCCATATTTGGAGAGTAATTTATTTAAATAAACTTAATCTTACACGATTCTACTTAACGCATAATTAAAATAATCTTTAGGACTAGATAATTAATTCATATAGGCACCATCACAAATTTGCCTTTTTAAAATCGAAATCTACTTATAACACTCTTGAACTTTTCTACGATATATGCTGCGTACTCAATACCAACCTGGTCGGCGGGAAAGACATCACAAGTCTACCGATCATTACTGTATGATAAACTCTCTACTTCATTTTTAACTAAAGTTTTAACCAAAATTTTGAAGCGTTACGGTTAAATCAATCAATGCTGTAAATCTACATATTACATAATTATAATGTTAATTCTGTAATTAAAAAGAAAATGTTTTTGATACCTCTCTAACAAACATAAAAACGTAAGATTATAGATACGCTAACCCTCTTCATATAAATAAGAGCTTGCGTTATCGGTTTTTAATCTTTTCCATCTAACTTATCAACAAATAGAGTGGAGTTTATAATAAGATTGGGCATACATTTCGTTGTTTGTTTGCGATTTATTGGCTTTTTTTTGTAGACATGTACATGTTTTTCGGATTCTTTCATGCTGCTCCTACTGCAGATATTGAGACTCAAAAAATTCTATTTTGAATATTATAGTGTGTAGGCTATATTCCATTAAAGCGACATTTCCCATTGCAATTATTATGATATTGATATGGAAGTAATCGCCTTTCATAGCTTCGATAGTTGGCATGATGCATGTTGAGTTATGTTTATATGCTTTTTTGTTGAAACGTAGTCAAAACAGCATATACAGGATGTCTTTGAAATCAAATAAAAAAGTACGGAAAATGAAAAGGTGTAATTATATAGAATATAAATCCAAAATAGTGCTTACGTATATGCATACATACGAATATTTCGGCTGTAAATAAAGAAATTTCTATTTTAAATATCTTTTTCATCATTTTTTTCTCGCGTGTACGAAGAAAATTTCGCAAAATATTTTGAGCTTAAGTCCAATAAAATTATATCTTTATTTTTCATACTTCTTTATTTTATTTCATAAACGTCCTTCGATTTTTTGCAAAAGAAAGTAAGGGGTACCCTTTGAAAATTCGTCAAAATTTCGGCCATCATGGATTTCGCTTAAGACTTGCCGAATGCTATGTACAATCACACAGAATACGATTCTAAAGCTAAAATTGGCATAAGAGGACTAATCTGGACAGTATTCGTTTCTAAAGATTTGAAAACCTGTGAAAAGTGTAATGACTACTCCCAAGTCCTTCTCTAATTTTAGAAGATTAAGTATTTCGCCATGATGGATAATTTTTCTGCAGTCTAGTCATCAAAATCTTCAGGTGCATATGCATCTTGACGTATTTTAGATGACTTCGATGTTTCGCAAAAAACATAATTCGTCAAAATTTCGCTCATCTTGGTTTTGTTTCGAGGCTCACAGAATGATATTTCCCAACATACAGAATACGGTTCTAAAATCATAATTGGCACAATAGAACCTTAACCTTAAACTTATGAGCGGTAGTGTACATATACATAGGTGTAAAAATATAAAGTTTAAAAGTCGGGATTTATTCCGCTTAAAAATCCCAGATAAGATCACAAAAACAACTATTTCTATCGTCACTGGATAACGTAAGTTAAACGCCCGAGATAGATGTACAAGCTGCGGCAGTATATTAATATCAATTGGACGTCAATTGGCAATTGATAAGAATGTTGTTATTTTTGTTAAGCCTGATGTAAGTTAATATTTGCAAATTCTTTAGTCCGACAGTTTGTCCAGTTGTTGTGACCTGTGTGACCTGGAATATCGTTTTTAACATGAAACTAATTATTGCAGATATACCTCTTTCTGTCGCGAGTACACATTTCCTCTAGATTTTCAGTTTGGGGTGGCTACATCCTCATATCAAGTTGAAGGAGCATGGAATATTAGTGGTAAGTAATTTGATGATAGAAATTATGTAACCTATCTTTGGCCTGACAATATATTATCTCAAACTTCCTTTGCTTCTCATCGATTTTACATTGTTCTATACTTGACGGCCTATTGTCATGGTATTCTGAATGTTCATATTATTTCTGATTTGAGCTAACTGAGTTTCAACTGCTAATACAGATTTGAAATGAATATATAGGCTTCCACGGCCAGAGTTAGAGTCAGTTCGCCAAGCTAAAAGGTTTTCACCTTTAGCGTGGTTAACATGTCGAGTTAGCGTGACCTTCTTCCAAAGTGTTTCTCCTAAGGAAGCCTCCTACGTCGGAGCCGAAACGTCAACATCCCACCTTTCTCTTTTTCTTTTCATTTTTGTTTCCTTCTTTTTCTTTTTTCTGTCTGCCTTCTCACTTTTCTTCTCTCTAAAAAAGAAACGGTGAAATTTCTTTTTTCCACTCCTTTTTTTTCATTTTTTCCTTTTTCTTTTTATTTCTTCTATTCTTCGTATTCTATAAGAGAGTATAAATTTTTAATTTATAATTTTAAAAATGTAGAATTACGTTTTTTTTTCTTTATTTTATAAATTAAATATTTTGCCTATTATTATTATTTTTGGTGGATGCACAAAACTGCAAAGCATAGAAGAAACCGCCATTGGTTGGTTGCATAACCAACAAAAATATCTACATATATTCTCACTCAAATGTGACTATTGTTTAACTTTAATCGTTCATATTCTAAGGTAAAGGCGAAAGTAATTGGGACCGATTGACGCACACGAATCCCGAAGCAATCATTGACCAGAGCAACGGCGATATCGCTTGCGACACGTACAATAAGATCAAAGAAGATGTCCAATTGCTGAAATTTCTTGGCGTAAATTTCTACAGATTTTCCATCTCGTGGTCTAGAATCCTCCCCAATGGAAAAGACGATTACGTAAATCCAGACGGAATTCGCTACTACAGCGAACTTATCGACGAACTGTTGTCTAGTAACATTAAACCAATGGTAACCATGTACCATTGGGACCTTCCTCAGGTGCTAGAAGACGAAGGTGGCTGGGCGAACGAAAATATGGCCGATTATTTTGAGAAATACGCCGACGTCTTGTTCGAACATTTCGGCGATCGGGTCAAAACGTGGATCACCTTCAACGAGCCGGTGCATATTTGCCACTACGGGTACGCAGGTGATATGATAGCGCCGATGTTAAATGATAAGGATGCCGGCTATCGATGCGGTAAGACCATACTGTTAGCTCACGCAAAGGCGTATCGCCTTTACGATGGTCGTTATCGAGAAGAGCAAAAAGGTAAGATACTTTAACGTTATAATTTTCAAATATTTAGTTGAGAATGTCTTCTTCTTCTTCACTTCAGGTTTTAGTTACTTTGCCTGTTACGACACCCACCTTTTATTTGGTCTGTCTACACTTCTGCCTAAGTATCCAATAAAATCTCGCTCTGGCTAGCAACCTCATCACTTGCAATCTAATAAATTCACAAAATTATTCTAGTAAGTTTCCAGCTTCAACAATGTACGAATCCTCATCTATAACCAACATTACAAGTTGGGTTGCCGATATATTGAACTTCCCATAGGTATCTTTCATAGTTCCCACTATCCTTTCCACGTTTGTCTTCTGTTCTAGTACGTAAAAGAAGTGGCAAGGATGCTTCACCGCCTTTTAAGGTACGCACTAACACATTTAAAATACAATTCTTTTTTGCATCCCTTTCTTCATCTATCGTTAGCCATATCTTTTGATCTTTTAACTCTGCCTTTGTTTGATCAGTAATCGTGTTTTTACCTGATGAAAATTATACTGTAATTGACCTCTTGTTGGCAATCTCTATTCCGGAACGTATACCAAGACTTTCGAAATTCTACATTATTTTGTGGACTGTTGCACTCACTTAACATATAAAGTCATATAGAAATTTAAGATATGGTACATCACGTTGCGCATTTAACCGGTATTGTTTGCTGTTACACACAAAAATACTCTAGAGTAAAATGTTGATATTCCGGGTAATACATTTAACAATAGTGTCAATGCATTCTAATGTCGGAAATCGGTTAGGAAATGTATTAAAACTTGTCAAACATAACAAAGAAAATTGATTTTTCGTCTTCTAATTTAAGGGAAGGTTGGAATTACACAACATATTGTCTGGTTCGATCCCATGGAGAATTATTATACGGATATTAAAGCTGCAGAAGCAGCTTTGCATTATACAGTAAGTACTCACTCAAATGTATTTTTTATGACCTACTTATGGTATTTAGACCTAGTTCCTTTTGTCGTATATACGAAGCGTATAAAGGTACCGAAATTTAGGTTTGACAATATGGGAAAATATTCAACTAAAGATATTTCTAAATATAGGGTGTCTTTGAAATCAAATAAAAAATGTTCGGAAAATGAAACAAAAGGTGTAGATGTTATAAAAACTACAAGATAACACTGTCTTCCTTTCAAGCCATATGCTAAGAGTTTAATAATACGCTTACGTATGAATATTGCAGCTGTGAATAATTTTTTATCTTAAATATCTTTCCTCATTTTCTTCCTCGTGTCTACGAAGGAATTTTCGCAAAATATTTTGGATTTAAGTCTAATAAAATTAGCTGTTTCCATTTTTCATACTTTTTTACTTTATTTCACGGACACCTGTATACTTTTAAATAACGAAAGGTAGACCGAAAGTAACAATCCTATTTTGCTTCTTATGCCGAAACTAACAATCCCTACTTACTCTCTTTTTTTTCATAAAGTATTTTTAGTTGAATATTCCAATGTATTGATTATATTTTATGTCTGAAGAGATACACACAAGTGAGCCGGTCAACCAAATCGTAAAAGAAGTAACACTGAAGAAGGGTATAAAGGCAATGAAAACTATGAAAAATAACAAAGTGGCGGGTCCAGGAGGTTTGCCAACGGAACGTATTAAGAATTCCCCAATCGTAACATTAGAAGCAATTGCCAGGTTGTTTACATCCTGTTTACAGAGTAGTGAAGTCCCGGAAGAATGGAAAATCGCATGTGTAAGTTCTATACCCAAGAAAGGTAGCAAGAAGAAATGCAAAAACTATAGGGGGAGTGAGTGTTATGTCTTCTATGTGCAAACTATGTGGACGAATAGTAAAATCGAGAATAGAGGAACAACTCAGGAGTGGTTTCAGACCTGGAAGATCTTGGATTGATAATACTGTCTGCCTTAAACAACTAATTGGAAAAAAGTTTATCACACGGACGTGAACTACATCTTATATTTATACATTTAAAAAAGGCTTATGACAGTGTAATGATGTACTGAAGATGCTGCTGTAAGAAGACATTATTAGATCATGAAAGAAATGAAAGAGAAATCAGAGAAATAATGCAAGTTGACGACACATCATTAATAAATGAAATAGAACGCAAACAACTATTGTGGTATGGCCACATGAGGAGAATAGACCAGGACAGACTACCATAAAAGGTTTGCGAATGAAAACCTGTTAATAGAAGGAAGAAAGGAAGACCAAGAAGTTGGGGAAAAGGAATTAAAGAAGCTATGCGGAAGAGAGAACTAAGTGGAGATGGTTTTAGGAATAGAGTCTCTTAAAGATTGGGATGCGGTAGATGGCAAAATTAGATGTTTACAGACCGTCATAATAAAATATAAGAGATAGGTTGCAAAAAGTTGGTAGTTTAAAGAACTCGTCGATAACTCGGTTGACGATGGGAGTCCACGTCATCTTGAAACGCCGTGTTCTCAATAAATAATTAATTTATGCGGTATGGAATTTACTCCAATACCCTTTACGATAGATGTTAGCTTACTTTTTAATTCTATGAACATTTTCTAATACCCTGTCCAAAATTTATCCAAAAATTGTCCGAAACCATTTAAAAAATTTCAGTTCGGTTGGTTTGTACACCCGATCTTTACGAAAAAAGGCGACTACCCTCCGATTATGAAGGCAGCCGTGGGGCACGCGAGTAAGAAGGCAGGTCGCACCTCCTCAAGGCTCGCAGAGTTGACTCCCGACGAAATAGAGCTAATTAGGGGTACGGCAGACTTCCTCGGCGTCAACCACTACACTACCGCTTCCTGTAGCGCTATCGGTGATGAGAAAATCTTTCCTGGAATCTTCTATTACGAAGACGCCGATGCCTCTTGCATAAGCGACTTCACCGAAGAAAGCGCGGCATCTATCTGGTTGAAGGTGATACCGCGTGGCTTCAGGAAGGCTCTCAATTGGATTAAGGACGAGTACAATAACCCGGAAGTAATTATCACCGAAAGTGGATATTCTAATGTCGGACATCTGCTGGCCGATTGTAGAAGGGTGTATTATTATAATGTAAGTTATGAATTTGTTGTTTAACGTCAAACGAACCATGAATAAATGTAATCGATCAAATAAGAAATACAAGACCTGAACCTAACGCCATTATTTCGTATTCTAATCAATTAGTGTGATATTACGAGAAAAATGCATACTTTTAATGTCATTCGATTTCATTTTGGATTATTTAATACAGGCTTACCTAGAAGAGCTGCTAAAGGCCATTCACGACGACGGCTGCAACGTTAAGGGTTTTACGGCTTGGAGTTTCTTGGATAATTTCGAATGGCGTAGCGGATATCTGTAAGTTGCCACGCATCAACTATAGAGGCGAAATTATTCGTATTTTTTTCAGCGAAAGGTTCGGTTTATTCGGCGTTGATTTTAAGGACCCAACGAGACGAAGAACAGCTAAGCTATCCGCTCATGTTTATAAGAAAATTATAAGCGAAAAGAAAATCGATTGGAAGTTCACGCCGGAAGGCTTTCAAGATTGTGAATGGCTACACGTTAAAGACGAATTATAGGAATCGCAATTAAAGCATGACAAGTTTTTGATGCGAATTAAATAAGGTATACATGTGCGTGCGTGTATTATGCCAATAAAGAGTTGAAATTCTTCATCGGTAGTTTTTTTATCTTGCCCCAAAATATGTGATCGATTATTTTCGAACTGATTAGAAAATTAGAAATAATTTTACGAGAAACTGCTTAAAAAGCATTAATAATTTGCAGAAAAAATAAAAAATCGTAGATATTAAAAAAATTGTAATATTAAAAAAAAATTAAAAAATCAGAAAGGTTTTGAAAACAAAAATAGAAAAATCTTCAATTATACATATTTTGTAAGAAATAAGTAATACTAACGTTTTCCAAAAAGAAATCGATGAAGAAATAAAATATATTAAAAAAAAATATTGTCGCCTCGTCAAGGTGACCATGGTCGCCCAAAACATCCTTCTTGGACAAGAGAATATTGTAAGTGAACCTTTTGCAGACAGAGAAAAAGTAATTTTTCCACCTCTTCATATCAAACTGGATCTTATGAAGAAATATGTTGAAGCTCTAGATTTATAAGGAGACCATTTCAAGTATTTACGACAACAACTCTATGAACAAAGCTGAAAAAGAAGCATGGACTTCATTCGATATGGTTGGAAACAAGGAAACCTCCAATTACAAAGATCTAGTGAAATTAATGCATCAATAATTTCATCGCCTAGGTTATAACATGAGCATACAGCTTCATTTCCTTCATAGTTATCTTGGTAGGTTTCCCGAAAATGTAGGTGCTGTAAGGACGACCAAGGCGAGAGATTTGATCAAGATTTAAAACCCATGGAAACTCGGTACCAAGGAAAATGGGATCCTCATATGATGGTCGAGTACTGTTGAAGTGTTCAAAGGGACTGTCAAACTAAGATACACAGCAGAAAGTACAGCAAATTAAAATTTATTCCCTGATTGTTGTTTGTTCTTTTGCAAGTAGTCTTGTAATTTTTTAATAATTATTAAAACAAATACAGTAGAGGCTCGATTATTTGAACGATATCAGCCAAGCACTGTTCACATTACTGAAAGTACATTAGCGAGCCTTATTTTATTGAATTGAATGAATAACATAATACATATAATACTAAAAAATAAATTTTACATTATTTTGAAAAATAATGTCCTATTTTCGCTTGCGTAAATTTACGCTTGGTATTTTCATTGCCCGTAGTTTACGGAACACAAAAATATCGGAATATAATATGTCTTTTTCTTCAGCCCAATCTAACGCTTGATTAAAAATTCCTACAGCTTGCGCGTCACTCACTGTATTTTTATTTCAATCGGAGGGTCGTCATCCTCACTCACCCCATCATCCTCTTCATGTGCATAATCCATCTCTTTATCGTCATTCCATAAACTAACATCGGTAATTGTACAAACAATATCTAGATTCATTCCTTTTAATAATTTAAGAACTGTCAATAACTTCAGCATCAGATAGTAACAAATTTTTCCAACAGTTTCTGATAGTTTGCTGGTTAAGGGCATTCCACGCCATATCTAAAGTTAAAATTGCTTCACGTAAAGCTATTTGCTTTATTCAGAAGTGTTTTTAGGATTTTTTGATAACCAAGACGAAAGTAGAAATTTTCAATAATACAATTTAGTAATTTTTATTACATTTTGATCCATTGGTTGGAAAAGTGGAGTTACGTTGGGCGGCATGAACATTACCAAAATTGAGCCATCGTTGCTTCTTAATTGTGCATCTGTAGGATGACTTGGTGCGTTATCCAAGATTAACTCCGCCTTTATTAGAAGATTTTGCTTTCTTAAGAAATCTTTCACCTACAAATTGAATATGTATTATTAAATTACATTACTTATTACTACAGTTTTATTACCATACCTCAGGGACAAAGTGCTTCTGGAACAATTCCAGAAATATGCCTTTGGTCATACAAGCGGATTTTGAACAGTTATAATCAACGGGATTCTTAAAATTTCTAAATGAACGGCGACTTTTTTCCTCCCAAATTATTAGTGGCCTTATTTTCTGTATACCACTACCATTAGTGCACGCTAGAAACGTTATGCGTTGTCTTTCCGCCTTTCTACCCGGGGCAGCTTCTTCATGTGATGCAACGTAGGTTTTCGTAGGTAATAATTTCCAATAGAGACTGGTTTCATCTGCATTGTATATTTGCTCCTCATTTAAATGTAGCTCTTTGATTTTGTTCATTAACATTTCCTTAAACGGTTGCACTAGTTGTGATGGTGCCGATAATTTTTCACCAGATATCGACAGCAGTCGAATTCCATACCCTCTTTTAACTCTTTTTAGCCAGCTATCATTGGCTATAAAATTATCGGTCTCTTTTAGGTTTTCATTCAATAATTTTACTCTCTCTTTAATTAATTCACCGCTAATTGGAGCATGATTATCCCTTTGTTTTAAAAACCATTTATACAGACGACTTTCCACTCCAGGTGCTTGGGCATTTCTTAAAGTTCTGCGATTTCCCGTGCCCCCGTATGTATCTGACACACGTTGTAAAATTTGTGACTTGAATCGCTTAATTTTACAGACCCCCGCACCTTTTTTAATCTCGTCGATGATTTTCACTTTGTCACTTAATTTTGAAAATGTTCTTTTATTGGACGTGTATGCGATGTCTGTTTTGGCGTGATTTTATCTGCACACTACTTTATTTCCCGAAAGGCAAAAGAGGCAACGCAACAGGAATCCCATACATAAATCAGGGAACAACCGGTACCGGCGCTGAAAACGTTTACGTAAACATTTTCTTGATCGATTCATTTGGGTACGCAAATCGGGAAATAACCGGTACCCTAAGGTGTTTACATTATCGATTTGTACATGGTGCAAGCTTCTTTACATTACCGGGCGTTCCATTTGATCCTATAGTAATAATTTTCTATTTACATGACCGCGACGTTTCGATTACCGGGTATTTACGTGAGCGAGCGTTTATTGTACTTGTATTATACTCGTGACTAATATTGTATAAATGAGTTATTAAAATTTTATACTTTGTTAACATTTACAGTTCTTGCAAGTAACAACTTAGTTGCTATAGTGATGCGATTTTCGGATTTAGCATACCCAAATTATCAAAAAACAAGTCTTACATAGAATTTATCCAAAATTTTTGTTTGAATAATCTTCAATTATGCAAGTGAGTAAACACTTATGGTCGATAGTGTATATAGAAGTACTTTATTCAATAAATATATTAATAAACACTGTAACAATCGCTTCTTTCTAAAAACATTTACAATCTATGCATATTTAAGAGAAGTTAAAAGATGCTGTTCTATGTGACTTCTTGTTTACGGCAGACATAAAGACAGAGCTAGAAAACAAAAGGAAAGTGTAATTAGCGTTAATTATGTGTACAACATATGACAGTACGACACAAATCTGTTTTTATATCACTTTCTACAGTATATTCACCTTTATATTGCAAGTTAGATACACTCTATCGGTATCGGGGAATTTGAACGACGTGAAATTGGAATATAACACCGAGGTAATGTTCGAAGCTTGAGAATAATTCAATTTAATCCACTCTTTGGTGCCTCTAAAAAATACGATTCCTTAAGTTTAAAAAAAGGCCAAGATATGTTATACAAACTTCTCGTCATTGACCAAATTTAACCTATTTTTCGTTTTCTTATAGTCTTCGTTATCGTAAGCCCAACAATCGCTAACAGTGATATCGTATTTTTTATTTGGATCGTTGAAATAAATCAGTAACGTTATTGGTTCGCCAACTTTAATTTTACCTTTAATAGGTAAGATCTGAGAACAAAAAGAGAATGATAACATTTAAAATCGTATAATCAAAGCAAAAGGTTTTTAAATAATTTTAACGTATGCAAACAAAATGATTATTATTAAATTTATTATTAAATATTAAATTATACAGAGTATGTGCAAGTAAACCTTGAAGAGGAACTGACGCTACGTTTGGCAAATATTTGTACATACAAAGAAATGATATTTGAATAACCTTGTAACCGTACCTATTGACTGAATTTTAATTAAAACCACAGTCTACAGAAAGTAATGCAATTATTTATGTTGACCAAAATACGTTCATTAAACAGAAATGATCCTTGGTTTAAGCAATGGTTAAAGCATAATTGCTAATAGCTGTCGAAACTTTTTTATTTGTTAATGAGCTCCGAATTAGAACATAATGAATGACTCAATGCTATATATAAAAACGTTCAAATAAATGTTAGCTCTAGTAGTCCATTCCAATAAAAACTTTAGTCGTGACTACGTATTGTTTTCAGCTACATTAGTTGTAACTTTGACAGAGTATTCGTTCAGATGCATAATTGATAGGAACTTGTTGAAATTCTATTGTAATTTAAAATAGAATTTAAGTCGTTTTTACTATACCACACAAATTATTCATGGTTGAATCTTATTTTTGAAACGGACGTAAAATTGACGGAAAACGGTAGTATTTGTCACGTCATTCAAATAGCTTGTACTACAACACCAAGATGAGAAAACGCTGTAAATACAGCTTTCTCATGGTACTAGTGAAATCAATGCACGAGAAAGACATGTAAAGATATATAAAACGCTAACAAACGGACATGTTTCTGCCTACCCGGCGTCATGAGCGTGGTTTCGAGCGGCTTTATGCTCTTGGTGTTATTTTCGAGGCATTCTTTTAAATGAACTTGTACTATAGATTCAACAAATGCTGCATAGCGTTCTTGAGGAATAGCTTACCAGGTTATCAAAATATTTATCCACATTGATTATTTCCTAATGCCCTTGTACTCCGCTTTATATAATTTTATACTGAATGTAAATTCAAATCGCTTTTAATACCTAGATGTCACAATGTCTGTAGATATATCGTAATATCTCAGCCAACAAAATATTATTAAAAGCAATTTGTTGCCACTTAATAACGATTGCAAGGACTGTGTGGTTGTATAATTCACAGGGGGGAGTCCACGTACTCTTGAAACGCTGCGTCTCGAATAATTACTAAATTTGTGTGAGTAGAGTTTACTGCTATACCTGTGAAGTGTTACCAATTAAATTGATATTAATATGAAACTATCGTTGGTATTACTAATGATAAGATTACGATATCATTGCATTTAACCGTATCTACAGACATTGTCACATCTAGCTATTAAAAGCGACTTGAACTCACATTCAGTCCGGTGGTGCAGTTGATAGTACAATGCGCCGGTAATGCAAAGGTCATGGGTTCGAATCCTACCGTGACCATATTTTTTCAAGAATTTAAAAACATTGGTTAAATGCAAGGAAATTGTGATTTTATTATTACTAATGCCAACGGCCAACAATTTCGGGTGAAGGAGCTAATAAGAGAAAAAGGCACTCTCTCACCCATTGATTGAGAAATCAGTCCTAAAGGCGAACGAACTAATAAATTGTCAACGACATGGGAAAAGGCAAGAAGAAACCATTGCATTAAAGACTTACAATAGGTATCTCTAGTAACATCAGCGTGACTATATTCAAGGCTAAATTATTATCCGGAGTTTCAAGTTCCCCGATCGCATCTCCGAGAGGAATGGTTTTGAATAATGGTGACACGGAGAAAATCAATGCAGGATTAAAGATAAAGATATGCACTTGGAATATTCGGAATCTAGCACAAACTGGAAAAGTTCATAACGCTATATCAAAGAGATGGAAAGATTGAGGATAGGAATTTTGAGAATTAGTGAAATGCATTGGCTAGGTTCAAACTCCTGTGATGACTATCATGTATATTACAGCACGGAGCAGGTATTATACTAAAGAAACAAATTGCTAAATATGTCACAAACTTTACCAATATCCGAAAGAATTATACTATACCAGCTACATTTGGTATCAACCAACACAAACATGGTTTAAGTATATGCACCAACTTCCCAACATAACGAAGAAGAAGTGCAAGAATTCTACTCTCAAATCGGGAAAATACTGAAAGAATTATCCTAACAAGAACTGCAGATAGTTATGAGAGATTAATGCAAAAATCGAAAAAGGACGCGTAGGTGATAATACAGAACCATTTGGGCTGGGGGAAAGGAATGAAAGGGGCAACTTACTGAGGCAATTCCTCGAAGAACAAGAATTCATAATAACAAATACATAGTTTCAACTTCCAGTTAGAAGACTATATAGATGGAAAGCACCTCAAGACACGAGTGGGCGCATAATTAGAAATCATATAGACTACATACTTGTGAACAAACGATATCGAAAAAGTCGGTAAAAAACTATCCAGGGCCTGACATAGAATCAGATCATAACCCCCTTATCGGTGTATTTAAAGTAAAGATGAAAAAACAAAAAAAGAAAAAGGTACAGAAGTCTGATCCGCGAAAAGATCGAGTAAAGACCCACTTAAATAATTAAATTAAATCGATGACAGACCTGAGATACGAAGATCAACTGAGTAAATTCAGCACAAGAATTAAAACTATTAAGCATAAGCTATTACAACCTAACAGAATAAAAAAGAAATCTTGAATGATCAATGAGATTTTAGAATTAAAGGAACAAAGATTTCAAAAGAAGGATGACACCATTGGATATAACAACATAAATTGAATCATTAAGAGAAAGATCAAAGAAGTTAAAGAAACAGATATAGAAAAGTGCACTGAAATCGAGACATTACAAGCAAAATACGACAATTCCAACGTACACCCAAAAGTTAAAGACATACTACATACTACGACATACAGACGGAACCACTTAATGAAACTGTCCCACAACGAAGTAAATACGATAATTGTTACTGCTGAATTAAGAGATGTATGGAAAGCATGCATTGAACAACTGTTTTACGATACAAGACCTAAATCACCTGAAGTAGTTGATGATACAGATCCATATATCCTCGTTGATGGAATTTATGAAAGAAGGGAAATCGCCAGAATCCGATAACATAAATACTGAGTTCTTAAAACTTTTGGATGATGACAGCGTAAGATGGATGACATCCGTGTTCAATAGAATATATGTATACTACATCCGGAAGGATCCGCATGATTGGCTTAGATCAGAATTTATCACCTTGCCGAAAAAACCAGGAGCTAAAAGATGTCAAAAATATAGAACAATAAGTTTGATGGGTCACCTTCTAAAACTTTTCCTCAAAATCATACATAGGAGAATTTACAGAACCTGTGAAGATTCAGAAATGCAGTGGGTACAAGAGA
Organism: Trypoxylus dichotomus; assembly: GCA_023509865.1. Taxonomy (NCBI): domain Eukaryota; kingdom Metazoa; phylum Arthropoda; class Insecta; order Coleoptera; family Scarabaeidae; genus Trypoxylus; species Trypoxylus dichotomus. The sequence continues at coordinate 53,429,080 of CM042075.1, forward strand.
GGTCATATACAGTATACAGGTATTATTTGACCGGTACAGGGACATGAACTGTGAGATGTATGCATGTTTTGTTGACTATCAGAAGGCATTTGATAAAGTAAAACAAAAAAAAATTGTAGGAATTCTAAAGAACGTGAGTCTAGATGGGAAAGACATCAGGATAATAGTTGAGCTACACTGGAATCAATCTGCTTTCGTCAGAGTCGAGAATGACACAACAGAAGAGACAAATACACCGCGAGATCTAAGGCAAGGTTGCATTCTCTCTCCATTACTGTTTAATATACATTGAGAGAACGTACATATTCAAGGAAACTTTAGAACATACAGAATCTGGAGTTCTTGGATGGATTACAACAATTTATGGAGAGAATAATATATCACAGCCAATAAACACCAAAAAGACAAAATTAATGGTCATTAGCAAAGGAAAAAATTAACAACTCTCATCTCAGAATAAACCAAAACCGGATAGAACGAGTTTTAGCTATCGGAACTACTGTAAATGAACAATGGGACCACTCACAACAAATATGTAGCAGAATCGAAGAGACCAGATCTATCTATAATAAAATAAAAAATCTGTTCATAAGCCATGACAACATTAAACACCAAGATAAGATTCCTGTGCTGTTGTGTTCTCTGTTTTATTCTACGTGGTAGAAGCATGGACGCCTACTGAAGCCACAACAAGGAAATTGAAAGCGTTTGAGATGTGGTTATATCGCAGGATACTAAAAATAAGGTGGACGCAACACAACAAATATCGAAGTTATATCACTTAGGACAATATTTAATGAGAAATGAAAATAGATTTCATTTATTGCAGAAGAGGGAAGAGTAATGGGAAAGAGGGGTATTGGTAGAAAACTTGGTTAAAAGATCTCACGACCTAAATACGACTGAATTTTTCCTAGCAGCAGTAAACAAAGTTGAAATAGCACGCATGGTAACCAACATCCGAAATAGATAGGAATTATGAAAAGAAGAATAGCAACGGTAGTTTCATATTAATATTAATTTAACAATATAATATCATTAAGATATTTTAAAATAGAGTTTTTGGAGTGAAACACTTACATACCAAGTTTATGTCAGAAAAATGCATGCACCATCGCTACTGTAAACATAAGGCGATTTGACACAACTATGAGTAAAAGAAATAAAGCCAGTTTTCTCGAAGATCTACATTTATACTTCTTGTTTGATATTTTGTAACTTAATACATTGTCTGTTCACAATCTAAAAGTGTTTCCTTTATTTTTATTATCACATGTATTTGATATCGATGTAAAAAAATATAATAATTTAGACACAACTTGTCTTTGTTACCTTTGGATAAATTCCTTTCTGCACTTCGATCCAACTTGATAGAGGTGTCTTGGTCAGCGGCGCGGTGAAATACGAAATCTGCCTGTTAGAGGTGATGTGCACCGTTTCACCATCAGAGTCGCGCAATAATTGATGCGAAAATTTCACGACCATAATCTGCGAAATATTAAAGCAAGGATATAATACAATAAATAAATCGCTATTAATTTCTTAACTTACCAAAACTACTAGAGGTATTTCACGAAAGTTCATTTTTCTGCGGCACTCTCGTTTTGTGTAAATGCACTTCTTCGCGTCTACAGCCGATGCCTAGTGACGACTAAACATCTTTTGTTCTTGAAATTTCTCTTAGAATAGCGGGTATCGCGTTTAGAAATTGAACGCTTTATTTATTGACTTTGGACGAGCGTCTTTTTTTAGGAGAGTTAATTGGCTGCTGTCACTGTGAAAGGATGACTAATAAAGACTACAACAAAGCAACTGCTTGTTTTCTTATTTCTCACATCTCTTCGTCGATTTCGCTGTCAATATTTGGATTGCTTATACAGCTGTTCAGTTTGGAACTACAACCATCGGATGTACGAAAAAAGTAAAGTAAAAAACATTTGAGAATTAGGTGAAACATTTTCTCACGAATGACCCTATATTTGAATTTGACTTTAATGAAATCTTGGTGTGTTATAGGACGATGTACAGGAGATTGTTTACACGGTTGTCTGATGATTTTTAGGTGTCCTCTAAGATTTCCTGGCTTTAACTTTTTTAAATTACTTGAAACTTTTAAATATCGTATGCATACGTGGAGCGGTGTTAGTTCCAGCAGAATTTCTGGAGCTGTTGTGTGATGTTGAGTTACGTAAACCGCTAGATTTGTGGACCTGCTGCTGCAAAGTACTTTGAGTAGTTTTTAGCCATCATACTAATAAGATAATTATTACTGTATAAGAACAAAAAGACATCTGTGGCTCAAGATCCCAATACTATATGTATAATTCATATATTTCTAAAGATATACCAAGGAATCTACACTCCAGGCTTCAATTTCCTTTAAATTAGATGAACACTCAGCGAAATTTCTGTAGTTCCCTATGAACTTTTGGGGAGAATATTTGGTTTTCTAAATATCTTCGGCAAAAAAGAAATTTATTATATTTTATACAGTGAATATTTACAATAACTTAGGTTAATGCTGAACTACAAAAAGAAAACACATAAATGCAAGAGGTTTAACTCTACTATGAATTGCAGGGAATGAGCTGCACATTTTCGCAGTTTACATGAGCTTGAACCTAGTAAAAACTGGTTTATATTACGATTTTTGTGCATGTGATTTGATCAAGTTACCCGTATATCCATAGATGTATATAGATACATTCGTAGAGAACTCTAGAATTATATTACAGGTTAAGTACTGTTTTTGGTAACAGCAATGTGTCTACGATCATAGAATATGACGTAGTAATGAGTTTCTTATACAAAATAAATTGGTCTTGATTGTATTTTAAAGTATCCAATACGTAAGCAAATTTGTTTTCTCAATGTTTAATTGTAAGTGTCAAATTTATGTAAAATTCCAGCAATTTCCTGATGAGAATTCTTTAATTCTTTGGTGTTATAACTACAGCGGTGTCATCTGCGTACAAAATAGTTTTGTGCGGCGAGATCCCTGGGAGGTCATTGATGTGTATTAAGAAAAGTGAGGGCCCTAATATTGATCTCTGTGGAACGCCTCCTAATGCTAATGTTAATGCTTTCTATTCTCTACAAATGATTGGTCAAATATGACTGTATTAAACCAAGAACACTGTCTCATATACAAGCACAGTCCAGCAATCCATATAATTTATCGAAATGAATACTGTCAAACACTTTACTCAAAATCATTAGTGAAACAATTGTATGCTCTCTATTAATACCAGTTACAACTTCATGGAATGCCAGGTAGATTGCTCAACTGGTATTTCTTCCTGTCATGAGTGTTAGATTCTTTATTCAAAATAACTTCAAACATCCGGATCTTCATACTACCTATCAATTTGGTCAATGTTGAAATAGGAATATCATTCCATCACCTCGTTATCGCAGATTTTCATTCTTTGACGTTATTGTATTATTTGTTATTGGCATACAGATTCCTTGCCAATCTTCCCCCAAAGATTTTCGATAGAGTTTAGATCGGGCGAGCGAGCAGGCATAAGCCTAGTTCTGCTGTAATCTGCTCGTAAGCCGATTAGTAAGGTTAGGTGCTGTTTTCGTAGATAGAGCCACTACCAACATTAACAACAACCCCGGCTACTTATAGTTCCATGTTTAGCGCCATCTTCTCAGCTTGTAAAAAACTAACAATAATTAGGATTAATATATATCGCTCCCTTTACACTTCCTACTGTACACCCACGTATATTTGGTTGCAAACAATTTAAAGCATTAAATTCTTTGATTTATTTTTAACATGTTTATCAAAACCTTTCTAAAAAGGCCTGAAAGGACTTGTACATTCCTAGAAACTATATGTAAAATTTAACTTCTCCACCTTCACCCGTATGTAAAAATGAATGTTAAATTCGTTCTTAGTGCCATTAAGAAGAAAATGCCATATTTGATACAATATTTACTTAACCCTTTCTATATTAATAAAGCAAATCACACTTCTGATTACATATATAAATACTATAACAATGCATGCAATGTTCGCACACTCTATTTACTTTTTAATGAAACATTTTTAGCGAACTCTTTAAATTAAACATATATTGCCATCTGTTATCGCGGAGGAAACTAAAAGTTATGGAACAACATTCGATAGTAGGACTGCTCCACCTGATTTAGTTATCCCAATGTTATTCAATTTAATTTTCAATTCTTAAAAAATGATATGTTTTAAATCGCTTAGTTTTATTTTCTTTCAAAAATGTAGATGTGTATTTCCAAAAAAGTACCAAACAACAATTTTATTTTATAAACACTATGGGACAGAAAACAAGGAGGATAACACAATTAATCTAATAGAGAAAGACAGGTATTTATTCCGCAATCAACCAAATTCTGTAGCAAAATAAATAATTATAGTGATTACGACGCCTTGGCAGAAAAATACCTAAATGTAACTGCGGAACATAGTTGCATCATAATCCACCCTTACGTAAAATGGGGCCCGCAAAAAGTGAAAACATCTTCTCCCCAATGCCTAGTTGATGAGGCGGTGGCCCTAATAAATAGCTTGCAGACATGGAAGGTGGTTGATAAAATTATAGTACCATTAGATACATTACAGAAGAAGACCTTGTTTGGCAAGGGAACATTAGAAAAATTAAAAAATATAATCAATAGAGATTCCTCTATAACATCGGTATTTATAAATACAAGCACCCTAAGGAATATTCAAAATGAAGAATTGGAAAGGCATTTTGGTAAGCCTATATTCGACAGGTACAATATTGTTATGCAGATATTTCGTTTACATGCTATAAGTAAACATGCAAAATTACAAGTCGCATTAGCAGAGCTACCCTTCATACAAAGTAGATTGAGGAAACACGACACAGATTTTGTAGTTAGCGCAGCTGTTGACACAAGAAATTTAATATTACAAACGAGAGAAAAAAAAATTAAAGAAGAGATAAAGCAATTGAAGTCACAAAGAGAACTATTACGATATAAGAGAACAAAAGCTAATTTCCCAGTTGTCGCAGTAGTAGGTTATACAAATGTTGGAAAAACCTCCCTCATCAAAGCATTAACTGGGGATAAGAGTCTGGTACCGAGAAATCAGCTATTTGCAACTCTGGACGTTACCATACATGCTGGTCTTTTGCCATCTACCTTAAAAGTTCTCTATGTTGATACTGTCGGATTCTTATACGATATTCCTACGGGGTTGATAGAATGTTTCAATGCTACGTTGGAAGATGCGATCTTGGCTGTAAGTTCTTGATCAGCTTTTAATATTTCAAATGTGTTTTGATTTTCTGTGGTTGTCAAATTGTAACAATATTTGGGATTTTATGGTAAATCCAACGTTTGCACTGAAAAAAGAGAACTAAACAAAGAAGACTTTTCAGAATTATAGCTAGATATAGAGTTTATTTGGTTGAAATTAACGTCCCCTATCATCCTCTTTTATTTTATCTCTAGTTCTTGGGACATCCTATATATATAGGCTGTTCGCAACTTAAAATGCAGTATTGGATCTTATGGGATGTTATTATCTTTTTCTATTGACAGAGAGTTTATATATGTACATCTCTTTTCAACCTATGGAGAGTTGCGCCTTTTTGTAATGGTGACTTTTTTTGACAGCTACATTACTCATGATTCCTATGACGTTTACATTTCCGGTTAATTTAATTCTAAAAGATATGCTACATTCGTAAATTATACTTTTATAAAAGCAATTTCCTATAATTTGGAAAATACAGAAATATTTATATTAAATAGTGTCATATAACATAGTGCTATAATAAACATATGAGAAATATTGGTTATGTTCCATTTATCATTTCTTCATATAGTCAACTGTAGAATTTAAAATATCCTAATTTTGACACAATGTGGCAACCTCGCCCACATTTCCTAAAGGAGCCATACTGAGTTTTAAGGTGTGAATGAACTATAGACTTTTTATATCAACAGACAAGATACATCATCACACCCATCACTTCTCATTTTGGCCTGAGTAAAAATAAAACGCAAAATTGTGTAATAGACGAATATTCTACATTATGGTGAAGATATTACATTGGTACCTGCTGTTGTTAAAAATGCTTATTTGTCATTTTTTAAACAACTCCAAAAGTCAACGTATTTAGCGCTTAATATTATTTTATTTTACTACTAAGTTACTAAATTTTGTATGCACCAAAACTAAAATATTCAATATACTACATTATGTACAGAACGATCAAAAAGTACTAATTTTGTTGGTGAACCTGACAAATTGGCATTGAAATTGACGATGTTCACGGTTATTTTAATTTTTTGAATGGCATATTTATATAATGGATGGGGATGGATCTGTTTCACTGTATCATGGGTCTACAAGATCTCCTTATTTAAAAACCACTTCGATTTAGCTGCAGTAAGGAGTAAATCAAAGATACCATTGAATCCACGCCAATGTGAAGCTTTTCGGAAAAGAACTTTACGACAGAAATGTTACTGCTGCGAAATGGTAGACAAGCATTTTGTTTCTCCATGAATTATATGATAAAGAAATATTGTTAATACAAAATGTTTCAAATTTCTATTTACTAAGATTTTTCTGCATATTTTGAGTCACATTATCCCCCCTTCAAAGTTTGTGATGCATTTTCTTAACATCATGTATGTATTTGCATTTGACAACCATCATAATCTATATAGCCTAAGGTTTAACTAAAGTTATTTCTAAATCTGGGATTTGACAACACTACTGTGATGTCATAATAGTGTTAATGATGGCTTATCTCTGATGTTAACGCAAACGACTATACAAGCTGGCTTTTATATTCAAAATATTTTCTTTTTTTACAACTAATTTTGATAGAATTACCTTCTAAATGCGTACAGTTGGTATTTCGAATTATATCTTAGGATGTTATATTGCACGTTGAAGATTTGTCCAGTAAAAATTTTGAGCACCAAAGAATACACGTATTTAATACATTAGAGAATTTAAGCTCAAAAATGGGAGTAACCAACATCCAAAAGAAATTGATATCAGTAGGAAACAAATGTGATATAGCTGACGAAAGTAACAAACCTACATTAAGAGTATCTTCTACAACTGAAGCAGGTAGGGATGGTGAAATTTATATTAATTGAATAATATTATGATTGCATTTAAAACAATAAATTATTTGGAGGTTTTTTAGGTATAGATGTGTTAAAACATAAACTCGAAGAAACAATCTTAAAGGTGACTGATCGACATTTACTGAATATAAGCCTTCCTATTGGTGGCGATGAAGTCAGGTAAACTAACTACATTTAGATGTATACATAGAAAATGCATTTGGCTGCCTATATCTAGAAAGTGTAATAACTTCATTTTTTTTTGAATCTATAATAATTCCATATTTTTCAAATTATTGGTCACCATCTTTTTTTCTTCATCTTTTGTTTATAAATAAATGCTATTTCAAAAAATGCTGGAAGTGGCAAGTAATTAGTACAGTTTTTATCGCATTCTAAAAAATGATTCGCAAACGAAAGATTTCTTATTTTGTAAGTGAAATAGATGATATATTCAAAACACGTTGTAACATAGCACCTCATATCTGTCTAATCCGTTAATTCTAACCACAGTAAACAAACGTATATTTGTTTGAAGCTCGTGTTATACCTTATATAGCCTGTTTTTTTTGTCTAATATTTTCAGATGGTTGTATAAAAACGCCACCGTTATTGGAATAAAAGAAGATGGAGAAAACATGGAAAACAACATTGTTACCATTATTATATCCGAAGCGAAATTGAGCCAATTTAAATATAACTTTGTTAACTCTTGAATAAATCGTTTTTTTACTTAGTAAATGACTTTCGATTAACGATAGCTTTCTTACTTACCTAGATTGGCTAGAAACGTTTGGGATTTCAAACAGACAACGTAGAATAAGTAAAGAATATATACGCTTTTTATTGTTTATAACAATTTTTACATTTACATAATTTTAATTTTGTTTCATAAATCTCCTAGCCTCCTTCATCAAAGAACCTGTATCTTCATCGCTGGATCCAGTCCAATCCTCATCATCGTCTTCACTCCAAGACTCCTCTTCGTAATCATCTTCGGAGTTATCATCAAGAAATGGATCATTGTAATCGTAATCATCTTCGGATGAATTGCTATTGGTTGTTTTGGCTTTTTTAGTATCGTTCTTCTTTTTCCTTTCACGACCTAATGATATATTGACTACATTATCTGCATTCATCGATATAAAATAATATATAATAATCGATTACAATCACTTGTTTAACTACGGAATCATCCCGCTTTAAATTTAGAAATAGTAGTATTAAAACAAAAAGCATTTGGGCTTCATCATGCAGAACTTTGGATTAACGCGATAAAATTCTTCGAACTTACGCTTAGGAGGTTTCCGAGTCATTCTGGGATGCTTGTACTGCTTAAGGTGGTCCTTGTTTTTCCTATAACAGTGTACGCCATAGTAGCAAACTGGACGGAAGTCGTTAGGATCCGAATCGTAGTCTGGGTCTCCAGGATGGCTAAATTCTTGTTTATGCTGCGCACTTTTTCTAAAGAGAAAAGGGTCAATACCTATTTATCTAAATTTATCGCAAAGAATCTCGATATTGATTAAACAATATCTTTGATTCTAAGTACGCAGGATGTTCCATTTAGAATAATAACTAATTGTAAGAATTGTGACATCGTATAATACATACATCTGGGTATACTTCACACTTCACAAATTAATTACTTATTCGGGACATAGTGTTTCAGGAGTACATGGACTCTCACCGTTAACTGAATTACCTATTAATAATCGGTACCGAGATACTTGTCTTAGTAATAATGGTATTTATTGCTCAATGGTCGGCACCACAAATATATTAAGAGCAATATACAGGGTATCCATGAAATAAAAATGGAAATATCTAATCTTATTAGACTTAAATCCAAAATATTTTGTTAAAAAACTCTTCGCAGACGCGAGAAAAAATAAAGGTAAAGATATTTATAAAATATTCGTCATACCACTGCACTTCCAGAAGTGCACATTACAACTGTAGCCTGTACAATAAAGAGTAGAGTTGGCCGTGGTAGACTTACATCTGTACCAGCACAGTAACTCAGTCTATTTCTAGCGTTACGTGTGGATATTTCGAATATGGTTACGCAACGCGTAAACTGTTAGATATGATTTACATTTGTGGTAAAACAGCGTTTTCGACATTGTCGAATCCCATCTTACACGTGCATAATGGAATTTTATCTAAAAGATTTAGTAGGGAAACAGCCTGGGATAAAATTATCAGATTTTTTCTAATATTTTATAATTCCTGAGATATAATAAAAATCTCGGAAAATTAGGCACTTTACTTATTTATCTCATTTTGAGCTTCCGTTGGAGCCGTGTGTTAAAATATTCTTACGAAGTTGTGAGACACCCTGTATACATAAAAATAACGTTCATTTTGCATTTATGAATTTCACAATGTGATAACATACCTTGAATGCCAAAATTAATTTTAAGAATCTATACCCTGCCTCCTGTAACAAGTATCATAGTCTCTAAGGTGTCCTACAAGAGAACCTCTGCTCTATTTTTGAGAATAGCCGTTCCTATCACAATTTTTCATAATATTTAAAGTAAATAAAGTCAATAAACACTAATTATCATCCTATAAAGTTTTCTACACGGTCAGTTTCGCCATTGTGGTATAGTTTAAACAGACATACACGATTAACATCAACGCACAAAATATATACAAAAGTATTTAACACTTACCTAAAACATTTTTTAGCGTACCAACATCTGTCTCTTAATTTCTTAGAGGAATTGTCTTCACCTTGATTAGCGACTGCAGTTCCACTTGATGATGGTATCTGTTCATCTGCGTTAGTTACATTTGCGTCCTCATCTACTTTAGGTCCATCTATATTGTTTGCAGTTTTTACACTATTATTTTCATCACCCTGTGCATGTTCAATATTGTCTCTATTGCCATTATTGTCTATAACTTCGGTATCAACATCAGAATCAGATAGAACCTCCGTAGTAGCATTTATAACCTGAGCTGTTTCATCATTGGATGCTTGTTTCGTATGTGATGTACTTCCATTGCAATTGCTAGTTACGTTTTCAAATTCACCAGTTCCCAATTTAGCAATTTTAGATTTCGGCAATTCATCTAAACTATCTCCTGCCTGCCGTTTAATAGCCAAAGATTGCTCATCCTTTACTGATGGTGAGAACTTAACTAAATTTATAGAGTGCTGTTGTAACTCGTTATCGAACAGGAATTTCATTTTAAACCAAAATTGATCAGGAAATATACCAAATTTATCTCCATCCTTTATTTCTGTTGGGGTACCTCGCGTTAAAATTACAACCGTTGTGCTTTCTGCAGATTGATAGAAACATGGATTTTGGTGTGTCTACGCAACATAATCGACTACGTTATTAAGACTCTACAATGTAATAGAATTCTTACCGATGTTATTGTTACAGAGTTATCCTCAATATTTATAAGCGCGTGTGTTCGAGATGCTCTTTTGTCGAGGCACTGCAATCAGAGAAATTGTAGTAAAGTACGCATATCGGTATTCTTTGGCGGGACAACTTACTTTTAACAAATCTCCTCTGCCGATGATATATTCTCCTGATGGTAATGTACAAACCGGTAATTCATCTTCACCACCGTCGAGGTTGTATATTTGCAAGAGCATTATTGTATCTATAACAAAACTATTTAAAAATTTACACTTTATTTGACTAGTTACGACTTGTTTAAAATTAACCAAGATATGCAAAAATAAACATGATTAGGCCGACACCTAGAGGCGAATATCTCAATTAAGATGGTCATTACCGATGTCGCAATAGTAATAGGTTTGGGATGTGATATAATCACAGAGAAATGGTCCTTGCAATCGTCATTTAATCACAGAGAAATGGGCTTTTAGAGCAAGTAGTTCTTCTTTAAGCATAGATTATATAATGTGAAATATATATAAATACTTCAGTAAAGTTCTATTTCCCACAGTTGCGGTGGAGAATTAAATAATTATCAAAATGTAAAAGAAATTTGCAGTGCCATCTATATATTTAGTTCTGAATGCTTAGAGATGTAATAGTATGTATTGTATATATATATATATATATATATAGGTATAAATATATATAGTTCCATAGATTAGATCCGAAATCGAAAAAAAAATGAATATTTCAAGTTTGATTGAGTCCCACATATTTCTTATAAAATTTTAACTGTTTACACTGTTAAACTTGAATTATTACTTGTGGCTATCATGTAAAACTCGCAAGTTTAATTATCTCCATATTAGAACATCTCTTCCAGTGCAAGTAATCGGTAGGGCATCTGTTTATTCTTCTGGTATGGTTCATTGACTAATGGTGAGATGGCTCTGTGTATTAATCCTAGATAATGCAATGTGTTAACAGGTGGATATGTTATAAAGCAGCAGACTAGTCGGTTAGTATAGCTCCGTGCTGTTTTCCTAGATGGAGCAGTAACGTTTTTAGTGTAGGTATATAATTGTAGTAATCTCCACTATTCTGAACTTGTTTTTGTGGTTCTTGCTCGTAATTACTCTTTCGTATTGTCTTTTTCGTCCGTTACAGATTGCAAAAGTTTGTGTTGCTTTTGTGTTGAATAATTTTAAATTAACCGCCTCAGTTTCTTAGTGAGATTACTGATTTACCGACCGTGTTGGATTGGCAATCCTAGTTCAGTAGTTGTAACAAGTTAAAAGTTAAATTGGCAAGATAATGTAACGTGAGAGTTAATAATAAAATGGTTAAGACGGAGGAAGTGTTTTAATACAAAATATAATCCTCCCCATCCTACGACTTATAAAATTATTGAGACTTTTGCTATTACTGATGTTATCAGTATACTGTCATAAGTAATCGATGTCTTTTATGTATATAACAAGCATTATATCAATCAAGAATTAACTTGCTCGTATACGTACATCATATGTGTTTTTGTACTTTGTATAAAATGCATACCTCAAATCTGACGTTAAGGATGTTAAGGGCCGTTTGAATTACTATAGAATGTTGTGACTATGTTGTTGTTTTCTTAGAAGCACTAAATATCTTGCTTTTATCCATTTTTACGGCATTCGTTTTTGTAGCCAAAATTTTTAGTATTTCTAAAGTGCAGGATAATATTTTAAATTTGGCGCGCTTAGAAAAAGTTGATCGCCAGGTGGGGACCGAGGCGCTTTATTATAATTATGGGTTTTATTTCGATCATCACCTGATTCGCAAAGGAAACAAGAAAAGCTCACATTACATCTTATAAACTACTGCAGCTTGAATGCCGCCAAAATTCATATTCTTAATGGAAAATTGCCTCGTTAGCTCTATGCTGTTTTCTTAGGGGGAGCGCATTAAAACGTGACCAACCTTTTAACATTAAGAAGACGTTGTAGTGTCTTTTTGACAATTTGTAATTTGTGAAAAGTATAGGTTATGTGATGTATAGTATTTTTTTAACGATTATTCAGTTAATAGGAAATAATTAAATTACGAAAATGGCCTTAACGATAGACCAATGTTCACAGCTTTTAAAGTTAGTCAATTCCCTTTCGTTTACTTAATTTTCAAATCTGTCGAATTTTAGAATACTAGATGAACCCAACATAAAAAATCAAACTTTGGAAGCCTTAGTTAATGAAGTATGTAAAAAGTTCGATCCTGTAGATTATTTTAAAGGTATCAAGGGTCGAATTGGATAGAATATTTTATTGTTAAATATATATTCCCATTCTAGTGGGAACATGCTTGGTTATGTTATTACAGCAAGATTTACTACCTAGTCCAGAACAACGATTAGTAGCCGTTACTGTATTACGCGAACTGTATCGAGGTGAACCTATAGCAAATACTCCATTCGTAAACGTTTTCCTTCAATTGCTGGTATGGTTCTTGCCGTATAATTTCTTTGTTAAAATCGTTAATTTGTTTCTAGCATCCTCCAGAGCAACAAAGCAATGTTGGAGCTCCGAAGATCGAATATCCCGGACAATTACCTAAATTTTCAAACTCAGAGAAACATTTCATATCTCAACTATTATTGGATATTCCCAAAGATGCTGTAAGTACAATTACAAGTCACTAATTCCTTTTAATTTTGAATAGGCCTTTAGCTATTGAAAAAGACAGCTTTACAAGTTATTAATTCGGATGTGATCGGTTCATCAAATTACGATCTCTCAGCCATACAATTAGCTGCAGCAGAAAAGCAACTTGAACTACCACAAACTTGTAAGACAGCGATTCCTGTTGTTATATCCTTTCCAAACAAACAAAACAATAGGTGGGAATCGTTTATTTTCGTTGATAATTGATTAGTTCTGTTTTTGTATTGTAGTTACGAAGGTGTTGTCGATGATAAGGAAGATATAGTGAAAAATATAATTTCGGGTGAAAATTCACCCATAACTCGTGTATATAAACCGGAATTTGTAACATTAGCCCCTCCGTTGATGAACTGTCAAGATGAGGTGATTCAATTCTTCGTTTTTTAAACGCGACTGCTTATCATTTTTATGATTGCAGCCAGTGTGGATGAACGTACTAAACAGGAAAGAGCATGCTGTTGCTTATGACACGACTATGTGTGTGCCGAATATGGCTGGCCAAGAAGTGCGACAACTTTTAACGAAAGCGTATAAATCAGCTTTAACGCTGCAACAGCAGCAGCAATTATTAACCGAATTGGAGAATGATTCTAAATTAGTGTATCATATTGGGTTAACACCTTCGAAAGTAAGTACGTTTATGCCATTTTAACCGTCACATTTCTATATGGGATTGTTGATCCTTATAGTTGCCAGAATTAGTGGAAAATAACCCGATAATTGCAATCGAAGTGCTTTTGAAACTCATGCAGTCGAAACAAATAACTGAGTACTTCAGTGTTTTGGTGAACATGGAAATGTCTTTGCATTCTATGGAGGTGGTAAATAGATTGACAACGACAGTCGATTTACCAACGGAGTTTGTGCATTTATATATCTCAAATTGTATAACGACCTGTGAAACTATCAAAGATAAATATATGCAGAATAGGCTTGTACGACTCGTATGTGTTTTTCTGCAATCACTAATCAGAAACAAAATAATTAATGTACAGGTTAGCATTTTTCCTTTATTTTCCCTACATTTTCATTTTTCTTCTGGTTAAATTCAGTATAGCACATTTGTAAACTTGAAAGCCATTTTATGATGAATGTTCATTACAGGAGCTCTTTATAGAGGTACAGGCATTTTGCATCGAATTCAGTAGAATACGTGAAGCAGCCGCTCTATTTCGGTTATTAAAACAACTAGAATCTGGAGAAATTGGATTACAGGCATCGCCAACAACCAGTAAAACAAAGTTAGAAGGATGAGACATGTTTTTCTTGTATTAAATTTAATTATATTTAAATAATTTGTAATTTAATAAAATTTTCTACGTTATATCTTTAGTATTTATTGAATACTTATTAAAAATATATCTATATACATAGTTTATTTATATTCTACTTTACAATTTGGAAGCTTCTGTTTCAAAGCCGTTAAAATCTTTTCCTTATCCTTCACATATGGTAAATCATACATTAAAAGAATTTTCAGACCATTTAAACCTCCCAAATACAGCAAACCTTCTTCGGTTATATTTCCGCACTTTGATACTTGCAAATTCGTTAGCGTCTTGTCTATTGGTTTCATCATATCCAAAGCTTGATCATAGAGATATCCACAATCATGAAAGATTATCTTTTCAATGTGTTTACAGCCTTCGAAATGAGTGAATCCATAATGCATTATACTTGAGCCGGTAGCGTCGACTTCTTGAATATGCAGCTTCGTACCTTCCGGAGGTAACTGATTATAATCCGCTAGATATTCCGGATTTCCTAACCATTTCACTTGTCCCCCGTTTCTCAATATCCATTCGGCACAGGTCCTGTCTGGGCCGACGAGTTTACGACGTTCTTCGTCGACTTTATTGAAAATAATGTTAATCCATTGCCAAAGATGCCTTGTATTCGATTGAGATTTCAAACTCCTATTGATTAGATTTAAAAAAAGCATATCAAATTTTGAATACAAATATAACCTAACTTTCTACATTAGAATTGTTTTTTTTTTTAGTTGGTAGCTTGAGACATATTTGACTATCTTCAGCTGATGGTAGCCATATTTTAAAATAATATAATTTTCATAGCATAAATAATTAATTTCTAAATATAAAAATAGTAATAAATTTGGACAAAAATGTAGAAAATTGTATATAATTAATCTCACAATTCCAATTAGAAACATTTCTGGTTAACATTAATTACTAACTTCAAGTAGTTTCTTTTGGTTATGTCAAATCTAATTTCAAAAAATTTCAAACAGATTTAACTACAAGAATTAACGAAGAATTTTAAAGCAAAGAAATCTATGTGCTAAATTCTTTCTAAAAATGATGAAAAAAACTTTACACGCAGATATTGTTAAAACAATCAAGGACTATAATGGTTTCTCAAAAGAATGTTATATTCTTTTACAACAAAAATTTAACAGGTTTCTATAACATACATTTCATTAAAGGAATATTTAAGACTAATATTCTATAAACTCCAGTGTAGATGAAGGAACACTATTCAGTATTCTTTCTCACGAATACCAAAAGCAAATGAGAATTTTACATGTAAAGACCCCAAATGTAATTAACAAGTATTTTAATTTGTATGAAGAAGCTCTAAACAAAAGGGAAGATCCCGGTATCATATTAAGAATAGCTTTACATGCAAACATATCACCGTGCTTGGTTGCAAAATTAATCCTGCAAAAATACTATGATGGGGCAGAATCTGATAGTGAAAACGTTAATGTAAATAAATATCTTCGAGATACTACCTTGATTAAGAACATTGATTTAGCATACGAAGTATTTTTGGTACGTATCAAAGTACTATCTTGTTAATTGTAATATATACAGCTTATTTTAGTGCACTTTATATGATGATCAATATAGTCCGACTGTTGAGACTATGAGAAGGTACAAATTTGTAGTTCTATTAAAGTTATTTTAAGTAGTTGTTGATTTTCAGCTCAATTGGTCAACAGTACGAAATTCTTCTTCATAAACAAATGACAAATTTAGGGATAGCATTTCGTGATGAAGAATATCTCAGGAAATTCGGTTATGACAAAACACCAGACTTCAAATTAGAGGTACCGATTGCAATCGATGGGTTTATTATACATTGGATCGAGAGTAAGGCACTTTTTGGCGATGAAGATGTACATAAGGATTATATAAGACATCAATATTCCAGTTATTGGAATAGGTAGTTTGTTTAAGGAAATACTACATTTGATTAAAATTACACTATTTTAGATTTGGACCAGGATTAGTTATTTATTGGTTTGGTTATGTAGAAACAATAGTTCAATCATCGGAGAAGAGATTTATAGTCCGAAATAATTTGCCCGATAATTTTGTTTCTATCGTTAAATAAAAGATTGTATAATGTGTATCAATAAGAATATATTCATTAAATCCTTTGATTCTACTGTTATACTCTTTCATAATTATTTTTTTGTTTTAATACCTTATAAATTTAAATTAGCAGCGCCCTAAATTCAAATACTTTATACAAACCTATAATAATAAAAACAGTATAACATATCTCTAACATTTATATAACTATTTTATTTAATTTGACGTAATTTCAGATGTAGAAGAGAACTTTACAGAAGTTATTTAATTAAGCCATCTACACCCATTTCCATAAACTATACAGGTAACGTAATAAAAAAGATTTCTGTAAAAGCAAAAATACGATAACTAGCAGGAAGGATATTTAAAATTGTGATTTAGTATAGGATATTATATTGGAAACTTTCAACACAAATTCTAGAATGCATATACTCTACGTAAGTTCATTAAAATTAAGTGTTAGTAAAAGATACAATTAAATTATTGTATATAGATTCAACACTGTATATTGTACACGTATATCTTTATATATTATATACATCATTTGTATATGTGTATCTGTATATATAAATTCATACCACAATGTACACATTGTGAATATAAAATAATGAAATAATACTGGATATAATATAAAAATGGTGGCAGAATGAATGGTTACAGAAAAATAAATAAAGCTATGCCTTCTAAAAACGACAATTTGAACTTTTTAACTATAGATATTTACCTAAGCAAGGGTCTAATCTCACAATTCACGAACAACATTAAAATACGTGGTCAATAATCAGCATGTAATCATTTACATATTTTTTTATGCATCGTCTGCTGATCGACAATTTTATACATACCCCGGGTACTCTCCAGCCCGCCAAAAAATAGTACTAGTGCTGCCACCCAGGCGTATTTTCATAAACTTTAGAAGAGGTTAGTTGAATTTGTATTGTTGCGATGATGTCACACGCAATTGAAGAATAAGTGAAAATTGGAACCGGTTCCAGCTTTCATTAAGTTTTATAGTTTCGTTAGTAATTCTTTTACGGTAGATATTTGTGGCTTATTCCAGCTTTTCGCTTATGCTTTTTTTTTATTATTTTACTACATTTTTATATATTGCTTTGAATGCAAATAGATTATTTGTGTTGCGGTAAGAAATTTAGTCTGGAGCTAAAATTGAAACATTTCTGTGTAATGGTTTTACATTGAACATATGCATATCTATAAATGGTCGAGAGCTAATATAGACACCAAAAGAAAATAAAATAGAATAAATAAGATGAGTATGGAACCTAGGTGCATACATAAATGCTGTTTTTGGGTGTAATGACACACAGTCCAGCAGGTAAATGAATTGTAAAAGTCTTGGTTATATAAAACTAAAACTGTTTATGATATAGCTATGTAGTTCCTATTCGTAATAGGCCGATAAAGGACATTTAGTTATGGCGAATTAATAACCAAGAATTATCAACATTAGGTGATTATGAATTACGTCAGAAATTTATTTGTGCCACTCATTTTCCGCTCGTGTGCAAAGGTAAAACGCTACAACCATGAGGATTTAGGAAATGGTTTTGTTATGATATGTACTGATTTGGCAGTACATTTGCGGATAAAACACATGCCATTTTATCTGCAAAATACACGTCTTAGACGCAAGTAAATGTAAAGATAGTGTACAATTTGCTGTATTCAAAAAAAAAATATCACGACAAAAAGAAAAATGTGAATATTAATTTTAATTAATTTTTCTTTCATTTTATTATAGCATTTCAAATTATATGTTCCCATGAATTGCCTTTGTATATTATATTTGTATGTATTGTATATATTCTGTGGGTCAGGTGATGGCCGAAATAAAACCGGCTAAAAATTCGAAACTATATTTCATAACGCACTCTACATAACAGAGCATAACACATAATTATCATAAAGTACCACATTCCTCACCCGGGGTCTAACTTTTTCTAAGCGCGCCAAATTTAAAATATTATCCTACAACTCGTCCATCCTGACGAATGATTGACCTCAATCATTGTCATAACAACTAATACATAAACAACAAAAACGTTTACAAATATAGTAAGCCTAATATTAACAAACTCAAATTTCAATACATACAAAATTAATCGTTTACAGTGTCTCATCATCACTTTCAAAATTCTCTACTAAATCCCTATTATCATCTTCATTATTACTCCATGATCTAACGCAGTCTACTGAAAATATACTTTCAGATGGCTTTTGTGCAAATTGGTGTCCGTTTGGGTCTGTGATCACATATCTATCATTGGGCAATACCTTTTTTATTTTATACGGTCCCTTAAATCTTGGCACTAACTTCTTGTTCACTCCTGGGGTAACGTCATTATTGGTAATCATCACTAGTCGCCTTGGCTAAACTCCCTCGGTATCTTCCTTTTCTCGTTATAACATTTCGTGTTATACGTTTGTAATTTCCTTATATTCGTCGATGCATTCCGACGCGTAACTTCTAAGTCACGGTCGGGGTTACCAAGTTCTAAAAATCGTTTTAAACCATCTTCAATTTTTCCTCTCTGATTGATGCCAAAAAGTAAACGGGCTGGAGTATCCTTGATAGACCGATTAACAGTACGTATTGTTGATAGCGTATTCGACCTTCTCTAATACTTCGTCCCATTTTGCAGGATTCTCGTTTACTTTTGCCAACATGGGTATGATATCCTTGTTTAGTCTTTCTATCTGTCCGTTAGCTCTTGGTACCCCTACTGCTATCAAAACATTTTCAACATTCGATTCCTCCATGAAATTTTTAAACGCTGCCGAAGTAAAAGCTGATCCTCTGTTAGAAATTAACCTAAGGGGTTTTCCATACTAACAGAAATACTTATGCAAGTGTTTCAAAGCTTCATTAGTGTTCGTCGTCTTACATGGAAACAGCTTACAAAATTTAGTAAAGCCGTCTATAATTGCAAAAACGTACCTATTACCACATTTGGTCTTTTCTAACGGTTCGCAATGATCAATGTGCATCGTGTAGAAAGGTAAGTCTCCCTTATCTAAGGTATGTAAGAATCCTTGGCGCTTGCCAGAACTGGGGTTATAAGTAATACACTTCAGACAGTTAGAGATATACGTTTTCACTTTCTCACGCATCTTCGGAAACCAATATGATCGTTTGATAATCTCCGAGGTTTTGTCATTGCCTACATGGCTCATCTTGTCATGACTCGCTTGTATGATGTTAGACTCCATTGCTTTGGGTATATAAAACAAACGTCTTTCTCCTTCTTTTCTGTAAATAAGCCCATTCTGTAATTCAAATAATTTGTCTTCTTCTCTTTCCAATTTCATTTTCAAATCTGCGATATAATGATCCTCTGCTTGCTTGATTGCCAAATTTTCTTCCAATGTTGTTTCTTTTATAACCAAAACGGTGTTGAAACTACGACTTAAAGCATCTACATGTTGCATTGCTTGGTTTGACCTGTGCTCGATTTCATAGTCATAGCTCTCCATGAATAAAGCCCATCTACATATTCTAGGTGCAATGTCCTTCTTTTTGAGAGTAAATCGAAAACTATCGCAATCCGTTATGATCTTAAATTTTCTTTGATGCAACTGTGATACTTGCTTTTCGCTTCGATCGTTCTTTTGCTACAAAACATCACGGGATGAAATTTCTTACCTTCCTCTTGTCTTTGCATCAAAATTGCACCATAACCTGCAGAGCTAGCATCGCAATACAGCGCAGTATCAGCAGATGGTGAATACACGCTTAAGACAGGTTTGCTCGCTAAAATAGTCTTCAGTTCATCAAATGCATTAAAATGAATTTCGCTAAGATGAAATTTAACATCTTTCTTTAACAGGTCATATAAAGGTTTGGTTTTACATGCAAAATTTCGAATAAATTTTCTAAAATAGGAATCCCATAAAGCTCCGGAGTTCTTTTGCAGATCGTGGCATTGGATATTCGGTGACTGCTTTAATATTGTTTACATTTGGACTAATTCCTTTGTCATCAATCAGATATCCTAAATAATCAATTTCCCTTTTTAAAAACGAACAATTATCTAATCTTAATTCTAACTTATTCTTCACTAAAATGGCAAACTGTTTGCAATATTTCTGTTTTCATTCGTAGTTTCGGTGGCTACTAACAGGTAGTCAATATAGATTATTATTTTACGTTCCCTTAAGAGATCTTTAAATAAATACTGGATATATCTCATGAAAATACTTGGACTATTTCTGCCAAAGCGCATTTTTGTGAATTCAAATTGACCCATATGCGTAACAAATGAAAAGTATTTGGTGGAGTTTTCATTAACATTAACGTGATAAAACGCGTTCTTTAGATCAAGTTTCGTAAGATATCTTTCGTTGCGCAAACTTTCAATCTAATCCTCTATTATCGGTATAGGAAAATTTTCTCTCAAAGCAATCTTATTTGATTCTCTAAAAATCAATACACAGCCAGGTCTTATTTTTCTTTTTAACAAGAACAATTCGGGAAGCATATTCAGATGTACTCGGTTTGATTATATCATTATTTAACAATTCTTCTACAATAACATTTACTTGCGCTTTCTGCGCAAGTGACAATCGACGCGGTGAAAAATAAAAAGGCGCTTCGCTTTTTACATTTACAGACATCTCAAACGCTACAGCAGGTTTCGTAGGCCTTGTTGATTCAAAATATTAATCATTAAGAGTTTTAGTTGCCGTTAGTCGATCTTCCGGTGACAAGCTGTCTTCAATATTCAAAGATTTCTTACCATCCTCGTGAATGTCATCTATTAGGAGCAATTCACTCTAAACAGGATTTGTTAAAGGCATAAGACATAAGTTTTCATTAATAATACAATTAAATTGGCCATTGGTAATGAAGTTTCTGCCTAACACAATATTACAAGATATAGTGCTATTGTGTACTACATGAGAATTGAAATCTAATGTATAATTTTCTACAGTTACTCTATCACAAAATGATCCTAATATTGCCAATTTGCTACTATTAATACCCCAAAATGATTAGTGACTACAGTCTGGCTCTAAATCAATATCTTGTATTACCTCTTTACGAATCAAAGAAACTGGACTACCTGTATCTAACACAGCATCAAAATTCTGTTTTAACTTATTTAAATGTATAATTAATGTGTAAGGCGGTATCACTGCATCCTCTTCAACCAGTAGTGTTGTTGAATCCGGTGGTACTTTCTCCCTTTCTTTGTGGGCAATTCCGTTTCTGGTGTCCCATAGAGCCACACTCAAAGCAGGACCGTCGGTCTCGTTTCGGTCTAGGACATATATTTTAAATATGCCCCTCCTGGTTACAATTGAAGCATCTAAGATCACTCCTCGGCCTGTTGGATGTCTTCGTTGGTGGTACCACAGCAATTCGGTTCGTTGAGGCTCGTCGTTCATCATTTGCAATGTCCCCCATAACTTGTAGCATATGCGACAACTCCTTGAACTGCTTGTCCATTCCATCAATGATGTAAATGATCAAGTCGTCTTGCACTAATCCTATTTGATTTCCTAATAGTACCTTTTCATGGAAATAGGTAGCAAACTTCTCACTCTTTTTCCATCGTCTGGCCTCAAACTTCTTCATCATTGTGATTTTGTCCTCTCTGCTCTTAAACATTTTAATCATTTCAGATTTTATTATTTCTAATGTTAAAAGAGCATGTTCCGGCTTTGAATGGAACCAATCCCGTGCCATTCCTCCCAGCTTGTTAATTATGGTTAATAGCATCTTATCATCCGTGACCCTGTATATTCTCTTCGCCCTATCTATGCGTTCGAACCACTTTTCTACATCTTCGTTTGCTAACCCTTGATACTGCGGTATTAATCCACTTACATCTTTATTTTTATATATATCGCTTTTCGCCGGCATAGCGTCTATTGTTGCTGCAATCAGTTCTTTAACGCTTAGTTGCGTTGGCTGGAGTCCTTCCGCTTCGCCGGTAATAACAAAATTGCTGTCCGTCATGTTTTGTAATAAGTATAAAATATTGTGTATTCTTCCGTTTTTGATAACAATGACTTTAACTTGATGCAGAATGACATAAATCGTTTCAAATCCTACTTCGGAGAGTTGTGGGTCAGGTGATGGCCTAAATAAAACCGGCTAAAAATTCAAAACTCTATATATTTCATAACGCACTGTACATAACAAAGCGTAACACATAACTATCATAAAGTACGTTATTCCCCATCCGGGGCCTAACTTTTTCTAAGCGCGCCAAATTTAAAATATCATCCTACAATTCATATAGTTATAATAAACGTTACTTATGTAATTTACTATTTTAATTTTCCGTCCTGTTATTTTAATTACGGACACACTGAAATGTTAATGTTATATTTTGTACATTCTAGATTTTGGAATATATCTACACCAGTGTACTACTCTGTAGATATATCCACATGCCTGAAATATACAAGATATAAAATAAACGTTTCATAAGGATCTTAATATTCTTTCTCGATTTTAAGATGTTTAGCATGGTGCTCCGTTTATAGAATTCTTTCTTTACCTACATTGCCAAATGGTTTATTAAAACCGGGTTAGATGGCTTTTTTCAAGAATTTTTTGAGTAGCTCGGATCTGGTTTTGTATTTCGTTTAGCGCCATCGCAACGACAAAATATTGATACTATGCTGTATATAGTTTCTGAAAGTAGGGTTAGATGGCAGCACTAGTTTAATTTTTGAAGGTATAAATAGACTCCTGGGATGACAAACATCCAAAGTGTGGACCAATGGGAGATCGGGGCAAGATGTGGTAAATTAGTTCGCATATTTTCCGTCAAATTTATTTGGTTGTACTATAAGAATTCTTTACTGAGGTAGGATTCTGTTAGTTTACAGCAACGGTTGAATTCTACAACAATAAGGGCTACCAATTACGTTTTTTTGCGAAACATCGAAGTCATCTAAAATGTGTCAAAATGCGTATCCAACTGAAGATTTTGATGATTAAATTGTAGGAAAATTATCCATCTTGGGAAAATGTTTTCTTTTCGCATGTTTTCAAATCTTTAGAAATGAATACTGTCTATATTAGTTATCTTGTGCCAATTTTGATCTCAGAATCGTATTCTGTATGATTTCGGCATTTTAATAATTTTCATCAGGTTCGCACAAAGAGATACGCTCTTAACACTAATGCACGCACAAGCAGATTAATTTGAAAACTAAGGCATTTATCAATACACAATACACTTTTGGGTGGCCTGCTCCCACCCCCATGAGTATTGTAAACTTATTATCTGCAATATTGTCCCAAAAATAATCCTATTTGTGGCGATGAGGATTGTCCTGGAAATTACTATATTGGGTTATAAAATATAATAAGTTCTTAATCGTTCTCTAATCAATATTCTTGGAAGTTTGCCTGAACAATTAATAAACAATAAACTTCATAAAGGACCTAATATAAATGTTATTTATATATAAAAGCAATTATATTATCTTTTAGTAGAGTTTACAACATATTATTGAGTGTCCGAACTAATATAGACGGTAGTGTACATACATCTGCCGATTTTTCGATCTTCTGCTGAAGAAAATTAGTATTAAGAAATGTGCTCAATTGTCACAGAATACTTATACTACAATAATTTAGATCTAATTAATATCCTATTTTGACAATTGTGTTAAAAATTATAGGCTTAATCAAAGTAGCCACCAAAAATATGACGTTTTAAACATTGATACGTCAATTTTACAAAATATACTTCTCCGTCCATTTGTACTGAGGTACATTTGATACGACATACATAGTTACAATTAACAACAAAGTTCTCGTGAATATAGTAATATCCAGTATGTTTAACGACATAATGCAAGACGAAGAAACGTATAATTACAACGATCTTCTGGAAGAAACTGCGGACTTTTTAGAAAACGAAAGATTTTTCGAAACTTTTTCGAAAGGCCATGCCAAAGCGGACATTTTGAAAGATCCATTCCTTTTGCCCGATATTAACGTTAACGATAAAATATCCCTTTGTAGAGGATTGAATTCAAAAATTAATATTTTTAAATCTGACAGGGATGGGAGTGCTTGCAAGTTGCCGCATTTAATTAATCGAGAGGAAAGGCGTTTGGTCAATGACGACGAAGATTGGAGCGATGATGTGATATTTAAAACAAAGGATAACAATGAGACGGAAATGAACGGTTACGGATACAAAAGACGAAAATTGGAAGAGTCAGTATTGGAGAGCCTGAAGGATTATGATCAACCCAGATGTTATTTGGAAGGTATACTTCAATATCTTTATTTATTCCATTAAATACCTGGGTTAGTTCTTCAGTGTGCAATTTCCTCGAAGATGTATCTTCTGCCTTCCTTTTTACGAAAAACATTCCGTATTTGGAATTCGAAATATTTTATTTGGAAAAGAGTCAGCCTATTATACAAGGTGTCTCTGAAATAAAATAAAAAAGTATGAAGAATGGAAAGATCTAATTGTATTAGATTTAAATCCAAAATATTTTGTGAAAATTCCTTCGCAGACGCGAGAAAAAAAATGGTAAAGATGTTTATAAAATATTCCTCGCGCCACTGTACTTTCAGAAGTGCACGTTACAGCTGTATCTTGTAGCGTAAAGAGTAGGGTTGGCGGTAAGCGAAGTGACTCACTCTGTTTCTAGCGTTGCGTATGAATATTTCGAGTTCTTACACAACGGCTTACACAACACGTGAATTGTTCCATATAACTTAGATTTATGGTGAAACAGGTGGAAATGCTTCTCGAACTTGTACGTATAGGTAGCGTTTTCGAAATTCACGAGCCCCATCTTACACGTGCATAATGGATGCTGTGTTTAGATTATGGGAAACAGGCAGATTGTTACCAACTTACAAAGTTCGCGAACGTGAAACACCCCGTGGAATTTGTTGAAGTTTATTGAACGAAATCCAGTAAAACAGATGGGTGTACCTCATACAACGGTACACAGCATTTTGAGACGTAGTTTATTACACCTTTATCATATTCAGCGTGTACCAGAACTGACTGAAAATGATCGTTCACTGCGTATTACATTTTGCACCAGTTTTCGTCAACATGTCGCAGAAGATATCAATTTCTCTGCTAAAGTATTATTTTTCATGTTATATTGACGATGGATTATCATAATAATTAGAGTTGTTGTTTGGGCTATTTTCATAGTTTGTTGAACTTGTGCAGTCCGATGTTTCGGCAGTTAGTCTGTTAGCTTAGTAGTTAACGTAGGTAGAATACCAAATTCGAGGGAAAACAAATCGAGTTCAATCTCTGTACATAAGTTTCCCTAATAAAAAAAAGGGAAGAAAATACGTCAGACAAAAAATCATCGAACATGATGAAGGTGGGAAGTAGCAGCCCTTTTCAGGGCTACCCTGAAGACGCCAGTAGAGTATAACTGCCAAAACATCGGACTACATAAGTTCAACAAACGATGGAAATTAGCCCAAACAACAACTCTAATTATTAAAGTATTATTCACCGATGAATGCTGTTTCACATGGTATTACGAATTATCACAATGCACATCATTTGGCTGATGCCAATCCACATGTGGCAAGACAACATGTTTCACCATCTGTTTTCGGTGAACGTATGGGTAGGTATTTTAGGAAGTACGCTTCTAGGACTTGAATTGATTCAAAATGTTTTGGATTTATATTCTATATAATTACACCTTTTCATTTTCCGTACATTTTTATTTTATTTCAAAGACCACCTGTATAAGTGACCAATGCGAGCATTATGTACTATCTGTTTTACTACTGCTGATTTGTACTTAAAATAATTTAACATTTTCTTCATAAGCGGACCAACTCCGTAAATTTTTGTTTCTTGGGTGTTAATTTCCTCAATTCATTTTTTTCTATCATGGACAAGGAAAATCAGGTCAACTAAGTATGCATAATTTATTTTTATTGCCTCATACTTTCTTTAATAACCTTTTCCCCATGACACGAAACTGGACCATCATCATTTATAACAATATGAAGTTACATACCAATTAGCAGTATGAATTCCACAATCAAATAGTCAACGTTTCAAAGGATTTATGATGTGTATTGGTTACACCATCATCAATATATAAATATGAATGGCTCTTAGAAACAGAGTGAAAATTTGTCCCTTTGTGAACCTTGGTTTTCAAAGATTTTCGATCAATTCACAGGAGAAACCAAGAGCACGCGTCATCTGATGCTCGAAATGAACGAGTTCTACTTGGAAATGGCGGAGCAGCTCCGATACCTGAAAGGAAGTTTACTGGACAGCGCTCGAATGAAGACGGAAGAAACTGAGAGCGATACTGCAAGCGTATCGAGTTTCCAGAGCGAACTGAGCAAATTAATCACATCGATCGAACGTGACGATCAAAAGGTGGCAGAAAATGTGAAAATACTAAAGGTATCTAGACACCATTAATTGTCACTAATCATACACTGAAGAAATTGCTGAAAATTTACAGCACAATATTGACTATTGGGTTGATCATGATCGAAGGAATGTGTCCTATTTTTTTGTAATACAAAAAAAATAATATCAAACGCAATTTCTATAGTTCATTAAATCATCAAATCAAATTCAACTTAAACTTAATAATAGCTGTTGTATTCTTTTAAAAAACCACACCAATACCGTGTTTTTCTTGTCGATTCCGGAAACATTGCAGGTCCCCTGGTATAATAGCTTTGCTAGAGGAAGTGGTGGTGGGATGTATATTGAAGGGAACAATACTAGATTTAGGAAAGAAAAGTAATAAAAAAATTTATTGCACTATTTATAGGGGAACTACAAAACTATGTGCAACTATAGAAATTTCGTTAATTGTAGTTGCATAAAAAATATTTCAATTAAAAAAGAATTACTTTATTTGCCCAACATACTGAAAAATCATTGAAAACGTGCCCAGTCAACTTATAATATCACCATGGTATTTTCTCTTTGAAATCAATTTTTTATTAATTGATTTTTCTCTGAAACGCACTGTTTCTGATATAAAGTTGTTCCAAATTAGATTCTTCATTTTCGATATAAACTAATTACTTAATTATAAGGAAATAAAAGAAGAAAGGAATGTAATACACCAGGAGATTAGATCTCTTTCCGGCGAAACAGATACAAGCGTAACCGAAAGCGAAGACATCCAAATTCGGAAACGTCTTGTATCTAAAGAAGTTGTAAAGATTGAAAACAAGAAGGAAGTCGGTAAGTCCCTCTAAAAATTATTTCTATACTGATTCATTTTTAAAGGGTAATTAGTTTAGTAATGCCGAGATCACTTTCTATATCATTATCTATTATCAATTGTGATTGTGAGGTTCAGACATTAGCTTTCTGAATAAATTACTTTAAATGATATATTATAGAGATTGTCATACCGCAATATTTAAAATAATATTAAACTACGAACAGGCAGGCATTCCAAATTCTAAGCTTTTGATAAATCTCTCAAAAATAGTATATAAAGGAGGTTTCTATAAGACGGTAAGATTTGAATTGCCCGCCATGTTTGATAGTGATAATGACACGTGACTATTATATGACAGAACGAAATAAGAAAGTCCTTATTTACACAGGACTATAGTCGGGAAATGAATAACAAACTATTAAAGAAGTAACTTCATGTCACGGAGGGAGAGATATTCTATATTTTAAAAGTTTCCTTCTGGATATGTTTTAAGAGAAACAAAAATATTTTTTTAGATCAAGGCGAAAAGGAATCAGGTGACGAGAAAAAGAAAAGCCCACCGTACGAAGGAAAAGATTTCGTTACCAAAAACAAAGAGGTAAGCACTTTCAGAATTATGTATCAATTTTGATCATAAAGGATTTTTTAAATGACATTACTTTGACACTTTATATTTATTTTGAAAGAATTTGTAACATATACATATATAAAGAGATAACGGCAAATCTCAAAAGAACAGAAGCAAGAAATATCGCCCATTCGCTTTCAATAGTCACCTAAACAACACTTTTAAAGCTTGCAATGTTTCACTCACTTTTTACAGAGTATTGATCAAACAATTTGGTTAGTTACTGACTTTCTCCGTTGCTGTTACAGTTGGCTAAAGAATACAATATGACGAGGTATTGTTTAACAGATGAAGAAAAACGACGTTTGCAAGTGTTACTTTCGGATATTGGTAAGTGTCTTTTTATTTTATCCATTGCGCTTAATATATTTATAATTAGAGCTGCCAAAACGGCTGGAACATTATAGCCGTCCGCATCATGGTAAATACGAGGACGACATGAAATGTTTCCGGAATCGACTCCGGACTTTCTGCAGACTATAGATGAGGATCACACTTTGAGAATCCTAAAAATGGTCGCCATGACCTTTCCGGTAGATGGTCTTGCTTTCTTCGGAGCCGATTCACCCGGAAAAGTCCACTGCTTCGTCTATTCTTTAGTCTCTGGTAAGTAGTGGTAGATCCAAGTCTCAGCCACGCTTACGAAACGATCTTAGATCCTGACCAGACACTTTTCCGAAACGGTCACCCGATTTTGTTCTTGCTGCGGTGTAAGCAAACGCGGTACCCATCGCTCCGAGAGCTTTTTCATACCCAAAATTTCGTGTAGGATATGGCCAACGCGTTCTTCCGTGATGCCTGTTGTCTCTACTATCTGTTTAAGTTTCAAACGGCGATCGGATAACACGACATCGTGAATCTTGTCGACCATTTCATCATTGGTAGCGGTTTTTGGGCGTCTACTGCGTGGTTTGTTACTTGTGCTTGTGCGAGCACGCTTCAACTTACTCACCCAAATGCTGATGGTTGAAAATGATGGAATACATCCGCCATGAACCTCTAGCAAAATATTTCGAATATCCGTGGTCGTTTTTCCAGCCATCCAGAAGTGTTTTGTCGCTGCACGAAATTCGATTTAATCCAGTTTTGCGAAACCGCCTGACTTGCTACATAAAACACACTCTTAAACAACAACTATTGACAGTAGGCGTCTGAAATTTTGACAGTTGCCATAAAAAAGGTTGCTCTTGCCGACCAATGCATCCACTTCAACTTTCGTGCATCATCTCTTGCGGATTCTGGAAACATTTCAGGTTGATCTCGTATTTGACGGTGTGCCTGGTTTCAAAATCTTTCATGAAGATATTACCTGTGATGGGTGATAGCGGTTTATTAAGTTTATCAATATGTAAAACATCTATTTCACAAATAACGGTCAAAGGTATACTGAAGAACTGCTTCAATATAACAAATATCGCCTATCAATTCTTTATCAGATTCGTATGCACTTAGTTTCACAATATTGTATTTCAGACGTATGCGAGGAAAACGATGTGGAAACTGGCATTCAAAAGGCTAAAGAACACGAGGAAAAACTTCTTCAGATGAGGGAAGTCAAAGTAGTTGCGGAGACTAACAGTTCGCAAGAAAATGAAAACGAAGATTTGGACGACTTCATGAACAACAACGGTTTCAAACTCGACGCTAGCGATAGCGAAATTTTGAGCGATTTAGATCTGAAACTAATCGTATGTATTTAATAACTTTTTTAGGTTAGGACGATATACCGAATTACGATTTTGTTTATAATTTAATGTAATAGGATTTACGAAAAGACGAAACATCAGCGGAATCACATGTCAGCATGGATATCGAGAATTTCGACGACCTCAAGGAAGCAGAAAATCAAGGTAAGCACTGGAAGTTCCAACTGTTGCAGAGGAGACTGAGGCATATCGAGAAGAGTTTAGCCGAGATTTGCTCGGAAAGAGAGAAGGAAAACGAAAATGAAGACAAAGTGGATGAAAAGGAAACTGTAAAGACGGCCGATATCGTTGAAGAATACCGGCAGAGTCTCTGCGACTTATCCGTGGATATCGAAGAGTTAGAATATAAGGCGTCGAAGGAGTCTGAACTTGAGAATGAAAATGAAAACGGTAACACAGAGTGTATTGGGAATTGAGGATATAAGATGTTAAATTTGATTGGTTTGTTTTATTTTTTGAGATCTCCGCATTACTTTCCAGAGGTGACAATTACAAACTTCTTGTGCAAGGGCTGGTGGGGGTATTTCTAAATGTAACGTAAAAAACAAATACACAAACTATAGCAAATCGCGCTTTTGCGCAAGCTCAAACGATTTTGAGAAGCAATCAATGATAGAAATTTCTGAACGCCTGCCAGGTGGCAATAGCCGCTATTTAAACTTTGGGTTTATAGGAATATATCAGAAATCAAATCCCAAGTGCATAGAATAATTAAGTTTTGTATAATCTTACTGTTTGAATACAACCCAACAAGTTTCTATTTTCCATTTTACGTGTCTAATATCTTTCTAACATTAACTTGCACTTCCCATTCATTTCTGCATTTCATTCATATTGTACAGATGTATTTAATATATTGTTTGCTATTATTTACAGTCCCTGCGCTTTTTATTAGGGCCACTTTATAAATTTAAGCTTGTGCGTTTCCAAAGCGATAATTTACAAATACAAGTATAAAATTCATGAATGCGGTTTACAATAGCTTTGTTATAAATACGTTCCCTAAATATCTTTTTAAGAAATTGAGAATGTTCATGACCTCTTGCCTATTATTATCTCCCTCATGAATCGTTCTGTACTGTATAGAGGATGGGTAGAAACAAGACCGAAAGACGCAGTAATTCGTAGAATATTATTTGGATAGGTTATTATTGTAGAAAGAATACTTATCTGTTTATGTAATAACGTTCTTTCCGTATTTACGTGTTAGTGTTGCACTTTAACTTATTGCTTGTATGCGCTTTATGTTTTTTCGTGATGGATAAAAAAAGACATATTAAATGAGGTGTCCCGACAAACAGAGCAGCGAATCATTGTTTTAATGAAAGAAAAGATACCCATTACAAGTACTGGAAGAGCGTTTTGCGGCAAGAAAAGGATCACTACTAATCGAGATGATCGACGTATCCTGCATGTAGCAGCTAAAAATCGAGATTTATCCGCACAAAGAAATAGGAAATGTAATGTATCAACAAGGAGTGCAAATATCCACGCGTATAGTACGTAGACGATTGTACGAAGCCCGATTAAAATGCAGACGCCCCCTGAAAAAGCCAAGATTAACACCGATGATGAAGCGAGCACCTTATAAATAGGCAAAACGTCATCAACATTGCACAATTGAAGATTGACGAAAGGTAAGACAAAATAATTTAAATGAATATATAAGTCAAGCAAAATTTTTTTGTTTGATCAATATGTTTTTGTTAAAAATCGTATCCAGCGATGAGTCAAAATTAGAAGCCATAACTGAAAGATCTCAATTTGTTAGACGACGTCTATCTGAACTGTTTGGTGAAGCTAGTCTACTAAAAACGGTGAAACACCCTCTCTCAGTTACGGTATGGTTCTGTATATCAATCGAAGGTCCTGTACCACAGTATTTTTGCCAAGGCACCGTGAATCCACACCAATATAAGCGTGTATTGGAGGATGTCTTGATGCCATATATCAATGATTTATATCCGAATGAAGGCCACCATCCCACATGGGCAAATCCATCCAATTTTTCTTGGAAACACACGCTCTACCAGTGTTACCTTGGCCGGGAAATTCTCCCTATCTGAATGCAATTGAGAACGTGTGGGGTGTTCTAAAATCACACGTTTATTCCAGAAGAAACACTACAAACAAGCAATTAATAAGAAATATTGAAGATGTATGGCAAAATGATGCTACAATTAGATATACCATTAACGTTTGCATAGACAGTATGCCAAAAAAGAATAAGATCGACTATAAAAGCCAAAGGAGGCATTACAAAATATTAGTTATATAATTGTGACGATGTCTATAAACAGTTCTAAATAAACTTAGCTTGTACAATACGTTTCTCATTATATATTTTAATAAAATCTCTATTTTGGCAAGTGGTCCTAATAAATTAGACAGGGACTATATAACCAAATCTATATGTAATCTCCGTGT
Source organism: Trypoxylus dichotomus (assembly GCA_023509865.1). Lineage (NCBI taxonomy): Eukaryota > Metazoa > Arthropoda > Insecta > Coleoptera > Scarabaeidae > Trypoxylus > Trypoxylus dichotomus. The sequence goes on from CM042075.1 coordinate 53,461,549, forward strand.
AATTAGAATTACCTTAGTTCAAGTAGAAAATGTCGACGTAATGGAAATCTCAGTAATTATCCCAATTTACTAAATCAAGATTCTAATCATTAGCAATTCATTCTGCTAATTATACTCTTTATCTTACATTTCGGTTAGTATTGTTGTGCTTCTTAATTGTTACTATGACATCATCGCTAAATGTGTAAACTTTCATTTATAAGAACAATCAGGTAGCTTAGGGTTGCTCATTAATGCAAAACGGAAGTTGCTTATAAATAACCAACAGTACATAATATAATGCAGTACATGATCTAAAGATTTACGATGTAATAAAGTCTACGTTGTAACCCCATTCAATACACAAGTTCAATTCATGCAGATTTACGTAAATAAGACATCATCCATCGTACAAAGTAAAATATCCAAAGTCTTATTTACAATGGAACGGTAATTCCTTCTTAAATCTCGAGATATTCAAAAAAATTGATGCATTGGATTGGATATCCACTTTTTTTTTCAGTTGTTAATTTGATGGCAATTTCAAAATGAAATTCTTCGGTCTCTCCAAAAGAAGACGTTACCCACTGGATGTCACCTGTTATAATAATAATAATAATAATAATAATAATAATAATAATAATAATAATCACAATATAATAATAATAATAATCATTTGATAATAATAATTCTTTATTGCCCAACAGCCCAAGGGCCAATTACAGGGCAAATTACAATACAATTCTTATTTAAAATTAAAAAAAATAATAATTCTGTAGAAGTAGACTGAAAGCACCTCATTACTCTGTTTTTAAGGTTTTCTAAGCATGCTGGTATCCCTTTTGCAATCATAGAAACGTCAAGAAACAACGCCGTATTACAGTGCGGACTAATATTAGATGCGGGATAACACATAAGAATCTAAAAGAACAGATTACAATCGCGAAAATATTGGAACCAACATTATTACAGTACATATTAAACTTGCCTAACATTTTTCTTCTACTGACTAAGGTCTGATACTTGTTTTTAACTAATATAGGTATGCTGATACCAAATATGAAACCCAGTTTTCCCTAGCACGTCACGTTTTCTTTTCTACGGCATTTCTTGTTTGTCCAAATTGGATCTTATCAGGCAATATGTTAAAGCTCTAGATTTGCAAGGGGTTTCAAGTACATATGTACAATTTCCACGACTAAGTTACGAAGAGTAAATCTGGGGTATTTGATGGACCTCAAATTAGAACTTTAATAATAGATCCGAATTTCATCAACTCTATGAACGAAACTGAGGAAGAAACCTGGACTTCATTCGCTATGGTCCCTAACAATTTTCTTGGTTTCAAAAATGTCACCGTCTAGGTTGTAACATAAGAGTAAAGCTTCATTTTCTTCATAGTGATCTTGATAGGTTTCCTGAAAATTTAAGTGCTGTAAGCGATGAACAATGCGAGAGATTTCATCAAGATTTGAAAACCATGAAAACTCGGTATCAAGGAAGGTGGGACCCTCATATGATGGCCGACTACTGTTGGAGTGTTCAAAGAGATTGCCAAACTATAATAAACAACATAAAGTGCAGCAAATTAAAATTTATTCCCTGATTGTTTTTGTTGTTTTTGCAAGTACTTTTGTAATTTTTGAATGATTATTAAAATAAATACTTATACTATACTTGTGTCTAATATTGTATTTAAATAAATAAATGAATTATTAAAATTTTATACTTTGTTTATATCTTATTAGTTCTTAAGTAACAGCAAAGGATGGCATAGAGTTAAATTTTGACGTGTAGAAGTCAACAAAAATTGTGTAGGGCAGTGTTACCTTTATCTCAATATTTTTGTTTATGGCGTAAATTTTTACAGTTAATTTTTTTTCGATTCCTTTTGTTGCGTAAATACATAACCGTTTTATTTTTCCGAATCGTGCACCATATCGTCAACAAGAGCCAAAGATGCGGAATACTAATACGGCAATTGAGTGGTTGGGATAAGCTGGGGTGAAAAGAGCACAGATGTATAATAGACGCATAATTTTCCCTCGGAGGCTATTGTCTTTCAAATCCACCCCATTAATTGCCGCGTCCTGTGTTCAAGAGTCAAAAATCCGGGATGAAATCTCCTTAACCTCCCTTCGAACAATGAATAGCGATGTTTGCCGTCGTACAGTCAGCGCAATACGAAATACGCAATGCGGCAGAGTTCAAATTAAACATATAAGGACTACTATTACTACTGGATAGGGGCCTAGGTAACAATGATTGTAGTCATACGACCTATAAGATCTAAATGTTGTAAGAATACTCTTAATGTGATTTAAAGGTTTTGATAAATCTTAGTATTAGTCTAGGATGCTCGTTCATTACTTCAGAAGGTGTTAGATATTTGCTTTTGAAAAATTCATGTTGAAAGCAAGTTTGTGCAAATACTATTTCAGAGCTATATGCTCTGTCAGTAGTCTGAGGTACCGTTTGCAGAAAGATAGCGATAGCTTTGATATACTTGGCGAGGGAGAAATGAAGTATGAGGTCCTTTGATGTTCTTTCCATTCCTTGATTTTATGTTTTATGCGACTCTTTGTTGTGGTAAACTACAATATGGTTCTCAACCAATGAAAGACACGCGAGCTGCTTCTTTAGCTAGCATATTGGGTATCATAGTGTCATTTGATTTTGACGTCCCAATTACCTTAAAATCAGACTTAATACAGCATCTAATCCTATTTGACTACCAGTCAAAAAAATATTGTTCGTTCCACCTTCAAGCTCGTTCTCGAAGATCTTTCTTGGGTCTAAGGCATAGATTTTAGTCTGAAATATATTCGGATGCAACCTCTACCACCTCTGATGACTGCCGCTCTTTCTCAAGAGATTGGCCTTTTTTATGGAACATGCAAAAAATTGCAGTTTTACCCAATGTAATTTGTTCGTAAATAAAATTTTATATATTACATTATGTATGTGTACATTTTTCTAGTATATGTACGTATTCAATAACATTTATAAATTTTTGCCTAGAAGAAAATAACGATAATTTCGAATATTGTAAATGTATTATGCAGAAGATAATAACTTTGGGGAAACATTTATAATCCTGAACTGTACGATACTTTATCAAATTCTTACAATTATAATCTCTAACAGTCTACAATTTTATTTTCAGTTGCAATAAAGGCCTTCAAATAACGCACATACATAAAACAAAACCATTTCTGTTTTTTTTAGTTTTTCGATAATCCAAAAATAACAAGCGAAAAAAAAACAATCTCTGTCAATGATACCATTTCATAATCTGGGTTCTTGATCAAGAATTGATATGCATGTATATACTAAAACAATGTTTGATGTAACTCTTGGTGTTATCGCATACTTCTAAGAGTCGTGTAGATCGTATCTGTTGAACAAACACATACACAATTTGTATTTCAATTTCCTATGATTGTATGCTTTCACAAAATTCCGATGATAATAAGAAAAAGTGCTGTAAGATAAAAGACTAATGACTGTTCACATTACTAGACTTAACAATAGATAGAACAATGGGGAAACGTACTATGGAATGATGAGTCGAAATTGAAATGTTGGTGAAAACCACAGAACATTAAATCGCCTACTGCTTTAATAGCTTACAGAATCTGGCGCCATTGCCATTTATATTTTCCATGTCATATTATTCTAATTACGACCACACTGAAATGTTAATGTTATATTTTGTATATCCCATATTTTGGAATATATCTACAACTGAAAATGTTAATGACTAATTTGTGAAAATTATCCATCATGGGGAAATATTCAATATTCTAAAATAAGAGGAGGATTTAGCAATAGTCGTTACACTTTTCACATGTTTTCAATTCTTTAGACACGAATACCGTCTAGATTAGTCCTCTTATGCAAATTTTAATTTAGTTCAGTTTTAGAATCGTATTCTGTGTGACTGGAAATATCATTCGATGAGCCTTGAACCAAATCCAAGATGGGCAAAATTTTGACTAATTTTCAAAGGGGTACGTTTTTTGAGAAAAATTGAAATCATCCAAAATATGTCACAGTGCATATGCAACTGAGGATTTTGATGATTAGATTGTAGGAAAATTATTCATCATAGCGAATTACTTCATATTCTAAAATTAGAGGAGGATTTAGCAATAGTTATTACACTTTTCAGATGTTTTCAAATCTTTAGAAACGATTACAGTCTAGATTAGTCCTTTTGTGCCCATTTAGGTTTTAGAATCGTATTCTGTATAATTGGAGATATCATTTGGGAGGCTTGAACCAAATCGAAGATGAGCGAAATTTTGATGAATTTTCAAACGGGTTTACGTTTTTTGCGAAAAATCGAAGTCATCTAAAATATGTCAAAATGTGTATGCAACTGATGGTTTTGATGACTAGAATCGCTATTCTAGCAAGTGGCCCTAATAAATTGGATAAGGATTGTACATGCTGAACTTGATTATGCAAATTAGATGGAAAAAATGTAACAGTTAATGGAGCCAAACCGGACGACTCCAAGATCATTAACAAAATATCGTTGTGTGTATGCAACTTAAAAGACAACCCGCGTATCAGTGCTAAAATATATCGAAAAAAGTTTTTGCCTTACATGAAATCATATTTACAATTCCTTGATCTTACATTGTGTAACCTTATTCAATTCAAATAACGATTCAAGTCCTTGGAAGCAACTTGAATAATTTCAACGTTCGCATCTCAAAAATGAAAATTTATTCAATCGTCTCATCCAGTAAAAATAAATATGGAGCATCTAACTTTAAAATTGGTAAGTTGATCGTTATTTCCAATAATAAAAAGATCAATTGTTAATATTGCGACTGAGATACGTTTTGTAAACGTGCTCCTTATTTATCAAAAGGCAATTATTGGCAAACATGTTCCACTTTGATTGCAGATCGAGGATTTCAGCGAGAGCCAAAACAAAATATATTTTATTTAGCCGATAGAGAGAAGACAGGAGAACGCTTGAAAAATTTCTGTAGTATTATTATCCAGGCAGAAGTGATTTGCCAGTAAATCATCCCCAGTCACAATCTAAACGTATAGGATTATTGGATTTGGGGCCGAACTACCGTCGAAGCGAAGGGGTCCGTGCGGAGAGGGGTGACGTGAAGGGACACGGCGGGTCGGTTAGGGCCTTGTTAGGCCGAAGGGGAGAATTGTCGTGTTCACCTAATTCGATACGTCGCCACGCCCAGCGTTTTACCGGTTGCCTCGGCGACCAAATTTCAGTCAAATGGCGTATCCGGGCGGGGTTCGGCGGGGGCAAAAACCTGCCTGAAACCGGATCCAGGAATGAAAATCGGTTCTGATAGAGTTTAACGTTACGTACGATAACCTTCCTATACACTGTTAAAAGTGGTTTACGTCTAGCAATGGTGACGACGTTTTTAATGGAGTCTTTCTATCCTCTCTTTTAAAATTAATCTTATTTCTATGTGATGCTATCAATGTAATCAAAAGAAAATACTCTAACATCTTATCACTATGTACTATAAGAAGCAACCTAGTTCCAGGATTACCTGATGTGTTTTCGGAATCGACAAGAGATGGCGCACGGCAACTGTCAAAATTTCGGACGTCTACTGTTAATAATTGTTATTTAAGAGTATAAGGTGCTTTCACAAAAGTGGATAAAATCGAATCTCGTGCAGCGATAAAACACTTCTGGACGGCTGGAAAAGCGGTGACACCGGAGCAAAAGCGGAATCGGGTGACCATTTCGGAGGAGTATCTGGCCAGGATCCAACGCATTTCAAGGGATTTCTTCATACGTTTCATAACCGTGGATGAAATTTGTATCCACCACTATATGCCGGAGACCAAGGAACGCTCGAAGCAGTGGACTTTTCCGGACGAATCAGCTCCGAAGAAAGCAAAGACCGTTCCATCGAGCGGAAAGGTCATGGCGACTATTTCTTGGGATTCCCAAGGTATGATCCTCATCGACTATCTGCAGAAAGGAAGGGCGATAACGGGACAATACTACAGCAATTTATTGACGCGATTCGATGCAGTATTGAAGGAGAAGCAGCCTCCTTTGCAGCGGAAAAATGTGACACCACGACAATGCACCGGCTCATTCATCCCACATCGTCGTGTCCAAATTGATTGAGTTGCGCTACGCATTGGTCTCTCATCCTCCATATTCACCGGACTTAACCGCCAGCGACTTTTTCCTATTCTCAAACCTGAAAAAATCACTGGAAGGAAAGAGATATGCCTTAAATGAGGAGGTCATTGCCGCTACAGATGGCTATTTTGCAGACCTCGATACATCCTACTTTTCCGATTGCTTGAAGAGACTGGAGCACCGTTTGATAAAGTGTATTGATCTTCGAGGAGGCAACACCGAAAAATAAAAATAGAAAACCACATCAATATCGTTTTTTTCCGATTCCAAAAACATTTCAGGTCACCCTTGTATAGATTTGGTTATAATAACAAACGATATACTAAATATGTCTGTACAAAATAAAGGCAGAGATTAATCTAAGGTACAAATAAATGAATTGTAATATTAGGAAGATAATAAATATGTAAGGTATAAAATAGAAGCACGTTCGGTTGTATATTAACGGAATCATTCACTGGAAAGATATGTTTTTAATACGTCATGGTGAATGTGAAAGATCATTCACATGTTCACTTAGCCTATACACTGTCGGTGTGCGCCCTCTATGGTTTACCAGTCCATGGACTGCTCTGGAAAAGGCTTGGGAAACTGTACCCTGTTTGAATTGCGGTGTTTTGAACGGCAGGCGAGTGTGTTATTCTTCCGGCACTAGTTTGCCAAGAATATTCACTTAAGCTATTAGTTTAGACATGGTGATAGTAGCAGAGAGGAAATTGCGATCTGTCGAGCAAAAAATCGCTCAAAGGTACGCTGATGATGCCAGCGTTTTTGTCTCCTCATATTGTCTTTCTCGTGAATGATTCCACCAATACCGTGAGTAACTGCATTTAGCAACATTATTAAGCTAAGGACTGTTTTCTAGGCATTTTCGAAGTGTTTATTGAAGCCGCCATTCTTAATTTTCTGCATAATGTGTTCAATATTGAATATCTTCACATAAGTCTGCTAATTAGTTTTCGTAAATGTGCTGTAGATCAAGTTGTAGTTAGATTCAGAGAGATTGAGAGAAGTTTCTGTGGGGCGGCTGTAAGAAATGGGTGGTGTCACTTGGGAGGCCTAGCAAAATCCTCCACGCAATTGTAATAGAAAAAGTGATCACCGTTAAGAATTAAAGTTATGGCTTCCTTTATTTCAAATTTTACCTCACACATCTTGGAAATGATATAGGGAAGTCATAGATGTAGAAATTTTTAAAAAATAGTGTTAAATTTGATTCGGCATATCATATAATACCAGCAATGCACTCTAAATTTCTTTGATGATCCTAATGTTTTGACAATACACAAAATTACGTTTTACTTATCGTCCTATTTACATGGAACAGCTGAAAGGTAATCAGATCTGCGGATCGATATCTACTCACGCAAGATATAATCTTAGCAAGCATTGTTAAAATAATATAATTCTCCAATAAAACGGTAAACAATTTCTTAATCTTAATTGGTTTATTTTCGCTCTCGACGAAGATATCGATTAGAATTTTTGTTTCGTTCATTACTGACACTAATAATGATATCTTACTAGTTAAACCTTCTACAAAACACAAGTATATGTACTAGATCTAAGATATAAAACGCAATCAATTACGCGCTTAGGTATGTTATGATCTCGAAGATAAAGAGACATTATTCGAATGTTATTCGAATAATTAAATTTTTCCATAAAAACTCCTCATGAATTGCATGGTAAAAAAAAAGGAACACGTTCATTTCTGCGCTCGATTTGTTTTGTCTCGGTTATACCACGTAGTTGCTATTGGATTCTGCGCCATCTCCAATACACTCGGCGAAATTTCTATAGTTCCATATAGTTTTGTAGTTCCCCTATATGCATTTAGTAACTGTATGAGTTTGGGAATTACGTAAATATGTTATGTAAATATCTAAGTTAAGATATTTTTTTTTATCAATAGGTTAAGATTGGTATATATATACGAGGATAAGCCGAGAAATTCGGTAACTAAAGCATAGCATATAGCAATATTTCAATGAAATCTGTGTTTCATTTTTCGATATAATCTCCCTCAAGATTAATACATTTGTTTAGTCGGTGCTCAAGTTTCTTTGTGCCCTCACAGTACTCATTTTCCTCGAGCTTCTCAAAATAGTGGTGCACGCCAGCTATCAGCTCTTCATCCGAAGCAAAATCTCATACCGCCGAGGTGTTTCTTAAGCTTGGTGAAGAGATAGATATAGTCCGACGAAACTAAATACGGTGAATAAGACGGATACTCAAGCGTTTCCAACTTTAGTCTGGCCAATTTTGCTTCGACAATTCTGGAGCATTGTCTTGATAGAAGTGGACCTTTTTTGCCTTCTTTCGGGTCTCTTTTCGACGATAGCTGCCTTCAAGCGATCCAAAAGTTTAGTTATTGTCCAGTAATTGTTTGTCGATAAGCATTCTAGAAAGCCCATCACCTTTCCTGCCGATAGAATAACTTTAGCCTTATTTGGAGCCAGTTCACGACGTTTAGTCCAGTGGTTTGATTACTGTTTACTTTCCGGTGTGTAGTGGTGGATCCACGTTTCTTCGCAAGTCACAAATTGGTGTAAAATATCTATTGAATTTTTCCGAAACCGCTCCAAAATAGCTGTAGAACATTCCACGCGTTGAAGTTTTTACGGTGGTATGAGCAAACGTGGCCTCCATCTTGCACACCGCTTCAACATGTCTAATTTAACATTTAGAAAGTACGTATATCAGTATTAACGAATAATAATACTGATGTAAATTGAATATCTTGAAAAGATTCTTAGGGAGGGTTTATTCACATTCGGATAAAGTTGCAGGTAGCGCAATCTAACGGATAAACACAAACATGTCTTTATTCACCTTCTAACAAATAAATTGGTTAATTGCTTATCAGGGGGATAAATTTACCCGTTGTTAAATCCTCCTGATAAATGTATATCTATCGGATATTATAACATCACTTTATTTCGTGCGGTTGTTTTCATATAGAAATATTCTGAATGAATATGGAACCTCTTGAATATTGGAGATGTTTTTATCGCAGAGGAAGTTCAAGCAATTGAAAACATCGATAATCGCTGTTAATTTAGTTTTGTTATTGACTTATTGTTAATAATGTTGTTGGTTTTATTTTAAATTTACTAAATTTTATTTTATTAATTAATATTTAATTAATCATTTCATTCTCAGTTCAAAATGAAATTCGTATTAGAAGTATATATAAAACCAATAAGCATTAAAACAAAATTATAATTTCTTGTACTCCTCTTTCAAGATTTTTATTTTTAGTTCATGTTCTTTCTTCAAATATTCCAACTGTTGCCCCTTAATTTTAATTTCTAAATCTTTGACTTGAAATTCTTTTTCAACAATTATTAATTGCTTTTTGAAAATATCTGATAAATGCATCAGCAAGCATTACAAATTTGATCTCACAACGGCGGAATGGGGTTGCAGTCAGGGCTTTGTGGAAACCACAGCATTAAAGATAAGACTCCTTCAAAAGATTTAAAATTTTAAAAATAAGCTTTAACCGCTTTTGTGGTATGTTTGGGGTTGTTATCTTGCTGTTAAATGAATCCAGTTGGTACCGTATTGCTTTCTAGGATTCTCAAATACACATGTTTTGTCGTTATTTGATCTCTTCTAACTAATTTTCCAATTTTTCCGCCTGAAGCAACTCCGTACCATAATGTTTCTTTCTCCATGTTTCCCTGTTTTTGAAGTACAAAATAATACTCGTCTAACATTATTCCACGAGCGCGGCGATGAGCAAACGTGTGACGTTTTCTTTCGAATTTTGATCCATTCATAACACATTTTCCCCATCATTTACACTTCAGTTTGCCAGTTTGACAATTGGTCATACCTCTTGTCCATTTCTATTTTTTTTTGTAGAACTATTGTAATAAAACTTGTGTAAAATTTTGATATTAAAAATGCAACACCTTGTGCAAACAGGTTTAACAATAAACCTATCGAAGTTAACACTCATTTAAGAATATTAAAACTAAACAGTGCACGCTTATTATTTTGCATAGTGCAAGTCTTTATAATGGGAGTAAGCAAATAGATTTGGCAACATTAGCTGACCCGTTTTAAACCGCGAAATAAATATTTATTCACTTCAGCATTTTTACTTAAATCACATCCCAGGCAATACATCACACAACCACGCCATATTGGATTAGCGACGTATAAATGTACATATTTGTTTAACACTTCCATTTCTTATCAAACGAATCGTGCGCTGACAGAATAAGACGAATTATAGTCCAAAATAGAAAGCCACGATCACTTACCTAACCCGCTTAAAAGCTTTAAACCTGACAAAATCAATCATCGTTTATATTACGCAAATCCTGTTAGAGCTTAGACATATTTTAATTGACCATGTGAGATGACGATACTGTTAACGATATTGTGCAAAGCAATCTATTGATAATTAATAAAATAATGTAGAATAATATTGATAAAGCCTAGCTGGTGTTTCATTATCTTTACGTAAAAGTATGTCTCCACTAAAGTTGAATACTCTTTGGGTAAAACTAAAACTTAAGCAAAACTATTGTACAAGGGATGTCTTTTAAGTATTACATATTGAGATATAGAGGGCGCCACTAATCAAATGTCACTACTAAAAATTAACCTCCATCTTTAGTTAACCTCAATCCAAAGAGCTTCAATGCGAAACGTGTAGAGTTGTAGCGACAACGAACTGTCAAAAGTTGACAAGTTAGTCGAAAAATAAAATTAAACCGAGAACATTTTCGTGTAATAACTTTTTTCTATTTTCGATAATGAAACACCAGGTTAGTCAACAATTTCTCGTTAGTATGGAGAATTAAAACGTGGACGGACTGGTCTTAATGACGATCCAAGGCAGTCATTCGGGAAAACATTGATGCTGTGCGCAAGCTCAATAAGAAGATAGAGTTGTGGTATATCGTGAGATTGAAGCATCATTGGGAATTTCGAATACCTCAATTCAACAAAATTTTGCAATAATTTTTTACACACAAGAATTGATTTACTCATTCGAGCTAGAAAATAAATTCCAGTCGTCTGTTTGTCACCAATACAAGCATAACTTTTCAAACGTATTAATGGATCATTACTGAACTCTTCAATTAGCTTGAAAAGATATATTTGTTCTGTATAAGACGAAACGAATTCAATTTGTTGTATTCTATAAACAATAGTTATAAATACGTTGTTTTAAGATACTTTGTAAATAAACGAAATATGTGATTTAATAATCAGAGCACAGATTTCGATATGTAGGTATGTAGATACATATACCTTCATAGATATAATTGGAGCGTAAACGTGAGATTATTACGTGAGGTAATTTAAGTAGTTTGAGTTAATGCATTCATGTGGTATTTTGCCCAAAGTGGAAGAGGATACTAATATTTGTGATCTGATAATATTGTGTATTGTTGTATTATCGCTGTACGTGTTTGATGTAATCAAATAAATGTTTGAAAATTGTATTTATGTAGAAACTTCTATTCTAATATGAGTTTCGAGTTATACTTTACATAATGTGAAAGTGTCTCTGCATTTTGCCAACTTTAAAACGAATAATGATGATGTTCTTGACAAATTCTTCTTCTCCGATGAAGCATGGTGTCGCTTATCAGGATATATAAATAAACAAACAATGCCCATCTGGTCTGGTCAAAATCCCCATGAAATCCTTCAGAGCTTTGCATTCTTAAAAAAAAGGGATTTGTTTCTCGGAAGACTCTGCGACCTCTTTCTTAAAAGATTATGAACGGTGACTTTTCAGCCCAATACGCAAATATTAAGAAACCAATTGTTAAATAAATCAGTGGTTAATAGTTAATAAAAACTTGAATAACAATCTTTGCAGGTCGAAACAACATTTGTGTACTTGGGAGCTAAATTTGCCAATAGGTTCTTTCAGTTCTACCAGTAGTGAAGGTATAAATTTACCAGCGATTTTTTCAGGATTGGGAATAGGAAACAGTCGCTGGGGGCTACGTCCCGTGAATATGGAGGATGAGAGACTAATTCGTAGCGCAACTCATTCAATTTGGACACGACAATGAGGGATGAATGAGCAGAGTATTGCCCCGTGATCTTTCTTCAGTTGTGTAGATAGTCGATGAAGATGACACCTTAGGAATCCCAAGAAATGGTCGCCACGACCTTTCTGACCAATGGAACGGTCTTTGTTTTCTTCGGAGCCGATTCGCCCGGAAAAGTCCATTGCTTTGAGTGTTGGATCCAAGTCTCATCCACGGTTACAAAACGCATGAAGAATTCCCTTGGATGGCGCTGGATCAGGATCCAGATACTACTCCGAAACGGTCACCCGATTTCGTTTTTGCTCCGGTGTGAGCAAACACAGTAGCCATCGCGCCGAAAGATTTTTCATACTCAAAATTTCGTGTAGGATATGGCCACCGCGTTCTTCTGAGATGCCTGTTGTCTCTGCTATCTCTTTCAGCTTCAATTGGCGATTGGCTAACATGACATCATGCACCTTGTCGATCATTTCATCGTTCGTAGCGTTTTTGGGCATCCACTGCGTGGTTCATCACTTCTGCGGCCACATTTGAACTTGCTCACCCAGAAGCGAATAGTCGAAAATGGTGGAGTACATCCGCCGTGAAGCTCTTGCAGAATATTTAAAATTTCCGTGGCCGTTTTCCCAGCCATCCAGAAGTGTTTTATCACTGCACGAAATTCGACTTTATCCATTTTTGCGAGGCCTTGACTTGCTAGTCAAAACACACTCTTAAACAACAATTTTTGACAGTAGACGTCTGAAAATTAAACAGTTTTTCATAAAAGAGGTTGCTCTTGCTGACCAATGAATCCACTTTAACCTTCGTGCGCCATCTCTTGCCGATTCCAGAAACATTTCAGGTCACCCTCGTATACAACGTTCACGTGAAGAAATCAAGAAAACTGACAATCTGTAAATTTTCGGAGAGGTATTTCCACCCCCTCAGAATGAATTTCAGCATGAAAAATACTATTTTCAAGTCTCAACACACTCTACTTACCTACCAGGTTATTTATAAAATCTTATGAAGTGAACGTGAATAGGCACGAATATTTTTTTGTGATTAACTCTAGCCGTCCATAAAATATAACAAAGAATTATTTATACGATAGCTGAGATACCTAGATAAGTTCGCAATTCGACAACAATACCTATATAACGTACGCAATTTTCTGCTTACATATCCGCATTCAAACATTCCAATGCAAATACCCGTCCTTTTCTATCCAGCCGCGTAGGCAGGAGAGTACATATATGCTGAATATGTATGGGGGAAGTGCGCTATCGGTGGTGCGGACGTTCAAAAGCGAGAAAAGAAATAGTCGAAGCGAGAGAATTTCAGTGGAACGATATGACGAAACTCGGATAGCATCCGCACATCGGGGAGTATGTTATCGGATGCCAAACAGACGACCCGATTTGCCGATATTGAACGTCGGCGAATAAATCTTATTATTGTCAAGAATGAGATGGAGTCAACATCGGTTTGACAGTCGGAAGAGACGCGGCCATGCTTAAATTAAATATTGCGGTGCGGAGGCCGGCGTTCCGAACGAGTTTTAGGTTGCGTTCCGCCCTACGCTGTTCGAAATTTCTCTGTGTCGAATCCTCTAAGGAATTCGTCTTATACCTTACGGTATTTCAGATATTGATTAGTTAGAATAATTGAAATAAGAATGCATATTCACACAATAAAATTTAAGGGTTTAGAAGCAGGTGTTGCGAAAATTCAAAGCTTCTTTTCAGTACCACTACGAACAAGAGCACTATCATTAATTTTATGATTATTATTATTATTTATTACCCAGCAAGGATACAGCTTATAACAAGATAATCGTACCATGATAATCATTTTAGAGTAAATGTGTAGTATAAAAAAAGAAACAATAGCAAACAAAAACGCAAAAATTCCTCAAGCAACAGAAAATTGCTCAAACAAAAGTTGCCTCAAAGCGTATCATAGTAATGTTCAAAAGGGACAAATCCAGAATTTAACATCTTATGTGCAACAATTATTTGTGATGCATCACGACCATCCGCCAAAAAAATAAATGCAAATTCTTTTAAATGATTAGTATATACGAGGGTGGATGTTTATGCTGTATCCTTCACCCCTTACAGTAAAATTGCAGTGGCATTATATTTTTTATTTTTCGACATAGTTTCTCTCTACACTAATGCACTTGGTCCATCGGTGCTCCAACATCTCAACAGCACCCTGGAAAAAAATTGGTCCGACCTCTGCAAACAACCCCTCTACAGCTTGCATCACTTCATAATTACGGGAGAAATTTGCCTCACATAAGATTTTCTTTAATTTGGGCAACAGCGTATAATCACTAGGGGCGAGATCAGAAGAATATGGTGGGTGCTCCACTAATTCAAAGCCATAGCAATACCAGATGTATGGCTGGGAGTATTATCTTGATGAAGCAGCACACGGCGCTTTAACTTTCCTCGGCGTTTCTCTTTAATAGTGTCTCAATTTTGAAATCAACTGTGCGTGGTAGGGCCCTGTAATGTTCTGTTCTGTTTGCAAATAGTCAGTCGGGATGATTCCTTAAGCGCCTCATACACAGATAGCAAAACCTTTCCAGCAGACGGCACTACCTTAAATTTGTGTAAGCGGGAAGAACCATGATGTTTCCACTTTTTGCTTTGCACTTTGGTTTCGGAATCATAGTGGTATACCCATGGCTCAACCATGGTCACATAGCGACTAAGAAAGTTCTCTTTGTTTGCTTGGTACCTTTCCAATAGATGCTTACAAATCAACACCCGATTTCTTTTTTTAATCAATGATCAGCATTCGGGACCCCCACAATCACCAAAGATGAATAGATAGCAGGTCACCCTGCAAAATATCACAATCCGCAGTGGAGGATATTCTTCGAAAAATGTTAAGGTCATTGGCGTGCAGTACACATGTAAAGATAAGCCAGTCACGAAAGTCATTAATGAAAATAATAAATAGGAATGGTCCAAGAAAAGAGTCCTGTGGCACACCCGAAAGAGACAGATATAAGCCCGACCGAAAGCCACAGTATTCAATGTAATTGGTATGCCCGCTCAGATAGAATTGCAATAATAGTATTAAACTGTCAGATATATCCTATACATGCTCAACTCTATTGAAAATCTTAGCAAAATCTGTATAAATGTCATTTGTCTGAAGACGTAGATTTAAAGCCTCAGACACATCATGAGAAAACGCGCACAAATTGAACACCGTTTATCTGCCTTTAATAAAACCATATATATATATATATATATATATATATATATATATATATATATGTATATATATACATATATGTATGTATATTCATGTTTATCTATACGTAATTTAGAAAACATACATAAATGTTCATAAAACGCATGCATACAAATGCGGAGCTGTGTCTATCCATATTGGTATGTGTGTACGTGAGCATTGTGTAAATATAAGCAAGCAAAATAAGCAGAGATAAGTAGTTTTTGCAACACTGTCCATACAGATGTCCAAGTCGCTGCTCAATATCTCAAACGGGCCTCCATCATTGCCAATTTATGGAAATATGTATGTAGAATGTCTCATAGTGTTTGTGCTTGCCAAAGGAACCAGATAGGCAGAATTCTATCTAGAATTTATACGCGAAACCAGAAAGGGCATGTATCCTAGCAAAGAATGATGAAGAATCGATGTTATTGGTTATAAGTTTATACAGAAATCTCATGCAGATTGTTTTTCTGCTATCGCTGAGGCACTATTTCTTAATGCATTAGCATAAGATCCTGGGATATACTTTCTGAATATACATCATTGCTTTTAAAAGGAATAAATTTCAAGAATTTGTGCTGGATAAATTCACTGAGTAATACGAGGAGAGGTCCAGAAGTTCGTGGAATGGAGGAGATGGAGTGGGGATAGGGCCGCTCGCTAGGTGTCATTCTGAGTGGCGCCTCATTATTAGTACATAAGTTAAGTTGCAGCCTTATAGCGTCAGTCGTTTACGAACAGTTGCGTGCTAAACAAGTCAATCCGGAAGAAAACTGAAACTATGGAGGAAATTGAACACCGTGCTGTGATAAAGTTCCTTACAAAGCAAAGAAAGAACGTTCAAACCATATTGAATGAAATGGAAACCGTTTATGGGGAACAGTGCCCTAGTAAATCAATGATTTATAAGTGGCATGGTCTTGGCCGGCCAGTTGAGGCCACCACATCAGACATCGTCGAAAAAGTGCAAAAATTTCTACTACAAGATGCCCGTTTGAAGAAAAAACAATTCTGCATTAGTTGGAGTATCAGTATGACAAAAGTCAGTGCAAGATGGGTACCGAGAATGCTCACGCCGCTGCAGAAACAGCAGCGCGTCTGTGCGTCCAAACAATTTTTCGCGCTGTGTGGAGACAAACTTGCACAGATTTTGGAGCGGATTGTTACGGGAGATGAAGCATGAGTTCATCACTTTGAGCCTGAGTCCAAACAGTAGTCCATGCAATGGCATAAAAAGGGGACACCACCGCCAAAGAAATTCAAAGTGTCAGAATCGGATGACTACTGTTTTTTGGGATTGTGAGGGGATATTATTGATTGATTACGAAGAAAAGAGTAGGAGCATAACCGGAGAATATTACGCAGCTGTATTGGAAAAATTAAAGGAGACCATCAAGGAAAAACGTCGAGGAAAATTGACCAAGGGTATGTTGCTCTTGCAAGACAATGCGCCGGTTCACAAGAACAAAGTTGAAATGGCTGCTCTGCACAAGCATGGCTTTCAATCAATAGTCCATCCACGCTACAGTCCAGACCTGGCACCTAGTGATTTTTACTTGCTCCCCAATTTAAAAAAAGACTTACGTGGAAGAAAGTTTTCCGACGACAATGAGGTAAAGGAGGCAATTTTGGCCCATTTTGAGGCGAAAGATAAAAAATATTTTTATGATGGTTTAGAAATATTAATTCATAGATCTAATAAATGTATTGTGCTCAAGGGTGAATGTATTGAAAAGGAAAAATAAATTTATTGTTTTATTTTATTTGAAACCCTTTCATTCCACGAACTTCTGGACCTTCCCTCGTATATTCGCGCAGTGCACAGGATACTGAATTAGTGAGGCATATTCAATTTTGCTTACCTCTTCAGTAATATATAGCGTCTTGAATAAAGGTACATCTTTAAAAATAAATAACACTGGCCAATACACATTTTAGTGCCTCGAATCTTTTAGGTGTAATTAAACAATTTTGGAGCTCCTAATCCAAAAATGCCGTCAGATTTGTTCTATCAGATCTAGTTTTCGAAATTCACTCTTTCTACACTATTTAGGAAAAATTCGGCAAAATTAGATATAATGTTTTGTTATGCACGTAAGTTTTTAAATATTACTATTTGCTAACTGGTAACTGAAACAAAAAAAATTGGGCAGATGGTATTTATTTAACAGAAAAATATGCATATACAACTTTCAATCATTAACTATGTTGTTTTCAGCATTCATTTTTTTTTCTCCGAATAGCCATATTCTTTATAAGTACTCAAGTACTTTACGTACAAGTGCACCGTAAGGTAGCTTTATTTTCGTAATAGATGCCTAGCAATTTAGGTTACAACTAATACATTAATAGAAAGAGTCGCCAATCGCCTTAGTTTCAATTATTGATTACTGTTATTAAAAAAAACATGTCGAATTCTTGTAACGCTTTTAAGTACTTGTACGTTTATTTAAACAATAGGTATTGATTCTATCCATTATTACTAATATCATGAATTGCTTACTTATGCAAGCACCAAATGAATGCTTCGGCATTAAAACAAACATTTATACAGCCTATTTAATTGGGCAAAGTTATTATGAAATCGCATTACATATCTACGTATCACTATAGTACTTCATTTTAATATAGCGTCTAATGTCTTTATTGACACAATCATAATATTAATTAGAATATCAATGTTTGATGTTTACAAAAAATGAATACTTCGATTAAAATTATTAGATTCGTTCCAACCATAAAGTAAACTTCCACGTGATCTAGACTACTGCAATTTACGCTATTCTTAAATTTTGAATATTAAATACTATTGGCATAAGTATACCATACGCTTTATAATGTGATGAATGTGAATACAAGTGATTTGTATGATAGCTACTGGTAATGTACTACCCCGTTAATCCAAACGGTTAGATGTAGCAGTCGTTTGGATTATCGAATCGTTTAGATTACTGAATATTGTTCACGAATGATATACACAATACAGATAAAATGGCTACAAGTTCAGGCAAACTAAAAAGGAAACAAAACCAACTACAAATAAAAAAACCCAATAGAACTCAACATGTTGTATAAAGAATGCGCCAATTATCTGGTTAAGTTCAATATTTGCCGTACCATTAGAAATATAAACAACATTTTAGACAAAGACGCAATCCATGTTCCAAAATTATTTTTGAATATATAAGATGTTTCGTAAGGAAATACTGTTCTAAAGTTCTTTTTGTTTTAATAGAACGCCTTGTATATTTTTACATATTTGTATTTGAAGCTGCTGAATCTATGCACATAAAGTATCATATTTTTAATATTCTACTGATAATTCCACTAAAAAGTAAATTTAACACTGGTCAGCTGAATATCAGAAAAAACCGCTATACCTTCTATCTCTTCGATACCAGGTTTCTTTAATTGTAAGTAAGAAATACTTTCGCTTCTTGCTATTTACCAATTAGGTCGCTCTATAGCATATGTGGGCAACAACCGGTCCGCGGGCCGGATCCGGCCCGCGAGACATTTTGAAAAACCCAATTAAAATAAAATATTACACTACTTACTCATAAGTTAATAAATCAAAACATCGTACAAGGCTGACTGACGATAATTTGGAAAATTCTTTACGTCTTTGTATCAGTGGAATTAATCCAAACATCGATGGATTAGTTTCGCAAATTCAAGCTCAAGTGTCTCATTGATCTCGTTGTCGTTATTTCGTAGTTTGTAATAATTCCAAATTTCACCATTTAATTATAATGTTGTACCCATTTTTTTCATTTCATTTTCTTATTTTAATAAATTACATTATAATAACATTGTCGTATTATTTCATGTCTGATATCTATCGCTAAAAATTATGAACACTATTTTAAACGCGGCCCGCGAACGTATTTGCACACTAAAGTTTGGGCCACAACATGTCAAAAATTGCCCATACTTGCTCTATAGCATATCTACTTCAAAAATATAGTATGATAAAGTTATTATTGTCAAATATTACTTAATAAATATAATAGAAATGTAAAGTGAAAGTGTTTTTTAGGCTTACTTTTATACTGAAAGTTAAAAATTTCCTTTTATAAGATTTCATTGCGTGAGGTTAACCAGAGCAGTCTCACTGAAGATTCTAGTAGTAATCGGCCATCATATAAGTATCTCATATTCCTTGGTACCTTTCCTCCATAATGCTGATGCATTTGTGAAATCATCCAAGTTTTCTGGAAAACGATCTAAGTGGTTGTGAAGGTAATGAATCTTGATGCTTATATTACATCCTAGCGTGTGAAAGTTAAAAAGCATCTGTCCTACTAATTTTTTAACGGTGAAATTTATATGTATGAGTAACAAATTTTTCCGTGGTGTATCTCAAAAACTAGAGCTGCTAGGAAGAAATGTCAGTTATTTTTGGAATCAGCACATTAAAAACATCCTAAATCTGTTCGTATTTTACAGGCACCTCGACAAAATATTTATTTTGTTGGGCGGTAGAATATTTTGAAATTCGTCTTATAAAACCCAACATTCTGTAGGCGTCAGCATATGTTCCAGAGATTAATTTAGACAATATTTTTCAAAATGTATTTTTATCTTTTTCAAATAAAAAAATGTGCAATCTTAAATGAGTAAACAATTATTGATGCAATAATATTGATTATTTTAAGCATAAAATCAGTCACTTCCTTTAATATGAACAAATTATTAATAGAAATAATCTGTGTTTTATTTTATTCACACTGTTGAGCGTCTACTGTATTACACATTTTCCAAATTATTTTGAAGTGATTCGAATTCAATAGTCAAACGATTGTATACAACACATGCACATACGTTTGCATACATCCAAAGGTAGATCGTAGGTGTGTAATATAGCTGATAAATTACAGATTATCGGATCATGTGCAATAATCCGCTGTTTGTCAGCAGCTTTGTGTTTTGCTTTACTCGCAATAATAATTTCGACCGCCATCCTATTTCTGATATGATTGACTTATATTGGGGATTAACTGCTAATCTTTTAAAATATTTATTGTTGATTGTGTTCTTAGATTTCGAAAATTGGCAGATTTATTGGTCGAATAAAGCGACATTATTGGGTAGCCGGTAAACATGTCGCGTGATTTCAACTGCGTATTTATCGATTATACGTACTTATATAATTTTTCTTCTTCGTATTTATAATACCGTTGACAGGTTGTACAAATTAAGAAACCGTTTTGACTGATTAGCTATATAATTGTTGTGAAATCCCTGGTATTTTAATTGATCGAACCAATAAGATTATATCACGTGCTTATTATTATATTCGGGCTTGACATACATATTTGTAAATCATTTATTGTGCAGCTTCCTTCAGGGTATATCTATTAGGTTTTTTTTTATATAAAATAAGAGTTGCTACTAACTGTTTATGTTTATGAAAAGTAGAATTCACGAAAATAACTCAGAAATTTAAATGATTAATTCTGTTTTTTTTCTTTGACCTTGACAAATAATCATTTAGCTACGTAAAAATTCTAAAATACAAACGTCAAAAATAAGAATCGATACGAGGATACACATTTCACGACACGGGGTCGATCGTACCGACTTGAAACAAAACAATACGTACAGGGCCGCGGAAAGGGACGAAACCCACAAAAGGAAATGGTAAACAAAGAAAACGAAACTGAACTACAGAACTAAGAGCGAAAGAAAAAGGAAAACCAGTCTTATAAACGTATTTTATTACGAATTAAAAATTCTATAATAATATTATAAACATCTATATTATTTTGTGCCAGAATTAAAGAAGTATTAACAGGGAAAAAAGAATTTATATAAATCTTGAAAGAATTTATCTCGGTATCTGGCGAAATTATGACATCCAAATAAAATATGGTTAGTATCACCTAATGTCTCGTTATAAGAAGAGCAGCAAGGACTATCAAGAACACCAATTCTATTGAGATGTGTAAGGGAGCATACGTGATTGAATTTTAAATGGGATATCCTAGAACTAAAGTATCTGGTAACACTACCCTTATGGATGTAATCAATGTAAGAGGGTAATTCAGAATGGAGTAACGCGTAATGCGTTTTAGATTTGTGGGCAAACTCATGCCAGTCAGTAGTTGAACGGTCCTCACTATGAGCAATAACGATTGCAAGGACTGTGTGGTTGTATAATTCACAGGTATAGCAATAAACTCCACTCACATAAATTTATTAATTATTCGGAATGCAGCGTTTCGAGAACACGTGGACTCCCACTGTCAATCGTGTTACCGACTGAATGTAAAAACTGTATCACACATGCAAATTATTTTCTACGCGGGCTCGGTGGTCTCGGATATATGTTTATTTTCAGGAAGATGGAACGAAAAACGAACCGTGTCTTTAACAGGGCCTTATGGTAATAAATCAATTAGTTTCAATAAGTTTCTGTTCCTTTTCATATATATCGTTTCGTACGCGTCTAATTCTCTACACGAATTTACGTTTTTAAGAAGTTTAACATATTTTAAATCAATTTTATGTCCGGATTTTACCATATGCTCTACTACGCTTAATAGTTCTGGTTTATCGAAACGGTAGTGTCTAATATGTTCTTTAAACCTCGTTTGCATACTCCTTTTTGTTTGTCCAATATAAATCACAATCATTGGTAAATACCAGACCTTTTCGTCATCTCCGATTTATCTTTGGGATTTCCTAAGAGATCCTTTAAGTTGTTTTTTGATACAAGACACATTCATATTTGTTGGCGGAAAATTTTATTTAACCCTTTTACTGTTGGATGGAAAGGAAGTGTTATACATTTCTTATTACCGGTGCTTGTTGCTGTCAAGGTCGTGGAATTTCTGATGTGTTTTTTGTGTTAGACTTTCTTTAAGATACGGTCAACATCTGTAAAAGAGAAACCATTGTACTTCGCTACATCTTTGATATATTTTAATTCTTTTTCGTACCTGCTCTTGCTTAGCGGAAATCTAACGAGTCTATTGATCAGAAAACTAATCGCAGAAATTTTTTGTTGTTCGTAATGGTGCGAATCAGCCGTAATGAATCTGTTGGAATTAGTTTCTTTTGTGTAGATGTTCAGTTCTAATTTATTGTTATTGTGTATGACTAAATTATAATATAATAAAAGAAACGGAAGCCGATTGTTCACTTTTTGTTCAATAGTAAACTTGATCGCAGTGAATTTTGAGACAAGTTCCGCTAGAAAATATTACATGTTCCCTTTATTGGTATCAAACACCGATCAAACACCCACAAAATATCATCTACGTTCCTAAGCCAAATTCTCGAAAAGTATTTGGTTTCGTTTTTCAAGTTCATTTCAAATTTGCTCATGAAAGGGTACACAATAAAGGGAGATAATGGATTACCCATCGCCGTGCCTTCCACCTATTCGAACCATTTTCCGCCTACTTGAAAACAATTTTGTGACACACATAATTTTGTTAACCCTTTATATTCCGCGGTTTTCACGTCATCTACGTTATTTAATTTCAAAAATTCAACCAAATACTCTATAGTTTCTGGAATTGGTACACTTGGGAAAAGTGAACAAACGTCGAATGATGCAAGGATTTCCCCATCTGTTAATTCAATCTTTTCAATTTTATTTACAAAATCTAAAGAGTTTTCTACGCTTAGGGTATCTACTTTGTGTGACTTACTCTGAGTCTTAAAATAACTAATAATATCCGGTGAAGAATGTATATCCATAACCGGATTTTTAGCATGCATCTCAGCAATGCCGTTGTTAATTATGTTAGAATGGGCTTTACACTATGTGAACTTCACTTGCACATTCAAAAATCTTATTGACAATTACATGATTTTTATTAGAATTCCAAAAGTTTTGTATTGACTCCAGGGCAGATTGAGAATCAGACATTATAACAACGCCATTCAAGGTAGAATTTTGTGAACAAAATTGCAAAGCTTCCAAAGGATTCAATTTGAAAGATTCAAAATAGTTGTTTTTTTTTTGGAAAGCAAAAGGCAGAACCAATTGAGCTGATATTTTTGGCACCATCTGTATAAATTTATAAGTACCGACTGCAATCTTCTGCTAAGTTAGAATGAATTATAGTACTGTTCCAACTTATGTCGCTGTTGTGATTGGGATACAAAATTATAGGCTTTATTATAGTCGTAGGGTAATCTGGAACATCAGTAGAGACCAGAAGATTGATTTGACCAAAATGACTAATATCTTTAAATCCGGAAACTAGAGGAGGGGAATTTTTAACCTTCCAAAGACTGTTGGTTAAATCAGATATGGCGTTGTTATTTGTAGATGTAAGCATTTGTTTTGGATTCAAATTCGTAACTTTTAGGATATACTTTCTAGCAAAAAATACTCGTCGAATATAGAGAGGTAGCTCAAGGGATTCAGCTGAGACAGGAGTGGATGGGGTGGACTGCATTGCTCCTATATACAATGGTAGAGCTTTATATTGCATGCTGTCTATCTTAATCGGATGACATTGGCTCGCAGACCCACACAAAACACAATCATAGTCTGGCCCCCCACCATTTTTTTGGCAGTGTATCTCAAAAAATTTAGACCTTCTTCACACTTTACAATGATATGATCAGTATGTTTACCCCATAAAAGCTCTTCATCCAGGACGATGCCTAAGTAC
The DNA here is from genome assembly GCA_023509865.1 of Trypoxylus dichotomus. Lineage (NCBI taxonomy): Eukaryota > Metazoa > Arthropoda > Insecta > Coleoptera > Scarabaeidae > Trypoxylus > Trypoxylus dichotomus. Next base: position 53,485,599 of record CM042075.1, read on the forward strand.
TTTCAAGGGCAAGGGTAAACAGTTTAGGAGGTCTTATATCGCCTTGTTTGATTTCTCATTTAACACTAATTTTATCTGTTGAGTGGTCATCTGTGATTTGAATTTGCAACGTAGTATAGTCGTATATGTACTTTAAGAGGTTTTTATATCTTGAATCCATTCTTGCGTTAGCTGTTAAAATTTCCTAAACTTCAAATAAATCGAAGGTCAGGTGAAGTGAGACATTGTATTCATGTCCTTTTCTAAAACCTGTTTGTTCAGGAGGTTGATGTTGATCCAGTTTGTTTGTAAATCTATTGGTAATGATTTTAATAAGAAGCTTGCATGTATCTTCTTCCCAACACTACCCCAAATTATTAAGTAAACTTATTTCTGATTTTTATCTGGAGGATCACGATTAACTGGTTTATGTGCCTTTTTGTCTGACAGAATCTACATATTGGTCTTTAAATATAATAACTATTTTATTATATTTATCTGCTTTTAAAATATATAGGTTTGATTAGAAAGGTCTTTGCTATTGCTTGATATAGTTTAGTGTCTTTCTTTAGTTAATTCGTCATTTTGCACTAATTAGCTGTCGTTTGCGGCCTCGTCTTTTGACATCACTATCGTGATAGCCGTGAAATTGGTTGGAAAACTGTTTCTTTCTCGTCGAGACAGTATTATGTTAAAATAGCGTGCATAGTTTAGCGTAGAATACGCGAACATACAAACACGGTAAAGATGAATGGCAAAGGCAAGAGTGAAAAGTGTACGACTAAAGGAAAGCTCAGGCAGCCGGAAGTAATACCGTGCGACAATATGTTTTCGTTCGAAAGAGACACGAAAGAGTCGAACACTTGATGCCGTGATGGTTACTGGGAACGTGTAATTCAGAAATGTACACTGTCGAACTAAAGTTCGTGAACGAAGTTTCAGATTAGATCTGTCGCTTAATGAATTTTTGGGAGAGATGTAGTTAATGTCGTTGGCCTCTGCAAATTAGGACCATTTTGAATAATTTTGAAAATTTGATTTATTATTTTATAATAATTGTCCACACACAGCCCAAAGGTTCATCACAGGACGAAAATTACACTGGCATGATTATATGAACTATTTGAACTAGGAGTAAGGGCATAATTATTTTGAAAAATATTTTAACTAATGTTTCAAATCTGAATTTATTCTTCCATGTTTGCAACATCAGTAAAACTCAATGTCAACGGAGTCACTTTGGCTGTTGAGGCGAATGGAACCAAACTTAATGCAGATATCTTGTTGCATGGTAAAAATGAAGCTTTCCTATTATTAGGGACAAATGAAACATGGTCAGATACTAATTGCAATAAAACAGTTAATTTACTTTCAACGGTGACTAGTAATTCGAATAGTTTCAAATTTTGCAACCCTTATTACAACTATTACTATTAGTGCCACTAGTATACTATAATAATAATCTTACCTTACTATTAGAAATATGTATATATTATTGAAAGAATATATTTCAAAAATATTGTTTTTTATTAAAAAAATATTTATACTCGCTTTCTTTTAGATTGGTGCCATGAAATACGTGAAAGACATCAGGACATTAGCATCGTGTATTGTGGAAATCACTATGGTAAGTGTGTGATAAATATATACTTTCGTCTAAATGCCCAATATCATCAGGAAATATATTTAACATTAGATCTTATCCAATGTTACATAAAGAACATTTATCCAATCACTGATAAGGAATCTAATACACCGAAGACAATACAATTGGACATATTAATAAAATAAAAACATTTGCAGATAAAGAATAAATGTCATCATATATTGTTGTATTACAAATTATGTATAACATGTGCACGAATAAAAGAAAGTATATGATATTGACAGGAAAACTGAAAGTATCTGAACTTTGTAGCCTAAGGCGTGTAGGAAATATGATTTTTTCAAATATTAAAAAATAGCGTAATGATTTAGTTTCAGTATATACCTGTATGCATACCAAGATACGATTTCAGTAAATACATGTTTGCTTTTTAAAAAATTCACCTCCCAAAGGGCTACAGCTACAGAATTTTCGTTTTTCTTCTCACTCTATGTGCTTTGTTTCTGGAATGATACTAAAAGACTAGTCGTAGTTGGGTTGCGAAAATAATGTGAATTTTTGGATGTATATCAACAGAAACGGAGGTAACTATATATTTTTCTATTGTCCTTTAAGAGTATAATCGCGTATTGTATAAATTCTGTATGACTATTTCTAGTCAAGTCCCGCAGTCCGGCTGTTCTTGGATTTTGGGCATTAGTTATCTGAAAGACCTTAAATTAATCTTAGCATTAGTACTTCCTAATTAATACCTTCATGCGTTTCGCATATTATTCATAATAAATAAGCTTATTTGAAAGAACAGTATTTTTTTCAACTCTTTCTATGTAGTAGCACTTTCTTTTCTGTTGGCAATATTTTATTATTACAATAATGTTATATTTATTGATTTAATAAGTATTGAACAGTGTACCGGTATTCTAGAAGCGGAACAGCAGTGTTATTTTTGTTAATGTAAAAAGGCATTTTCTTGTAGATAAAGAGGAAGATAGCATATGATTTTACACTTAATATAGAAGAAAAATATTAATTCTTGAAATTATACATGAATATAGCGATAAATTTACAGTAGTAAAAAACAGTATATTTCAGTAATTATAGAGGCAATTGGTACTAATTTTACAATCGATGTCGTAAAAATTAACGACCGGATTCACTTGAAACGAATAAAGTATGTTTAGCGATATACTCCCCTCACCTCGCACTAATGCGGAATGGGAGCTTCATTGAATCGATTTAAAATGAAAATATCGATGTGAGAATAGGATTTTGTAGTAGTAGTAGTAGTTCAACAAGACTTTGTTAACTTATAGAAATTTGGCTGGGCTATGAAATTAACCAAAATGGGAATATTTTAATGATCTAGAATTTCTCAAGGTAATAAAGAGATAATATATGTATTAGATCACATTTAAAATATGTAAAAGTTAACTTTAAAAACACACCAAAAATATAATATTCATATTGTTTTCCCTAATTATTGTGCTAAATTCTATTTGATTGAATGTGATTTTCCATTTAAAATTTAGTCATTTCTCATAAATAATAGTTGGCAACACTGTTCAGATCAATCTCATCTTCGGATCAAAAACGCATAGCACATTTAATTCATTTTTATTCATGCATACCGCTCACGAACTTTACTTCAACACCGTACACACGTACCGAACGAGTAGGATTTAACTGGAGCGGTGGCTTTACCAGCGATATAGTAGCACGCTAAACTTAACACGTAAAGAATGTGTGTGTGATGGAGCGAGAGTCGTGTCAAAAACTAATAATCCTCCCAACCGGGAAGCGAGTGCTTTTTCGGAGACCCCCCTGCGTTCGACATCGTCGTCATCATCATCTGGCTGGATAGATCAACTGGTGTACGCCTCACGGATCACTTTGATCCGACGTTTCGGTAAATTAACTTTTCGAACATATTTCATACGCGAGCATTCTCATCCAAGCCCCCGTACGTACTTGCGTGTACATCTTTTCACGTGAAGTAATCACCGCTTGGTCGACAAGGTAATACCACTCGACCAGGATTAAGATTATCGGTTTTCTTCAGCGAGTGTCGGTAGGAAAATGTTTTCGATGAAAGGAGAATGTTTTATTAGCGGAATCCTGAAACTTTATTATTGCTTTTGTAAAACTACTGTTGCCGTTCTCTATTAGTACATCTAATTATCACTAGAGGGCAAAGTCTTAAACTTAAATATCAAAGTATTAAACTTTTCGAAGTTTCTATAGGTGCGAGAAATTGGTTGTGGCGAAATATGGCATCATGACGTTTACCAGGTCAAATACATTTGAACTAAAATCGCCACAGAGAAATACTGCCTTACTAATTTATAAACATCTTAAAAAATAATTTTGTTAATTCAATACAAACTTTATAGCTAAAATTAGGAGGTGTATGTGTAATACTCTAGCACAAGTATGGGCAACCTTTGACATGTTGTGGGCCAAACTTTAGTGTGCAAATACGTTCGCGGGCCGCGTTTAAAAGTAGTGAATTTTAAAAATAGTGTTCATAATTTTTAGCGACAGATATCAGACATGAAATAATACGACATTGTTATTATAATGCAATTCATTAAAATAAGAAAATGAAATAAAAAGAATAGGTACAACATTATAATCAAATTAAAATGTCGTTAAATAGCGAAAACGAAAACAATGAGACACTTGAACTTGAATTTGGGAAACTAATCCATCAATGTTTGGATTAATTCCACTGATACAAAGACGTAAAGAATTTTCCAACTTATCATCAGTCAGCCTTGTATGTACGAAGATTTGATTTATTAACTTTCGTCATTGAAAAGAACTATTCGCATTTATAAGTACTGTCACACGCACAAATCAATCTTCTTGCGAATTTTCTAAGCTCCAGAAAATGGTCTTCTTCGAGGTATTTTTTATAGAAATCGCACAACTTCACGTCTTCAAATTTAGATTTTAGTAGTGAGTTTTCTTGAAGCTCGATTAACTCCATTTGTAAGTGCATTGGAGCATTTTGTACATTACTTTTTGTTGGAGTAGCAAATAAATTGGAACTGTCTTCCATGTTTTTAAAATCGCTAAATCTGTTCGAAAATTGCCCTGACAGTAACTTGAGTTCTTCAGCATATTAAGCATAAGCAGTATTTTATACGCAGAGAGCGTGGTGAAATGGTAACTGTTACCAGACAGCATCTGTGCCTCCCACAAGCACATTTCGTTCTGAAACGCTTTCAAACGGCTGTACAAATCATTTACTAACTGTCCTTGTTTTAGAAGTTTCAAATTGAATCATTCTAAAGGCCTGTAAGGTCGGTCAGAAATGCTAACTCACATATCCATTTTGGATCACTCAATTTAGATAGTGGTTTATCTTTTATTTGCATAAAAGCTGCTATCTCATTTCTAAGCTCGTAAAACCGTTTCAGCAGTTTCCCTTTGCTTAGCCATCTGACTTCACAATAACATGTTACAATTTCATATTTGGTTGATATTTCATCCAAAAACGCCTTGAACTGACGATGGTTAAGTCCTCAGGATCGAATAAAATTGATGGTTTTTGCTACCACATTCATCATATTTCATTTCTAAGCTCGTAAAACCGTTTCAGCATATTCCCTTTTGCTGATATTACTTATAAATCTGCCCCAGGACTCTTTGTTGATCTTTCTGGATATTTCTTTCGCAACATTTCTACTATGCTTGTAAATTTCATGATTAATGTGATTTCATTATCAAAGAATTATTGAATAGATTGCAGTCGATATTTCATGATAAAAGCTTTACAAGAAATTTAGAAAATCTCATGTCTCATTTAAAAAGAGGAGAAGAGATTTCCTGTTAATCAGGATGCCAAGATGAAAATGAAGATATTGTAATAAATCTTTATTTTTTATAGATCCATACAAAATTAAAAAGAAAAACTTCTCAAACAAAGAAGTTATTTGACCGTTTCGGGATTTTCTACTAACCCTGTATATTAAACAATTATAACATACTTTAAGAATCCAGTATACAGTATATACTGAACAAAAGAATATTCCAAACAACATTCGTTAAAAAAATACGAAGCTAAAAGCATGCCATGCAAATTTAATATAAAAGAAACGACCGTATCTTTTATGAGATTCCGTAGAAGTTGTCGTCGTCCGGCAGTTGTTATTATATTAATGCTTTATTTCCGCTCCGAGGACATACGATGGACAAGGACTTACATATTATGTTTGCGAAATATTTGAAAAATGCCGTTACAATGTTCCATAAACGCAAAGTTTTCAAGCTTTTATTGTTCCGCAAATATAACTTCGGAGAAAATGTAGGTATAGCAGGAGGTTTCCTCCTGGTTGCCTAGCATTCCCCTCCCATTGCGCTTCTTCCTTTTCTCCCGATCGACGTTCCAACATTCATGGCTTCTTCTATTATTTAGGGAAAAGTTTCTTACCGTCTGTGCCGTTTAGGGAAATTCGCTACCTGCTGAGATCTTTTATTTGGGTTTTAGGCAATTCGTTCTTTTTTTTGTTTATCGTCGTTTAACATAGAAGTACGAGGGTGGATCTCTATGATGTACCCCTGTCCCTCTTACAGTAAAGCTATAGTGGCATTATATTTTTTATTTTTCGACATAATCTACACCAAGTATAGGCAACCTTTGACATGTTGTGGGCCAAACTTCAGTTTGCAAATACGTTCGCGGGCGGCGTTTAAAACTAGTACAGTTTAAAGTAGTGTTCATAATTTTTAGCGATAGATATCAGACATGAAATAATACGACAATGTTATTATAATGCAATTTATCAAAATAAGAAAATGAAATGAAAGAAATAGGTGCAACATTATAATTAAATCGTGAAATTTGGAATTATTACAAACTACAAAAGTTAGATGCAGAGGGTCGCCAGTTTCAAGAAAAATGGACTGAAGAATTCTTTTTTATCTTGCACAATGGTAAGCCTATTTGTTTGTTGTGTAATGAAAGCATTTCAATGATGAAAGAATTCAATATAAAGAGGCATTACTCAACTCTCACTGACAGGACAAATAAGAAAAGATAATATCCAGAAGCTTACCGCAAATTTCGAGAAACAGCAGCAAATGCTTCATAAACAAAGAACACAACTTCATAATGTTCTGAAAGCTAGCTTTATAGTTAGTTCTAAATTGGTAAATTCATTAAAACCATTTGCCGAAGAGGAATTAATCAAGGAGTGTATGCTAGAAGTTTGCAGTGTTTTGTGTCCTGAAAAGAAAACTGAATTTGAAAAAATTAGTTTGTCACGACGAACTATTGCCCAACGTATAGAAATGATGGCTAATGATATAAGAACAACTTTAACTAACCGTATGGCTGGTTTTCAATCACTTTCCATAGCAATAGACGAGAGCATCGATCTGTCTGACACAGCTCAACTGGCTATACTTAGGTGTTGATAAAGAGTTCACGGTTACTGAGGAATTGCTTGCTTTACAGCCGCTAAAAGAAACCACTACAGGAAAGGACATTTTAAATGCAGTTCAAAAGATATTCATAAGTTTTGGCTTGCCATGGTCAAAATTAGTTGGTGTATGCACAGCTGGTGCACCTTCTATGGTCGGCTTACGTAAAGGTTTCATCGGAATTTTGTGTAAAAAAGCAACTGAATTAAATGTGCAAAAAGATGATTTGATAGTCCTTCATTGCATTATCCACCAGCAGAACTTGTGTTCCAAGTCCATTCGACTCCAGAATGTTATGAATGTGAAAGTAAAAACCATCAATTTTATGCAATCCCAAGGGCTTAACCATCGTCAGTTCAAGGCGCTTTTGTATGAAATATCAGCCGAATATGAGGATGTAACATATTATTGTGAAGTGAAATGGCTAAACAAAGGTGGAAACTGCTGAAACGGTTTTACGAGCTTAGAAATGAGATAGCAGATTTTGTGCAAATAAAAGATAAACCACTATCTGAATTGAGTGACACAAAATCGATATGTGACTTAACATTTCTAGTCAACCTTACAGGCCATTTGAATGATTTAAATTTGTAACTTCAAAAACAAGGACAGTTAGTAAATCATTTGTACAGCCGTTTGAAAGCGTTTCAGAACAAAATCCGCTTGAGGGAGGCACAGATGCTGCCTGGCAACAGTTACCATTTCACCACGCTCTCTGCGTATGAAAATACTGCTTATGCTTAATATGCTGAAGAACTCAAATTACTGTCAGAGCAATTTTCGAACAGATATAGCGATTTTAAAAACATGGAAGACAGTTCCAATTTATTTGCTACTCCAACAAAAAGTAATGTACAAAATGCTCTAATACACTTACAAATGGAGTTGATCGAGCTTCAAGAAAACTCACTCCTAAAATCTAAATTTGAAAACGTGGAGTTGTGCGATTTCTACAAAAAATACCTCGAAGAAGACCATTTTCTGGAGCTTAGAAAATTCGCAAGAAGATTGATTTGTGCGTTTGACAGTACTTATAAATGCGAATAGTTCTTTTCAATGTTGAAAGTTAATAAATCAAAACTTCGTACATACAAGGCTAACTGACGATAATTTAGAAAATTCTTTACGTGTTTGTATCAGTGAAATTAATTCAAACATCGATGGATTAGTTTCCTAAATTCAAGCTCAAGTGTCTCATTGATTTCGTTGTCGCTATTTAACTTTCGTAATTTGTAATAATTCCAAATTTCACGATTTAATTATAATGTTGTACTTATTTTTTTCATTTCATATCTTATTTTAATGAATTGCATTGTAATAAGATTGTCGTATTATTTCATGTCAGATATCTATCGCTAAAAATTATGAACACTACTTTAAACTGCACTAGTTTTAAACGCGGCCCTCAAACGTATTTGCGTACTAAAGTTTGACCCACAACATGTCAAAGGCATACTTGTTTTACAGGATTAGCCACAGTACTAGACTTTGAGACACAAACTTAATATTATGTAGATCTGATCTACAAATGTGACTTAACTAAATGTCAAAAACATTAATCAAGCAACCAATTAGAAGTATATGAGGGGTAGGACATGAGCAACCGCCCTCATAATTAACATTAACCCTACACCTAAAATGATTTTCCAATTAAGTCAAGGCGTTTTTAAAATCACAGATATATTTTGATGCAATCTTTACTAGAATTCTCGACTAAACATATTGTAATTTTCAATAGAACGTATAATATAATGGATTTATACGAGAAAAATTTACTTGCAAACGTAAATTAGGTTAATAAAACACTTTATACTATTTAATCCATTTATGTATTCACGTTTTGTTACTTTATAAGGATTATATAGTTATATTAAGTATGTTTAAAGGCATTAACGCAAATAGTACGAAATGAAAACGAGATAAGTGAGTATGTGTCGTTACATATTCACTTTATTTAAAGACGTCTCAACAATAGATAATTCGGGCGAGGTAAATATTATTTCACACATAAACGTTATTCAAAACAAAAGATTTATGTGTTTATAAAGCGAAACAAAGCGAATAAATTAGAGGGTAATATTTTGGATTCTATCTTGCTTATAATGCTTGTTCAAATAACTCATTCACGTGTGATTTATTAATCGTTGTATCACAAACAAAATTGTAACGTCCAATGCTCATATTATTATCGTATAAAGGTTGTGGTCGCAAAAGGATTGATTTGGGACACCGTAAGTGAGGACCGCATTGTGGTATTCCTGTCTAAAGGCTACTTTTCTAAAAGAAGTTTTTTCTACGCAATATACCCGTAGCATATAACAATATAAACTAAGAGCGCCAAAAAGAAGTAAAACGTATTGCTAGTGAAATAGCAAGTGAGTTTAATATGGACTCATCTTTTTTGGCGACCTGAAATGTTTCCGGAATCGGCAAGAGATGGCGCATGAAGATTGAAGGAGATTCATTGGTCGACAAGGGCAACTTTTTTGTGGCACCTGTAAAAATTTCTGACGTCTACTGTCAATAGCTGTTGTTTAAGAGTGTGTTTTGTGTGGCAAATCAGGCGGTTTCGCAATAATGGATAAAATCGAATTTCGTTGAGTGATAAAACACTTCTAGATGGTTGGGAAAACGGTGACGGAAATTCGAAATATTTTGCTAGAGGTTCATGGCAGATGTACTCCATCATTTTCAACCATCAGCTTCTGGGTGAGCGAGTTCAAGCACAAGTGACGAACCACGCAGTGTACTTCCAAAATCGCTACCAACGATGAAATAATCGAGAAGATTGATGATGTCGTGTTAGCTGATCGTCGAATGAAGCTGAAAGAGATAGCGGAGACAACAGGCATCTAAGAAGAACGCGTTGGCCATATCCTACACGAAATTTTGGGTATGAAGAAGATTTCGGCGCGATGGGTACCGCGTTAGCTCACACCGGAGCAAAAACAAAATCGGGTGACAGTTTCGGAAGAGTGTCTGGCCAGAATCCAACGCAATCCCAGGGATTTCTTCATGCGTTTTGTAACCGCGGGTGAGACTTGGATCCACTACTACATACCGGAGATCAAACCACAGTCGAGGCGAATCGGCTTCGAAGAAAACAGAGACCGTTCTATCGGCCGGAAAGGTCATGGCAATCATTTTTTGGTATTCCCAAGGTGTGATCCTCATCGATTACCTAAAGAAGGGAAGGACGGTCACGGGGCAATACTATAGCGATTTATTGACCCGATTCTATGCAGTATTGAAGGAGAAACGGCCTCATTTGCGGAGGAAAAAATGTGCTTTTCCATCGCGACAATGCACCGGCTCATTCATCCCGCATCGTCGTGGCCAAATTGAATGAGTTACGCTACGAATTAGTCTCTCATCCTCCATATTCACCAGTCCTAGCCCCCAGCGACTTTTTCCTATTCCCAAACCTGAGAAAATCACTGGGAAGAAAGAGATCTGCCTCAAGTGAGGAGGTTACCGCCGTTACAAGTGGCTATTTTGCAGACCTAGAAACAACTTACTTATCCGACGGCTTGAAGAGACTGGAGCACCGTTCAAAAAGTGTATCGATCTTCGAGGAGACTACATCGAGAAATAAAAATAAAAAACCCACACCAAGACTGTGTTTCTCTTGTTGATTCCGGAAAAATTTCAGGTCACCCTCGTGTCAAACTGGATATATATATTTTTTTGTAATTGTATTTATCTATGATTAAGATGTATTTTCTATGAAATTAGCTAAATTTAATCAGCTTCCGAAGTATTATAAAGAACCTAGCCCAAAACTACTATCTTTTAACCACCCTTATTATTTTTCTTGAATATTTTTCTAATCAAAGTCACGCTGTATAAAAATCATAAACCGCAAATTATATGATCACCGAATAGATGTCGTATAGAGCGTTGACGTTATCCTTCCGAAACGAACACATCTAATACTGACCCGTACCATCTTCTTCTTTGCCGTCGCGCTCGGATAACCGACTATAAACGCTCAAAGTCGACGTGTTCAGTATATTGTTGGGCGCCGTGACAATGGAACGGATTAATCTGATAGCTTGTCGAGTCAGCGCTGAACTACGCGGCTTAATAACGTCGGGCAATCGTGTCGCTTTAGTCCTCTTAGTGATCGCCTTCAGCGATCAATATTATCTCTGTTTTTGGTATTTCTTTATAACGTCGAGCGATGTACATTAGATTCCACAGCTCGCGTAGAAAACGTGTGTATAAATGACTACTAACGATGCGACTTTTGAATATAAATCACGACATATTCTTCCATGTATGTACTTACGTCTTAGGTCGAATGTGGACAAATATTTTTGCGTAAGAGGTCGTCCATATGTGCGAGATGGAATCCCAGAGGGAATTCAGGACGAATAATAGATAGGATAAACAATTATTTTTAATTGCACGATGATCCGGGAAAGCATTTTTAATATGATGGCTTAATTTCTCATTGGCGATTCCTTTTGCTTTCATAACCACAGCTTAAAGTGTTTTAATCAACACAATATTAACCCAAGATTACGGCTAAGGAATATTAATAATGATAATTTATTACCCAACAGCATACAGCTTATTACGGGATAATCGTAGCATGCAAACGTGCATTAATTTTCGTGGAGAATACTTTGAAAAACAATAGAGTCTTTAAAACCTATCTATGGTTTTATTCCAGCTTTATATGCAAAACTTAAAAGACAACCGTCGTATTACACAGTATTGCTTCACAAATAAGAGACACTTGTTTAACTATAAATATACTTTGGGCAAGAACAAACATGTTCTGCATGCCTACACCTTTCGACACCTTAACGTACTAATGGATGAAATTTGTTTTGTTTGACTGTACTTGATTCAGAAATCTTATGGCACATGTCAAAAATGACCCCTTTGAAAATCAAATTATGATTACTCTTGGATACGGTTAAAAATCGCGATATCAATACTTTTGGATACGTAGGACGCGGTTTTAAAGTCGAAATAGATGGAATTTGTTTTGTTTGACTATACAGAGAAATTCCCCTTCGCGGACACCCCTTTTACATGGATACCACCCTTAAACGGACAGTTTCTCATGATCCCAACCGGCTCTCATATAATTTCCATTGTATTAACTCTTTCTTGGACGGACATTCTCTTGAACGGACGCGGACACGAGAAAATGTTCTCTTAACCGGACAAAAAATAAAATAAAAAGAAACGCCTTATCTTATTCTTATATAGAGAGTATTGCTATTGCATTTCTCAATCGCGCCGCGCCCCAATTTTGCTGGGACTTCCCCGAGTAAACCGGAGATTTACCGACTTTAATCTTTCGGTACAAACGCAGCCTATGTCGTGCATTTCTGCCTGGCGTGAATTAGGGACCTCCCCAAATTGGTCGGGGATTTACCGTTCTTATTCTTTGGGTGTACGCTTTCGATTGAATCTGCTTTCAATATTAGTCTGATGTCTATGCGGAAAAGATACAATGGGCGACACATTCATTGTAGAAATGGCTCCAAATAGAAAAATTTTCACGCTTAAACAAAGAATTGAGATTGTTGAAGTTTACAATAAAGAGAAATTAAGTGTAAGGAACTTATCCAAGCGCTTTGATATTGGAAAAACACAAGCTGCAGATATAATTAAACATAAAGAAATCCTTCTAAACAAATGGATGTCGAACAGCAATTTGAATGAAAAAAGAAGCTTTTTGACGGGTGCTGGTACTAAAATTGACAAATTGTGTTATAACTGGTTTACAGCAGCTCGGCATGAGGGGATTCCTTTCCTTTTCATTAAAGAAGGAAAAATGTGTTGGGGGAAGTATCCCAAAAAGAGGTTTACAATTTTGCATTGTGCAAATATGGCGGGTGAAAAAGAAGAACTCCTAGTAGGGCAGCCAAACCCAGAACTTTTAAAAACATTAATATAAATAACCTGCCTGTAACTTGGAAATACAATAAGAAAGCTTGGATAACAGGACAAATTATGACAGAGTGGTTGCAAGACCTAGATTGGAAAATGGTTAAAGAAAAAAGAAACATTTTGTTATTTTTAGACAATGTGGGATCTCATCCGAAAGACGTTCGCTTAAATAATATAAAAATATTATTTTTAGCCCCTAATTGTACATCAGCTTGTCAACCACTTGACCAGGGGATTATAACGAATTTTCAAACTTATTACTAAAGTCTGAGACTCAAACATCTGCTAGTAAACATTGAAACTGCTGGTACAGCTTTTGAGTTAATAAAGAAAATTACACCACTGGCTGCAGTTTATTTGGCAAAAACTGCTTGGGACCAAGTAACCAAAGAGACAGTCCCGCAAAGCAGGATTTAAACATGTAAATATGCAAAGTGAAGACCAGTTAACTGAGGCTAATACATCTGACCTAGAAGATGATTTACCTCTTAGTGTACTTTCAGATATCCTCAAAAATAAGAATTTATTGAAATTGACGGATAATGAAAACCTTAATGATTTTTTGAACGTAGATGAATATTTGTATGTTGAAGATCCAGATTCAGAACAAAAAATTGCAAATCCAGTTGAAATACAAGAACTTTCGGAAGATTCTGATGTCGATGAGGTTCCCGTGCCAACAGAAGCTATCCCAAATTATGGTAAAGCTATTACCCTGACCAAGCAGCTCAAAAGTTTTGTCGAAAATCATGGAGATACAGAGTCTTTGGAGCTTCTTTCTAAATTAGAAATACCATTTCAAGACGCCATTTTAAAGAAAAAGAGAAGACAAACAACAATATATGAATTGTTGCGTCCTTAAAGTGATTATTCATTTCATTGTTTTGTATTATATACTACATCTATGTATCTATGTACATATATTATACTTTGTATCTACATATCTGAAGGAAATAAACTTTTTTGTCTTAAGTTTAAAGTTTCTTATTTATTTTAAAAACATTTATATACATATACGATTTAAACGTCACAGTTTCTTTAATATATTCATTTTTCGTTAAAACATGATTTTTCTTGTATCTACTACATATTTCTTTTATGCGGACACCGCTCCTGAATGGACACCTTCAGTTGGTCCCGTTGGTAACTGTTCAAGGGGAATTTCACTGTACTTGATTCAGAAACCTTATAACACTTGTCAAAAATGACGTTACTTCTTCGTAATAGTCCTCTAATTTTTAAACTACCTTTTGAGTAACTTCGATTCTTTTTTGCAAAGAGAAACCTTATGCCACATGTCAAAAATTACGTTACTTCTTCGTAATAGTACAAATATAGAGCAAGAACCAACCTGCGAGGCGACACCTTTGTTTAAAAAAAAAGAGTGGGAGGTCTCCGAGGCTATAGTTTTTGACGTGCACTGGGGCAGTTAACGAATTAATAGACAAGCATCTCACTTTATTCGTGCTGTGAACAGTGAACAAAATGTTTAGGTCAATCTTGTCCAATATGTTCAATTTGTTTGCAATTGAAGATAAAGCAGACAAAACTGTCTAAAATTAACTCTAACCTGTAAACAGTAAAGAAAACTAACTTTCCAATTCTATAGCTACGCCAATTAAAACCAAAAACGAGATGACATTACGAAATAATTTATTAATAAAATCCAATTTCATATGATGTACGGCCGAAGCCATTTCACAAGCACATTAAGACCCAGTTCCAAAACGTCCGCTCTCCCTCTTCTACTGACGATCTCACCGTCCTTGCTGACTACAACTATTTGCGGTTCGTGCGTTATATTGTATCGCAAATGCAATTCCATGATGGCGTTCTCCTTCACACGTATGGCGTGCCAACCGTGATGTTCGCTGATAAAATGTTTCAACATGACGTCTTCATCGGTGTCCGATGGAACGTAGATGATTTCCATTGGCATTCGACGCTTTTTTACCACCTATAATCGGAAATATTATCAATTCGAAGCTACGCCAATGGAGGGATAAGTAAATAGAAGGAATCTGTGGTATTATACTTTGTTTCATATTCAGGAGTAGTTCGTATGCTTCATATATATATATAGTTTTATAAAGAAAAAGGTACATATATTCCGGGTATTCAGATTGAAGGGTGTTCATTCAAACTCCGTTACGGCATACATATACGCATGCGAGGTCAATACAACTCTGAATGGCACATATTATAAGTCTTTTTTGCATAAATTAAAGGACAGTATTCGGGCGAATCGTTCTAAAAAATTGACAAAAAGTGTGCCGGCCTTTCACAAGCTGCCATCCGAGAATGTGGCTTTCAAGAATTAGAACATCCACCGTATAGCCCGAATATGGCTCCTTGCGATTTTTATTTGTTTTTTAATTTAAAAAAGATCATAGAGGACGTCGTTTTAAGGACGACAGTGAGTTGCAAGCACCTGTTATAGAACATTTTGACGGAAGGACTTGAGATTATTTTTACAAGGGTATCTAATTATTAAGTAGTCGTAATAAATGTATAAGAGTTAGGGAAGATTATATTGAAAAATAAAATTTTCTATATTGTTTCTTTTTTCTATATCAAGCCGGGAATTTATGGCACCTACCTCGTAAATAGAAGAAATCTATCGTAGTATACTTTGTGCCAGATTAAAGAGTGATTCGTAGGCTTCACAACTATTTTCCTTCTTTATAAAACAATATTTTTATATATTGTACGAATCTAATGCTGGAGTTATCACCTTTTTGATTATTATAAAGCACTGCACTTAATATATTAAATATATCGATATTTTCTGCTTAAGTTTCATGGTGTAGTATACTTTGAGTTACAGTTGCTATTGAGTAATTAAAAATACCTGATTATAGTCGTTTTCTAAACTATCTAGTTTCTTAAGAAATAAATTTCATTTAGTGTGTTATTGTGTATATAATTAATTGTTTAGTAATATATATTAAAAATATAATATTTTACGGGATAAGCTTTAAAATAAAGTATTAACAATATATTTTATGTTATAAAAGATTAGTATATTGGCCGCCTAATACGTGCGGAGCATCGCCCGCCCGAGCGTGTGCCAAGTCCGGCGCAGTCGACGAGTGAGCCGCGACACACCGCCAGTCGTACAGTTGCGATTCTCGCGACTTGAACATTGCTATGACAAATGAATATGTCCTCGACGTGCTGCGGTAAAGCGCTGAGTTCATATTTGCAGCAACAAAGCGCTAATATAGTATATTATTATTTAATACTTTTTAAGCGAATTCTTTTTGGAAACATGCAAGTTACTGATTTAAATAAAAACCTAGAACAAAAGAACCACAATTTCGTAGATATTAAGGTCATAGGTAATGAAAGGTAAAGAAATATACTAAATACAAATATTGTAAAGGCAATGTTACGCGTAACATTGGTTTATTGGACTTATTGCCGGTGAACTGCTTGGTAGGTTTCGTAAACTAAACTCAGAGTCTCTTTAATACATGTATTAAAGAACTCATAAAAAAAGAAAGACAATTCTGTGTGTTTATGCAATAATAATAATTCGTTGATACGGCTAGTCTGCATAAATGTATATGTTTATGCCTGACTATGTTCGTTTTCGTTAGAGATTTTATACTCTAAATATTATTTGAAGTTTGATACTGTTTCCTTAAACGTTTGTGACGTACATAGACTAGCAAGTTTAATTTAAGTTTTAGTTTAGATAATAATGTCATGAGGTTTTTATGTTAAACTAGGATTAGATACCCTATTATTGAAAATGCAAATTGTTATGCTTGAGTAGTAGCAGTAATGTTCTCGAAATTCAAAAATCTGGCGATATTTTAGTCAATTCATAAGAACCTGCCTATAATTGATGATCTACGATTAATTGCACTTACTTTTAGTTTTTATATCATCGTAGGTTAAATGTTTTACAAGGAAATTGAATGTTCAAAACTTATAGATATATAGGAAAGATCAGATCAAGATACAGCGTATAAATAAGAAGAGGTGGGTTACAATAAATTTATTTAAATGGGTAAGTAATATAAGTCCTATGAGTCTGGTGATGATATCGCAGTAGTAATTAGAAAGCAGAGAAATGCTACCCAAAATGTGAGGTAAAGAAAATAATTAGCATAATAACTTGATATTGAATAGGACCTTAACTAGCTGATCAGGGTAATTGTACGGATTTCCACACTGTAGCAAATTCTACCTATACTTAAGCGAACCAATTATATAGGAATCACATTCAGATTTGGTTACACAACAATAAATTGCATTTGACTAAATGCAGAACGATATAATAACATACAGATTAAAGTGTAATAAAGGCATTACCGTATTACTAAATAATAATCTCCCAATGACGTCGCTAAATTCGTTCAGAAAGTATACGATGTCCTTTAAACAATTGGAAAGTTCTAACATAATTTACTTCACGTGAGTTATTAAGTATTCGGGCATCCGAACGTATATAATAACAGTTTATCTTCAACGGGTAAACACTAAAATACAGAAAATATAGAAAGAAATGTGGAAGAGTAAAATAAGATCCAGAATTTGAATTACAAATATCTAAAATATTTCTAAACTATCCGGTGAACAAAGATCAATGTTGATTTCTTTACAGATTATATTAAAATTATTACTCAAGACACACAAGGGAGACTCAAACCTAATCTTTGTCCTATAACTAGATAAATAAAAACATTGTACGTGTCTTGAAGAAAGTCTGTAATTTGAAAGATGCAACTAAACCGAGACCATTTTCGCGCAATAACTTTTAATAATTTTCGAAAACAATTATCTCAACAAGAATACTTCGCTGAATTGATTTCTATTTGCGGGAATGGAGCACCACAACGGTCACCAATTTCTCGTCGGTATGGGGAAATCAAACGCGAATGGATTAGTCTTAGAGACGATGCAAGAGCAGGTCCACCAAAGATAGCGGTCACTGAAGAAACCATCAATGGTGTAGGCAAGATCATCAACGAAGATCGACATGTAACATATTGCAAGATCGAGGTATCATTAAGGATTTCAAAAATCTTATTTCAAGAAATTTTGCACAAAGAATTATGTCCAGTTAGTTTCGTGTTAGATACCACATCCGTTGATAGAAGAACAGAGAGCAGGGTGAATTGGTGTCAAAAAAGTTTAGACCGCTTCAATGATTGAAACTAAAAACGTCATCACATCGTCAGTGAGGATAATCTTGGATTTATTCATACAAGTTAGAAAATAAACACCAGTCGTATGCTTGGGTGTTCCAAGGTGAAGAAAAGTCAAAAAAGGTCATCCACCCTCTAAATGTCTCCAAAAAGATGGTCGCGACATTTGTCTCGAAAACAACATATAGCAATAGTTCCTCTACAAGATCAAAGAACTATTACTGACGATTGACACACAACTATTTGTTTGCCAAAAATCATAGCTGAACTTCGAAAAACTAAGACAATTAAGTTCGCACAGAGTACGCAAGACAATTAAATTCTTAACGCAACTAAAGGTAGAATTGTTAGACCATCCTTCATACAGTCCAGACCTAAGTCCCAATGATTTCTTTACTCATTGAAAGTGATTGCGCGGAAATGTTTTCTGTTTAATTCCATTCATCAACTAACTTGTCAACTTTAACAGTGCGTTGTAACAATAACAATACTATGTCTATCGCACTGATACTTTTGACTTAGGCTAACTAAATATTGAAAGTAATTTTTAGTTCTGACATTTGAATAATGGCGTCCTTTATGTTCCAGTATGCAAAGCTTAAAAGACATCCTTCGTATTATTTCAACTTAATCTTGTAATGTTCAATGTTGAGTTTAAATCAGCAGTTTAAATAATATATCTACCTCGTAGATTTTTTTCAACAATGGTAGCAATTGGTTTCCCGGATGACACTCGGTTGAAGAGAATAAATACACAATCACGTCCATATAACGAAGCACTCCTTCTTTCTGCGTCAGAGCCCCTGCACAGTTCAGTAGATATTTTAACGAGAATAAATCATCCATTCTTTTCCGGTGTAACAAAAACCGACGGCAAAAAAAGAAGAAAACCAAGCAAAAAATCTAACGTGAAAGGGCTTTACGTATTTCTGTCACATGTCGTACCCATTTTCTCTAATTATTTTGACAATTTTGACAATACTTTAAAAGACCAAGGTAAAGCAATATTCCAATATTCATGCATCTAATAATGTTTTAATCAAATGCAAGCGATTCTGAGTCATCATTGATTCTTATTTATTTAATGATCGTAATAATTGTTACATGGAGGAATTGGTAGAAGCAATGAATAAATTGGAAAATTGAAAAGCACCAGGAAGTGATAAAATAACAACAGAAATGATAAAAAATATGATATATAAGAACAAGGGCAGAGGTTTATTCCTATTAAGTTCAACCATGAACAGATGACTGGAACAGATAATAGATAAAAGAATAAGATCACTATTAGAAGACACATACGACGAATCTCAGAACGAATAAAGCAAATAATACAAAAAGATTTAACTTAGAAGAAGCCAAAATATGTTCAAATATATGTATTATAAAAAAAATCATCTATTCATTTTAAATATCATTGACATATGCATAGTCGATAAGGTACAATGTAGATAGACAAAATGCCAGTTCAAGATCGAAAGTATCTCCCGTTATTTTTAAAAGAAGCCGTCATCGTGTAAAAATACACTGCCAGATAGTAAATAAATAGCCTATTTTAAGCTCATATGCAGTGAAATCTTTTGAGTATTGAAGAGTTAAAATCTCACTTTACGGATTAGCTTGATTGACAGCTCAATAAACAAACATTAATGCTCTAACCCGCGTCTTCCAAAGTATTTTAGTTTTCTGAGATAATTAGTAGCATATGGAGTACTAATTCCGTTTGGGAATTTTTGTCACTTAAATTATAAATCAGCTTCGTTCATAAAACAAATAGGTGATAGTTTGAAATTGTCGTATTTTCCAATTTAACAAAACATGTTTACAATTATTGTATATTGGACAGTAACTTTAATTAAAAAAAAAAATATGGAATAAAACAGTTTATCGTATCGGTTTGACAATTGCATTAACAAGAGAAGGTTCTCGGGGTATATACATATATACTTGGAGCACGCTAAGTTCCAAATCACGTCACTAACGCGACGTCATACATATAATCAAATGACTAAATAAATATACAATGCGACCACACAAATAGCATCATACCAGGTGCTTCACTTATATTTTGTTCAAAACCAAGAGGGCATGATTACCACGGAGAAATGAACAAGGAAAATTTTACAAAATGGTTTACGATACAGTTGCTACCAAATATAAAACCTAATTCTATGCTTATTATGGATGATGTTAGTTATCACTAGAGACCGAATTATATGCAAATATAATATATTTTATTTTTGCATATCTTTAATTATAGTCTATATGTAGACGTATTACACTAATTGAAGTTAATTAGCGGGAATTAGTGATTGTATATATTGCATATTTAGCCATTTCTATCCATATTTTTGCAAAAGTTGCATATATTGCATATTTAGGCTTTTTCTTATCCTTTCTATTAGTAAAACTTCCTAGTAATTCCTAATGTAGATCGACAACGGACAATTCTCAGAACGATAAATCTTTTACATTGGTTTCTCTTATACCTTTTCCAAGAACTGCACGTGTTTAATTTCGCCTAGCAGAAGGGATGTGGTAAATACGTTTTATTATTATTAATTCCCAAATAAACTATTCATTCATTGAATATCTTTGAGCGAAACAGCATGTAATTGTGTTACGTTTTTAAATACTGTGCGTACATACAATGAGTATAGCGAACAGAATTTCTTTATGGATTAAGCTGTATCCTGAACTGGTACAGGATGGCGACAAAATATTTTGTCGAGCCTGCAGTAAACTGGTAAGTTTGATTTTACTAAAAGCTTTACAATTGTTTTTAAATTCTTTAACTTTTGATACAAAATGACAATTGTTGTTGTAGGTGTCTTATGAGAGAAAATAACTGGTTGATCAACACACTAAAACTCCGTCACATATTGGAAAATGTGAAAAACTAAATGTATCAGCTGATACTACATACAAAATTTGGAAGTTCCGGACACTTACGTTGGAAGCCGAAGGCCAGTCCATCCCAAAGGCGAGCCAGTGAGTACGATTTCAAAGGTTATAGACGTCGAATCTTCTTAATTTCTTCAAAAATTAAGTTCTATCTTTCGATCTCATATTTAGTTTCGTAAATTAATTAGAGTATTTCAAGTTTAGCTAGTCAGGGATTGCCTTAGGTTTTCTGTAAAAAACATTTTCTTTTGTAAAAAAGCGGTATATATAGATATCTTTTTTTATTTGTCAATATATTTGTTTTTTTCAACTTTACATTTGGTATTTTAATTTAGAAAACATTTTTACTTAATTGAAAACAAATAAGTCAAAATTTTAATTCAAAGAACCCAGTTAAAAATTTTAACGAGCCTGAGATTTTCCACCACAGAATTGGCGCCTCAACATTTAGGGCATTTACATTTCGAATAAATTTAATTTCAATTTATTTTTCTATATTATATGAATGGTCAATACACGTAAAACAGCAATGCTCGAAACACTTTCGCAAGAATCCGAGATGGGCGATACTCCAACAATATCACCGAGCTTAAAAAGTCAATTAAAATAAATGATTATATGAATGAATGCGATGCTAATTTTGTAACTTTGTGGTGAACTAGTAAAATTATAGAAGAAATTCATTGGTAAATAAAGGACAACAATTAATATCATTACAATATTTTGCCCATTTGTTAATAGGAATTTTTCGTGAAGATATTGTAGGTAAATCATATTTAATTTATTAAGAACTTCAAAAAACAAATAATCTGACAATTGCCCAATTCGTTCAAGAAGGTTTATCAAATTTCTTTTTACCTGGAAGTATACGTTGTGAAAAAATTTTGCTAATATTGTCCGACGCTGCATCATAGATGATAAAAGCCGCGCAAAATTTAAACATTTATAGTAACATTATTCATAGCACTTGTTTAGCTCATGGGTTCAATCGTGTAGCCGAAGACATTAGGAATCAATTTCCTTTGATTCATGATTTAGTTAGCAACGTCAAACAAGTATTTTTAAAAGTACCTTTACGAATTGAATTTTATAGGGAGCGACTTCCCGGTGTTAAGTTGCTTCCTGAACCGATTATTACGAGATGGGGTACATGGTTAGACGCTGCCATTTTTTACGCCGATAATTTTCAAGGAATAAAAATGTAATTCTTGAAATCACTGCTGACTGCATTGCTCTAGAAAACTGTAAAAAGATAGTAACATCAACAGAATTGCTGCAAAACCTTTTGTAAATTACGTCAAATTATAGCTTTGTTTCAAGTTCCATTCGTAAACTAGAAACGCAAGAGATATCGCTCTCGGAAACAGTCGAAATAGTAGACGCATTTGATATGCCATGTAAGAAGCTTAAGGCTGGAATAGGTAATTCTATATACGATAAATTAAAAAAAGTGATAAATAAAGATGCGGTGTATTTGAAATTAAAGAAAGTTAAGAAAATTTTGGAAGGTGAAACAGTAAACGGTTTCGACTTTTTACTACTAAACTAGTTTTAGTTTAGAATCTATTGCAAAGTTAAAAAATGCACCAACTACATCTGTGGGTGTTGAAAGAAGCTTTTCTATTTCCAAACATAGATAGTCTGATAGAAGACAAAACTTTCTTTTATACAATTTTGAAAACCATTTAATTATAAATTGGTTTAGAAATATGTTGTGAAAAAATGTTGTGCAATAAAATTAATGTTTAAATTTCTGCTCTTAGTTAATTTAAGTAAAAATTTTGCATATTGTCGCATTTTTTTTGCATATATGCCCCAGGTTTATCCACATTTTCTCAAAAATCGATGCATATAATCCGGTCTCTAGTTATCACTGAATTAAGAAACAAGGCACCAGATACTAGTTGAAGAAAAGGCAATATTCAAGCATTCATTGCATTGCATTGCGACTGTTCGTTAAAATAAGTTGAAGCAAGTAAGTAATAGTGTATATGTTTTAGACATAAACCACTGAAGGAATATGTGATAGAAGAACTAACACGTGCACATAGCCATACAGTGCTAAGATTACCTCCATATTGGGAATTACAAAAACATATTACAATCGTCACATAGGAAGAGATGGCTATGGTATTAACAATTGCATGAAGATGTGGAACGAAGCATTAGCAACAATTACGCAAGTAACTTCCTCGAACAGCATCCACCATACAGAAGCACAAATCATACGATGGTGGGGAAGAGAAGTTGGATTAGATCGTGACGAAATTTCTCCCCTAATTATTAACGTAAATGATGATGATTCAAGCTTAGAGTGTAATATTGAAGAAAATTAGCTAATTAATTAATTTGTAAATAAATAATATATTAATCTTATTTTAACGAATACGAATTTTTTCCTTCAGACTCAGCAAAGAAGACAAATGCATTTATCCTTCAAATGATACGTTTTACTTCTTTTACGGTTATGTACTACGAGTTCAAAAGGATAAATCTATGCATAGTGGGCCAACACTATTTGAAAGATTACAATTAATTTTTTGTCACTAATACAATCTATCAAAAACTTTATATTACTCAATACCGCAATATCAATACACGATACCGTATAAAATCTAAAAGTTATCAAGTACAATTCCATAGTTAAATACCGATCGAACGACGCTAGATCAACAACAACTTCCGTCCATTGAAACTCTATTAATCGAGTTTCGTTTACATAAGTAGTCCCTCCGATCTATTTGCTTATCGCTGTAATCAACATCGTTTGCAGAAAAGCTCATAGCCCACCGCCTTCGACTGTACGACATTAGCGTCGCTTAGGAAGTACTCTCCGCTGTAGTCCTTGTTCATGTGAAATCCCCGAGGGTGTCGAAGCTTGAAGAGGATGTCATTGTAGACCGCCGCACGTGAACCCGTGTCCCGTCTATTTACATAACTCGTAAGCTACTTACAGTGTACTCTATGGCGTGTAATTACAGTTCATTCTCAACGTACGAAATGAATCTCTGTGAACTAATGCATTTTTATCGATACTCGTGAAGAGATGGCTTGAAAACTATATACTATACAAAAATGTTGATGTTCTGTAATAGTTTTATATTCCAGAAACCCTCAGCAACTCCTGTATTAAGATGCAACTGATAAATTTAACTAATCGTCGAGAAACTTTCACAATTTCACTTGAACCGATTGCTATAGGGAGATAAGCTCAATTCTACTGGATAAAACCATGCTAATCTAGAAGTGCACTTCTTGAAATTATTAATTATAAAGATTGCGATCTCACAAAACAAAATGAAATCTCTACAGCTTATATAACATTTTAAGTTTATCGTGGCTATCGTCTCACTAAATTACGCGTTTGTTTAATCCTGGCAGATGATCTATTCCTTTTCATCTGTCAGGTTTATCGTCGTTTAGCTTGTAAGTGGCCAACAAAATTTGCAATTTAAATTCAGTAGTATTTAACAATGCATGCAGATCTGGAAGAAGATAATTGGATATCAATCGAGATGCACTGCCGCTTATAATAGTATGAATACGTACTATTTCGTGCAAAATTTGCCTCTTGCTTCAAAACTTTAAACAAAACAGTTATAAGAAAAATATTTATTCATCTACGATTTATTGTACATGTGTACACAAAAGAAGGAGTAATAATAAATACAGTAGACGCTCGATTATGTGAACTATATCAGCCAAGCATTGTTCACATTACTGAAAGTTTACATTAGCGAGCCTTATTTTATTTATAAAGAAATTGCATAAAAGAAAATATGAATGTTTATTAAAAAATAAATTATGAACAATGAATAACATGATCCATATAATATTAAAAAAAAATTACATTATTTAGAAAAATAATGTTCTATTTTTGTTTGCCTAAATTTACGCTTGGTATTTTCTAATGCCATTGCCCGTAGTTTACGGAGCACTAAAATATCGGAATATAATATATAAATAAATCTTTTTCTTCAGCCCAATCTAACGCTTGATTAAAAATTCCTACAGCTTGCGTGTCACTGACTGTATTTCTTATTTCGGTCGGAGGGTCGTCATCTTCACTCACCTCACCTTCGTCTTCATGTGCATCATCCATATCTTTATCTATATAACTATATAACTAACATCGGTAATTATGCAAACAATATCGGGATTTACTACTTTTAGTAATTTGAGAACGTCCGATGATGCAATGTCAATAACTTCGGCATCAGATAGTAACTATTCTCTAATGATGGTTAGCGGTACACTGTCATCAATCTCATAATCATCACTGGAGTAAAGCAAATTTTTCCAACACTTTCTGATTTGTTTGCTGGTTAAGGGCATTTCAAGCCATATCTAAACTTAAAATTGCCTCGCGCAAAGTTACTTGCTTTAAGGATTCAGAAATGTTTTTAGGATTTTTTGATAACGCAGACGAAAGTAAATTTTCTATAATACAATTTAGTAATTTTTATTACATTTTGATCCGTCGATTGGATAAGTGGAGTTACGTTGGGCGGCATGAACATAACAAAAATTGAACCATCGTTGCTTGTTAATTGTTCCTCTGGAGGATGACTTGGTGCGTTATCGAAGATTAACGCCGCCTGTATTAGAAGATTTTGCTTTCTTAAGAAATTTTTCAAAAATGTATCATTAAATTACATTACTTATTATTATAGTTTTATTGTCATACCTGAGGGACAAAGTGCTTCTGGAACCATTCCAGAAATATGCCTTTGGTCATCCAAGCGGATTTTGAACAGTTATAATCAACGGGACTTTTAAAATTAAAAATGAACGTGGATTTTTTGCCTTTCCTATTACTAGTGGCCTTATTCTGTGTGCACAACTAGCATTAGTGCACGCTAGAGAAGTTATGCGTTGTCTTTCTGCCTTTCTACCCAGAGCAGATTTTTCATATGATACAACATAGGTTTCCGTAGGTAATAATTTCCAATAAGCACTGGTTTCATCTGCATTGTATATTTTCTCCTTTTTGTTTGTTGATCGCTAAGGCAATCTCTTCGTCGAACTTTTCCAATTTTCAACTCTATCCGTGACATCCCTTTTTGAACGATATTGATAATTGTGAACCCCTAAACTTTTAGGTACTGACCGAGACCCCAAAAAATGAACTTTGTCTATTTCACGTAAAGTCATTGGGACTGGTAGCTGAAATTTAATAGAAAGGCGTCACAAGAACGCCGTTCATTCATAATTCAATAAAGTGTTGCTTATGAACACCAAAAACTCATAATGCCACTAGTATTACAGACGGACTACTGTTGTAGTTCCCATGAACCATAGTAATGTAATTAGTTCTGGGCAATTAATTTATACATTCGACTAGTTTGACCACATTCAAATGCAAATGTGAGTTGGTTAAATTAGCAAATCTTTTTTCTGTACTCACAGCTATACAAGGGTTATCTTTTAAGTTTTGCGTGTAGTGCTAGTATAAAAAAGTAGATAGCTTTGAATATTAAACTAATATTAATATTAAATCACCGTTGCTGTTAGTAAAGATAAAATTACAATTTTCAACGTAATTAGATTTTGAAATAATATCAGTCTCGGCAGTATTTGAACGCATGACTTCTGCGTTACCGCTGCATTGTGTTACCATTACACCACGAGACCGCATGTGAGTTCAAATTGCCTTTAATTCCTAGATGTCACAATATACTAATAGCAACGGTGATTTAATATCAATATTAGTTTAATCTTTAAAAGCTTTCTACTTTTTTACACCAGCTCTACACGCAAACTGACACGCTGAAACTTTGGCTTTAGGTTAACTAACGATAGAGGTTAATTTTTAGTACTGACATTTGATTAGTAGCGCCCTCTATGTCCAAGTATGTAAAACTTGAAAGACATTCCTCGTATATAACAATTACATATATACATTGAATATATCAAGTAGCAAAATATATTAGTATTGCTTAACTTTATCTAGATAAACAGCTTACAATGTTGCAATCGTTCCCATCAGCATTAATTTTGCAATATTAAAGTTTTACCAGATGAAATCTTCAACCCCACCTCTCGTATTCATCCTCTTAGATATTCAAATGGAACTCTCTCAATCGATAAGGTAAGAACGCAAAGCAGCGAGATAAAGAAGATGAGAAAGCGGCGAGAGTCTAGCGCTAGAAGAGGGATCTGCACGTACGACACGAGTGAACTACTGTTCAGCGCAGTACACTTTATTAGTGACGACAGGCACTTGTCGCGGAGCCGTGTGAAAGTGCAACTGTAAGTTCGAATAGGCGAAAGGTAAATAGCGCGTCAATTACATGGCCAGCGCCTCCATCTGCAAACAACTGCGCTGATAGAGTGGTGCCCTTAGGCCGTGTCGTTGTCACCCCGTGTGTGTTCGAACCGTACACACATACACACACAAGAACGTGCTCCTCAGAGAGGTGTAATAGTGTTGTACAGGGTGTGTTGTACAGGGGACGTATTAAGAATATGATAGTCGGATAGCTGTAATTCTAAATTCTATTCTATGCAGGTTATGTCATTGGTACCGTTCAAAACAATTAACGGATATTCTATATTGTTTGTTAATAAGAATTATTACTTCATACAATGCTGACGAAAAGAGATTTTTGCAGAGAGGAAGATTATATCGCATTTAAATTGAGATTTCTACACACGATAGAAAATGACCCATTTAAATCGCCCCCACAATATAAGTTTAATTTTTTTTTTTTTGGTGACTGACTCAAAGAAAGTCATCATAGGAAACCACGGAACAAATAACTAGAGAAGAAACCAATCTACACGTGGT
The DNA here is from genome assembly GCA_023509865.1 of Trypoxylus dichotomus. Taxonomy (NCBI): domain Eukaryota; kingdom Metazoa; phylum Arthropoda; class Insecta; order Coleoptera; family Scarabaeidae; genus Trypoxylus; species Trypoxylus dichotomus. Next base: position 53,513,377 of record CM042075.1, read on the forward strand.
TCGCACGTGACATGAGAATGTAAAGACCGAGAAGACAGAGAAATATGTTTAATGTCAAGTATATATATATATAACCTTACTAAAAATGATACTTATAATATGATTTTATTTTTACTTATAATATCATCTTGAAACTATTATATATTTGACTTTTAATAACATAAAAATCCAAAAAAAATTGGCAAAAGACTTACAAAGGTTATTTTGTTTTATATTGACTAAATATTTTGAAAGTAGAAAATGTAGACTGTATTCCATCTTAAGCCACTGCTAATAGTCTTATGGAAAGAAAATAAGAATTTCTACAACAATAACAAAAATATGGGAAAGTTAATCATGCAAAAAGTTTTACTTTCTGTGCAGCAAAATCATATCTACTATGGAAGATATAATGCAAATTCAGAATAATTTTTTCTTTACAATGTGCTATTTAATTTCTGTACTAATATCTGAAAAATGTTAGATTTAGTGCAATACCTGGGCACATCATATTTTAGAACTTCAATACATTTACTGAAAAATTTCAAATACGTAGTATTGGGACTTAATAATATATTTGGCCAAATTTCTATTCTAGCGTCTTTCAAGCGGAGATCAATGCCATTACAAGATGTACTCAATTGAGTCTCCACAAAAACTCTACACAATCTACTTCATATTTTTATAGAAACGCTGATAGTTTTTTGCTTACATACATGGACAAAAAACATTAATAACATTTTGAGCGGAGTAGACAGTAGGAATATTGACGATGACATAAGAACGATAGTCTTTGAAAAATACAATAAAAGTAAGTGGAGATAACACTAAATACAAGGGGCAGTACATACGGTAACTGCACATATGAATGATTTCTCAAGGCTTACCATAACATATTTAAAACACATCTAAAAGAATGCCTAGGAAATAACACCAAAGATAAGGGCGCTGTAAATACAGCTTTTCTCATGGTATTGGTGAAATCATTCACGAAAAACACAATGTGAAACCACAAAAAACGCTAACACATGGACATGATGTGCGAACCCCCTCTCGGGACCAGCAATCCATGTATTGCTCGAGAGAAGGGTGGGAAGCTGTACCCGCTCCTTTTCGCTGTGTCTGACTTTTGCAGATAAGTGGTTCATTCTTTTGGCACTAGTTAGCGCCAAGAATAATCGCTTGAATTATAGGGTTAGATATGGCGATAGTAGCAGAGAGGGAATTGCATTGTGTCGAGCAAAAAACCGCTCGAAACCACGTTGATGACGCCGGGTAGGCAGAAACATGTCCGTGTGTTAGCTTTTTTTGTCTCTTCACATTGTCTTTCTCGTGAATGACTTCATCAATACGATGAGAAAAGCTGTATTAACAGCGTTCTTTTATCTTTGGTCTTATTTCCTAGGCATTCTCTTAGATGCGTTTTAAGTGGAGGTAATCTAAAATATAGCAATTGCGATACCCACCTACCATAGTAAATATAGTTACAGAAATTACTATTCCTACTAATACAAAATTCGGATATATTTCAATAGTTTTAAAAACTTCTTTATATAACATTGACTTGCTTACATTTGTTTAGGTGTGCAGCATAACACATGGGCTGAAAAGTCCCGGGCCTAACACATAGATGACGCTAGTTTTATTGCAGTCACCTTTCTCTCAGTTAGTACTAATCTTCAAAAGACAGCTGTTAACATTTCGTGATATTCTATTCATTAGTTTGTGAGTTATTGTGCTAAGAGTCACGCTACTTTTGTTATTTTCAAAACAATTGACCAAAAACAATTTCGTGTTTTAATTTTACACTGCTTCTTGATGGGAAAAAAATACCGTTCAAGCGAAGCAATGGCTTGAAAAGTGTTATGGGGACTCCGCTCCATCAGAAACAACAATAAAACGTTGGTTTGCTGACTTCAAACGTGGTCGTAGGAGACACCGATGATACAGAACGCAGTGGACGTCCAAATGAGGCGGTAACACCAGAAAATATCAAAAAAATCCACAAAATCGTTTTGAATGATCGAAAGGTGAAGTTGCGTGAGTTAGCTGACATCGTAAAGATATCAAAAGAACGTATTGCCTTATATATTGCATGAGCATTTGACTATGAGAAAGCTCTGTTCAAAGTAGGTGCCGCGTTTGCTCACTGTTGACCAAAAACAAGAACGTGTTGATGATTCTGAGCAGTGTTTGGCCATGTTTAAACGTAACAAACCGGAATTTTTGCATCGATATGTGACAATGGATAAAACATGGATCCATGACTTCACTCCAGAATCAAAACGAACGTCATCTGAGTGGACAGTAACTGGTGAACCTCGACCAAAGCGCCCAAAAGCACAACAATCGGCTGGAAAGGTTATGGCCTCGGTATTTTGGGATGAGCGTGGTGTAATATTCATCGACTATCTTGAGAAAGGAAATACCATCAACAGTGAATATTATATAGCGTTATTGGAGCGTTCGAAGGCCGAAATTGCAAAGAAACGACCGCATATGGCAAAGAAAAAAATTTTGTTTCATCAAGGCAACGCACCATGTCACAAGTCAATCAAAACAATGGCAAAACTACATAAATTGAACTTCGAATTGCTCCCACATCCACCGTATTCGCCAGATTTGGATCCCAGCGACTACTGGCTGTTCGCAGACCTCAAACAAATGCTCGCGGGTAAGAAATTTCGCACGAATGAAGAGGTTATCGCTGATGCTGAGGCCTATTTTAAGGCAAAAGATAAATCGTTCTACAAAAGTGGTATTGAAATGTTAGAGCGGCGCTGGAATGATTGCGTTGCTCTTGATGGAGATTACGTTGATGAATAAAGCTAATTTTGAACCAAAAAAACCGTGTTTTCTTTGTTAGGCCCGGAACTTTTCACCCCATGTGTTGGTATTCACACATTGAACTATTGAATAGTTTTATTTCATATCAAGCTCATTGAAACTGTATTTTTCTTAGCAATGGATAATAATAGTGTTGTTAGGCCCGCGACTTTCAGCCCATGTGTTATTTCAATGCAATATCTACAATTACTTTTGTTTATTTATTTCAAGCATGTACTAGGTATCTGAAAGATTGGTTATCTGTAGACCAAGCTTTCTGGCACAGAGTTTCGTCCCCTCCAGTCACCGCCCTGGTTATTCTGAACATTGCCGCATGAGTTATCCGCTCCACCACTATGTGCAGGGGTGTGTGGATCAAATTAATGAACGTGTAAGCGTTTCGGAAAATTTTATGTATTACCACATGTAGAACTTGTTTTCCATTGATTATATTACCACAATGTGGGCGGCTATGGTACACCGACCCAATTGGCAGCTCTATTATAACTAATAAGACAACGTCGACCACTAATGAATCGTTTTATCCTCACACCTACACGCACATAAGATACATACATATGTATAAATAGCAAATCCCCCCTCGATAATCGTATCTCGCTCGTTTCAGATAGAAATTGGCCGATGATATACCTTTCAACGGTGTAGCGTTTTTTTACGTCTCGTGATACTGCAAAAATAAATCAATAAATTAAATAGATGGGGTCAGATAAGGAACTGTATCGTCGTCAAACATCTTCGCTGGGAATTAGCCAGACCTTAGACTTCTATCGGGTACATGTAATTGCGTTCCGCGAAGTGTGAGCAAAGGTCCTTGGAAATTCACGAACGAAATATGCGTATGTATCGTTCCTAAAATATTTATCTTACATCTGCATGCTCTCCGAGTTCCATCGAGAGATCAAAACGTTGAAACATGTATATAGGCGAGAGGCAAGTGTCGATTATGCGTATACCGTGCGCGAAGGATGGGAATTACGAAATTTGGCACGGTGAAGGTTTGCACGAAGATTGCTGACAATACATCCGAAAGCTATATAGTATATTACAAAATATTCGCGGTTGAAACTAAAACCCAATTTTATTTTACTTTCAGTTTCTGAAGACAAAATAATTGCCACTATGTCAATGTTTCTATCAAATGCTTTACCCAGCAAATTGTCAGCATTCGATGTTGGCCACTATTGCTGTAGCTATTAGAATGTTCTTTGAGTCATAGATGTAATTATGTATTTTATAATGGCTACATCTGGAGTACCCAAGGTTTCAATTTAGGACAGCTCCTGTTCACACTGTTCATAATGACCTAGTAATTTCTTTATCATGCCCTTGTATTCGCCTACAGAGATAACAGCCAATTTTTGCTAACTTCTATTTGAGACTTGTTTTTTACTAATTTTGGATGTGCTAAATTCGAAAACTGTATTAGTTTTTGCGTGTCTCGTCAAAATTTAACTCTATGCCATATTATGCGCTTTGAAAAATCACTAATACGGATATAAACAAAGTTTCAAATTTTAATAAGTTATTTATTTATTTAAATACAATATTAGTTTCGACTGTAGTATAAGTACTTAGTTTAATAACCATTAAAAAATTACAAGAGTATTTGTAAAAACACAAACAAGAATCAGGGAATACATTTTCGTTTACTGCACTTTCTACTGTGTATCTAGGTTTGGCAGTCCCTTTGAACACTCCAACAGTAGTCGGTCATCGTATTAGGATACCATCTTCTTTGGTGCCGACTTTCCACAGTTTTTATATCTTGATTGAATCTCTCGCCTTGTTCATCGCTTACAGCACCTATAGTCATCCTGAGTATGAAGAAAATGAAGCTTTATGGTCATGGAGCACTGTTTGTTCTTGATTTTGTATCACTTCCCAATATTAACTTTTTAATCCCTAGACTCCCATTTAGTACCTTTAATATTTCCCTTTCATCTAGAATTAATTTACCTTTTCATTTATATTTACATCAGTATGTCAGGTAACTAATTTCTACAGCAATGCTATTTTTTTTGTTTTGATGGAATTGTTAAACAATAAACTATGTTATATATTATTCTGATTTTAAAGCAAATTTTCTACTTCTCAGCTACTACTTCGGAAGGTTGTGTTCGTTTTGCTTAGTCGTATGGACAAGTGAATGAACAAATAGTCTATTGAATGTATGGATATTTCATTTGGAGACTTTTCAACTTTCAAACTTCGGTTGTTTCGAACCAATACTTCTTCCGTTAATATTGTTTATGGTGAGCGGCTCAATGGGGTTACAACCTTCTTCTACAAGGCATGCCTTTTAAATTTTGTATACTGGGACATAGAAAGCGCCACTAATCAAATATCAGTACTAAAAATGAACCTACAACTTTAGTTAATATAAATCCAAAAGAACATTTTCGCGTTTGGTATAAATATCGAAGACAATTATCCCAATAAGAATGTCTCGCCTAGTTGGTTTCTATTTTCCGCACTGAAACACCATATTAGTCAACAATTTTTCGTTGGTATGGAGAATTCAAACGTGGACGGATTAGTCTTAACGAGGATCCAACATCAGGTACACCAAAAACGACAGTCACTCGGGAAAGCGAAAGATCATCAACAAAGATATCAGCGAGAAGATATGACATATTGCGAGGTTGAGGTAACATTGGGGATTTCAAAGATGTCAGCTCAAAAAATTTTTCATGAAGAATTACGTGTAAAAAAATAGTTTCCCATTTGATACCGGATCTGTTGACTGAAGAACAGAAGGCAACTAGGGTGAGGTAGCGCCAAAAAAGTTTAGACCATTTCAACACCGGAAACTCTAAAAACGTGTACAACATAGGTAATGAATCTTGGATATACTCATACATGCCAGGAGACAAACTCTAGTTGACCTGACAAAAATCATCCGTTGTCGAACTGTCTCTAAAAAGATGAAAGATCGCGACATTTGCTTCATAAGCTGGTCATGTAGCAACAATTTCTCTACAAAATCGAAGAACTGTTACTGCAGATTGGTAAACAACCATTTGTTTGCCGCAAGTCATCGCTGAGCTTCGAAAAACCAACCTCGAATTATTAATCTTCGTGTAGAATACTTCGAAAGGCAACAACGTTTTTAAAAGCTATCTACTATTTTATTGGGACTCTATATGCAAAACTTAAAAGACAACTCTCGTAGCTCTACACTACAGAAATACAGGACATCGTTTCGATATTGAATATGTATAATCATTAAGAGGAAACAATAGAAAAAACTCGGTAAGCTAAGCGGCAATCTCGCACGGTATATCGAAAAGTCAGATTCTATTATTTATCAGATAATCGTTCGGAACGACGTTCGCTATCGGCATGACAAATGGGCGATCCGATTAAATGATTTATTGACTGTGTACACTGAAATTTTATTCATTATATTTTGATTATCTTATATGCTATATGTATGTCGTATTAAGGTGACAGGTCTTAATACGATAATGTATGCTTTTCGTAATTACCTGCGTATATATCTGAAATTTAAGCTGTATCGTCGAGATCTTGGGGACGATATCGCCAAAGCGGGTAGAAGCGCCTTAAAATCTAATTACATCTCCGAAACCTTTCAAAACACCATTATTTACTTTATTATATAAACGCTTGAATGCATCGTGTACCAGTATATGATATTTTTATGTATACCGGGAGAGCAAAAAGTTATATTGATAAAAGTGTGCCATGGAATTCGAAAATGTTTGTTGTAGTTTATTTCATTTTTTTTTTTGATATAACTCTAACAGGAACCGAAGAAATGTACTCCGAAAAGGTAAATCTATTTAAAACTGTCTGACAAAAATTGACATTTTGAGTGGTTTTCTCTTACCTCGGATCACTCAACGGTTGTGTCAGATACTGCTTAGGTTTTGATTTTATTCGAGGAGTAGATAAAAGCTATGAGGTGTATGAAGAACTCTTTGATATTCATAGCATTCACCGCAGACTACTGCAGAAATATTCTTAAGGGAGTTCTAAATGCCATTGATAAAGAAAACCTTCGATAGGAAAACTTAAAATGAATTAAAACTGATGGAGACAAAAAGATGTGTGGTAAAAATAAAGGAGTGGTTGCACTAGTGTCAAGGGCTATAGAAAATGTTGGTGATTCAAAACCTTTAGTCTTACATTGTATCTTTCCTCAAGAGTCCTTATGGAGAAAATGTTTGGATATGTCTGAAGTTCTGAAACCAGTCATATAAGTTGTTAATTTCATCAGATCCACTGGACTGAATCACTGACAGTTCCCCGAATTTATTGAAGAGATGGGAAAAGATGGATTACCATACCATACAATCGTACACTGCTTACTTGCGGAAAAGTTCTTCAACGCGGAACAAAATAATACTGTTGCAATCACAGTTACGTAAAAAATGCTTTAAACGTTTTAAAACGGGTGAAATATTTGGTCACACTACTGAGACTGAGTTTCCCGTCGATTTTGCAATCAAAACTTTGAGTGCTTTAAAGATGAATTTTGATATTCGTTTCTCATTTTTGATGCCATTGCGATTGAAATTAAGATTTTTCAAAATCCGTTTGATACTGACGTTGAAAGCCTAGCCCCGGAATTCCAAATCGAAATTATTGATTTACAGTGATATAATTAAGGAGAAATATTAAAACTCATTTTTCTTGAAATTTAACTGGTGTAATTTGATCATTTACATAAATTTGGTTGTGGAATGTTTTCTGTTTTTGGTATTACTTACTTGTATAAGAAAACATTCCCCAAAAAGAAAAACAGCAAATTTAGTTTGTTAGGAGTAGATATTTATTGCGCTATTTTAATGCTCTCTATATGTAAAGCCTAATTTTAGTTCAGCATTTTGTGAGATATTCGCACAAGCGTTTCGGTCAAAAATAGTAAAATTCAAGTTTCTTCGGCGTTATAGACGCCCCAATACTTATTGGTTACATAAACCATCTATATCTCTCGCGGCCTCTGCAGGTACATCCACATATGACAATAAAATTATAAGATCTAGTGGATATTTCATCTATAATATGCTATTCAAATGTTTGCTACATCACAACCTGGTGGATGTTATAGCTAATTTTATACAAAATTTACACGTAAATATTGTTTAGTATAACGAAATTCATAACCGATATTGCCAAAAACGATTTGGGCACTACCTGCGCCATCTTCGTACCAGGAGATGGATTCAGCAAGAGCTTTCCATTTTACAAGGAAGTTAGTGTATTTATGGGGGAAGATATTGCATTTGCATACATTCAAGACCACAGCAACTCTAGTTTTAGCATTGTTGTTGTTACGTTTTGTTAGGTATATCTGGGCCAAAGGACATTCACATCCCTTTCAATAAGTCAGTAGACAGTTTAGCCATAGAAACATGCTACACAAACGTTGCATAGTGATGCTGTACACCGACTTGCTGGGGCTTTTGAAGAACAACGTTTACAGATCTAAGTTAATGGATGAGCATCTTAAATCTCTTTTAATAATTGGTACAAGTAAAATTGGTCCACAACTACAAATTATTATCAATTGAAAATCGCAATTACATAGATCTCTTTAGTATTTTCTAGAAGTGGACACATCGCGGTTTCATTCGTATTTTCGGATTTTCAGGATTAAGAATCACATGTGCGATTCAGGATATATACATTCCAAACACCGATACTCTTTATCCCACCATAACTACCGAAAGTGAAATAGCGGGATGTTCACTAGTTTATAACGTTAGTCCGATTCATTTCAATTATTTGTTGTTATTTTGCTTAAGTTAATTTTTTTGCGTATTATTCTTGTCCTTAAGCTTTGCCTAGCGAGTAAATAAAATCGGATTATTATCATTCTGTGTTTTTTTATCCAATTTATCAGAGCAACAATAACAACAAGCCATTAGCTGTTGCGGGCCGAATTGATGACACTGACGGCTCAGATTCGGTCCCCGGTGCGTAGTTTGAAGACCACTGGTCTACATTAACAATGCAATTAAACTAAAATACAGTAAACGCTCGCTCATGTAAATACCCGATAATGAAAACGTTGCGGTCCTGTAAACAGCAAATTGTTACTATAGAATCAAATGGAACGCCCGGTAATGTAACCAAGCTTGGACTACGTACAATTCGATAATGTAAACAGTTTAGAGTACCGGTTATTTCCCGATTTACGTGCGTAATTGAATCGATCGAAAGAATGTTTACGTAAACATTTTGAGCGCCGGAACCCCGCTTTATGTATGGGATTCTTGTAAGCGTTGGCTTTCTTGCCTCTCGTGAAGTAAAGTAGTGTGCAGCTAAAATCACGCCAAAACAGACATGGCATTCACGCGCAATAAAAGAACATTTTTAAAATTAAGTGACACAGTGAAAATCATCGACGAGATTAAAAGAGGTGCTGGGGTTACTCAAGCGGCAAAAAAATATCGAGTATCTAAAGCCACAATCTGTAAAATTAAGCGATTCAAGTTAAAAATTTTACGTGTGTCAGATACATACGAAAGCCCGGAAAATCGCAGAACTTAAAAAAATGCTCAAGTACCTAGAATGGAAAATCGTCTATATAAATTATTTTTGAAACAAAGGGATAATCATGTTCCAATTAGCGGTGAATTAATTAAAGAGAGAGGAAAATTATTGAGTGAAAACCTAAAAAAGACCGACAATTTTGTAGTCAGTGATGGCGGGCTAAAAAGATTTAAAAGGGGGTATCCAATTCGATTGCTGTCGATATCTGGTGAAAAATTATTGGCATCATAACAACTAGTGCAACCGTTTAAGGAAAAGTTAATGAACCAAAGGAAAGAGCTACATTTAAAACATTTAAATGAGGAGCAAATATACAATGCAGATGAAACCAGCCTTTATTGGAAATTATTACCTACGAAAACCTGTGTTGCATCACATGAAAAATCTGCTGCGAGTAAAAGGGCCGTTGATTATAACTGTTCAAAATCCGCTTGGATGACCAAAGGCACATTTCTGGAATGATTCCATAAGCACTTTGTCCCCCAGTATGGCAATAAAACTGTAATAATAAGTAATGTCATTTGATGATACATATTCAATTTGTAGGTGAAAGATTTCTTAAGAAAGCAAACTAATAAAGGCGGTGTTAATTTTGGATAACGCATGAAGTCATCCTCCAGAGGAACAATTGGACGCAACGACGGCTCAATTTTTGTTATGTTCATGCCGTTTAAAATTACTAAATTGTATTATCGAAAATTTCTACTTTCGTCTGCGTTATCAAAAAATCCTGAAAACATTTCTGAATCCTTAAAGCAAGTAACTTTACGTGAAGCAATTTTAAGTTTAGATATGGCGTGAAATGCCCTTAACCAGCAAACAATTAGAAAGTGTTGGAAAAATTTGCTTTACTCCAGTGATGATTATGACGATGAAGACAATGTACCGCTAACCATCATTAGAAAACAGTTACTATTTGATGCTAAAGTTATTAACAGTGAATTCATCGAAAACATCGGACATTCTCAAATTATTAGAAGCAATAAATCCCGATATTGTTTGCACAATTACCGATGTTAGTTTATACAATGACGATAAAGAGATGGAGAGGAAGATGTGAGTGGCACGCAAGCTGTAGGAATTTTTAATCAAGCGTTAGATTGGGCTGAGAAAAAGATTTATTTATATATTATATTGCGATATTTTAGTGCTCCGTAAACTACGGGCAATGGCATCAGAAAATACCAAGCGTAAATTTACACAAACAAAAATAGGACATTATTTTTCAAAATAATGTAAAATTTATTTTTAATTTTTTATTACTATATGTACTATGTTATTCATTGTTCATGTTATTTTTTAATAAACAACATATTTTCTTTTATGCGATTTTTTTATAAATAGAAAAAGGCTCGCTAACGTAAACTTTCAGTAATGTGAACAGTGCTTGGCTGATATCGTTCATATAATCGAGCGTCTACTGTAATTGCTTTTAATATTTATAGTAACAGACTCGTAGGCTACTGCGAAAGCACTCGTTTCTGCAGCCTTAGTGTGAATATTCCTACATTTTAAATACAGTTTTTCATATGCACTCAGTTTGGATAACTAATCGTGCTGTACAAATATCCACTCGCCATGTCATCGTTTTGAATAGAACTCCACGTAAAGTACTATAAACTATAGGTAATTTATAAAAGATACAACTAAACCTATTCAATTTCGATAATTTCGATACCTAATCCGTATACTAGAGAGTGTTTTTTTGTGATATGCCATTTTTAACAAACGGATTTTATGCAGTTGGCTGCTTATGTACATTCTTATTGATTTTATTTTTATAAATCGTCAAATCCCTGCAATAAAATTGATCCTCGAGAACACCGTCTATCCACGGTATTATCCAGGTCGTATACATTTCGCGGAGCGACTAATCGTATTCAAGTCTATCTAAACACCGAACGAAACCTCTAATCTCACAAACAAACAATTTAAATTATTGTTTGTACAAATGCGCTTAAAACCGCGCAATAATTTACCGATAAATTAAATCTGAGCTGCAATTTATCTTCGAATAGGACGTGTCAAGCGAGAATTAGGGCTAAAACTCTCGAAGAAGCGTCCAAATCCGCGAGAACAATTGCAAGATCGGTCGTAAGCGACTTCGATTGGCCGAACACAATCAATCTGAAAATTGCCAGCATTAAAATGATAAGACGGCAGGCGTATGTAACGCGTATTGTTTGTTATTCGACGATCCCTCATCGCTTAATACCGATTGACATCTCGGATCGCACTTAAGAAACTTTTAGTAGACGCTCGATCCCGGCGTGGAGATTTTATGTGTCGGGGTAAAGTCCGCGATATCGCTGATTAATCGTACCTATACATATACGTACATTCCGATGTTCGGTAAATCTGTTTTGCGATAAAAACATGCGTTAATAATTTATATAGTTGTACACACTTTAAGAATGTTGCGTTTGGTAAGATAAGCTAAGACTTTTGACGTTTGCTATTGGCAGACACCTAAGGCAAAGAAGTTGTCTATGTACACTATCATCCATTTTATTTCGGCCTTCCAGTAAAATGTTTTAAACTCTACTAAAAGATAATATAATTGCTTTTATATATAAATAACATTTATAACGCAGCACTCGCGCGAGCGATGTGGATGAAAAATTGTATACGGGAAGAAGAAGAAGAGTTATCGCTGTGACTTGTAGTAGTTGAGCTTGTTATTTCCTATACTATTATTATTGCATTTATATTATTATTAATAAAGCTTTGCGCTAAACTGGGACTCAACTAATGGCACGAAACACTTAATCAGTAGCCGACAATAACTATTTTTACATCCATCGGGTTAGGAAAAACGATAGTTGCAATAAATCGCGTTTAACGGATTTAGTGGACAAATAGAAGCTCAAGTTCGCGGTTAATTCAGGTACGTTTATGTGACGGATATTGTTAGCGTGAAATATCGACTAGGTGTGCTTTGAAATCACATTAGGTCGCATTATAGTTCAAGATAATCGCTAATCATGTTAGTAACTTTTATCACGAAGACTGGCTGCGCTGGTTACTAACTTGTCACATTTTAAAATTTTCGAACTTGAATAATCCAGTTTTGACGCTTTACGCTCTGCGTACGGTATTTTGTATCAATCACGGATTCAGGAAGAATTACGCTTTCACGTGCTAAAGCAACAAGTAGAACCATGGCGGTAACGATGTCAGACGAACAATTTCAACAATTAATGGGAAATATCAAGACTCTTCTACAATCAGAACGAACAATCGAGTTATCAAATCAGAATCAGCTGTTGCCGACGGGAAATTTTGCAAAGTGTAACTTCCGGTTTGCAGGCAATAAAGAGGAAGATGAAGCATTTATTGATGCAATCCTAATCGACAAGGACTGTGTAAGAATTAGTGATGAAATCGCAGTCAAAAGTTTACCGATGTTATGAGATGGTGCTGCAGCAGTGTGGTGGCAAGGAGCAAAGACATCAAATCGAATTAGAAAATATTTATGCAATTATTTCCAGAAAACAAAATGAGCCAACAGACATATTTGTAAATAATGCTCGTGCTTTGTTAGCAAAATTAAATCCAACTCATGTGCTGTATGATTCGCATAAATTAGATGTGATTTATGGACTACTACAGAACAGAATTAGAAGATTATTGCCAATAGATTAGGTAATCTCATTTAGAGAATTAATTGAAAAAGCACGACCAATAGAAGACAACATACTTGAAGTGAAGGGATATCAAACGGAAAACTTAAAGGATAAGTTTTAGCGAAAGGTAAGATCTAAATGAATGTAGAATATTTATTCAAACAATTAGTACTATCCGCTGTTATGGTTGTAATGTACTTGGTGTCATACGAGCTTAGGGCGCAAATTATAACAGAACAAACCAAGATAATATAACAGAAAACAATCTCATACAATTTCACCAAATCAATTTACATGGCACGTCATCAGAATGCGTAAAACCATTACTTTTAGTTACCATAAATGAGTTTTGCGGAGTTGGTATTGCCAATTTAGGTGCACAAGTAAGCATTGCAGTTCATGAACTATACAAGCTATTCACCAGCAGGGATAAACGTTTACTCCTACCAAAGCAAAGTTATCCTAAGGTAATGGCGAAGCCAAGGAAGAAGATCTTCTAAAAGTAACTATTAAACACGAAACTCTACCTGTTGAATTTTTAGTTTTTTTCCATATACAGGAAATAACAAAACTCTACTAGGAGTTGACTTTTTAAGAGTCGCTGAAATTACATTAGAAATAGTTAACAAATGTTGGTATTTTAGTAATGATACGAAACAAAAATTCAACTTTATGAACGAACAGACATCAGACAATGATTGTGAAATTAGAAAAAGTAGTGTTAGCATTCGAATGGATGAAGGGGAGAAACTAAGTGCTAACCAGAGGCCAAACCTTGATACGTTGCTAAATGAGAATGAAGATATCTCTCAGGCAGGGGGAGGCAAACGGGAATTCTTGGAAAAGAAATTGTATGAAATTATCCAAGATGGAATAATTGAGGAACGTGTATCCCCATAATGTAGCCCGATGGTGTTGGTTACAGTGTTGGGTAAAATTATCTTAATAATAATTCGATAGCCTATGTTATCGATGAAATGGTAGCAGAAATTGGTCGTAAAATTTTAAGGCCGCCACCGTATCATTGTAATTTAAATCCTATAGAAATGGTAGGAGCTCAAGTCAAGGAATATTTAGTTGCAAATAAGAAATTGCCAGAGGTATAAGAATTATTAGTTGAAGGACTTCAATTGTAACTCCCGATGCATGGAAAAATTCCATTGAACATACCATTACCGCAGAAAATAAAATGTATAATTTAGATAACGTTGTTAAAGATACCGTGGAAGAATTTATTATCACCGCTAATATATTAAATTTATATATTCAAATTATAAATAGAATGCTTTATAGATATAACTAATATTTTACTTTCAAATCACCCGCTATTATTTAATCGAATTCAGTTTTGCCAGTGTAATACGGGCGTTGATAACAACGCTATCTACTACATTCTTAAAGTGAATGAACTATAGCACTATAGTATATCTAAGAAAGCAGTGAAAACCTACCGAACAAACACGCTGAAAAGCACAGCCACCCCGCTTTTTTATTACAGTCTTGAACATTATTCATTGGCGGTTTACATGTATGTATATATATAGCGTATAATACCGCAAACACAAAAAGGAAAGGACGCCCAAGTCCAGTAAAGCGGCAGCACATAATGCTCTCTATATTGTCTACCTTAAGCGGGATTAATTTAATGGTACCAAATATTTATCGAGCGAGAGGGATAATCCTCCCCTGGAGATCGTTTAATATTGCCTTTGTGCTACTGCCTAACAGTCTAACCGTGGTAGAGGGTATTTATAGAAATAACGGTATCTATATACAATAGATCGGTGAATTATTTATAAGACGGTGGCAGATTTGCTTGTATTGACGAGTTTAATATTCGCATAAAATTTAATGAAAGTCGTATTCGAATTCCACCTGTCAGCTGTCGCGTTGCAGTTGTTCGAATGGAATGTTGAGGTTGAGATGGCTTTGTGTTTTGAATATATGTTTATTAAATTCTTTGTATATCAATATTAATACTTTATTATTGAACTGATTCGGTTGTTTTTAAAACAGAACGGTTAATTTTCATATTGATACGAGGGTTGCTATTTATGTATCAATTGAGTCGGCCTATACTTGTTAGAAATCCATATTGAACAATGATCGAAGAAGTAAAACTCAAATATTTTACAAAAATTTCCAATATATTTATCACAATGTTATTATAACGTTATTATAACTTGGGAATCCCAAAAACTAGTCACCATGACCTTTCCGGCCGATGAAACGGTCTTTGCTTTCTTCGGAGCCGATTCGCCCGGAAAAGTCCAATGCTTCGACTGTTCCTTGGTCCTCGGTATGTAGTGGTGGATTCAAGTCTCATCCATGGTTACGAAACGCATGAAGAAATCCCTTGGATTGCCTTGGGTCCTGGCCAGACATTCCTCCGAAACAGTCAACCGATTTCGTTTTTGCTTCGGTGTGAGCCGTACCCATCGCGCCGCTTTTTCATACACAAAATTTCGTGTAGGATATGGCCAACGCGTTCTTCTGAAATGCCTATTGTCTCTGCTACCTCTTTCAGCTTCAATTGGCGATCGGCTAACACGATATCATAAATCTTGTCGACCATGTCATCGTTGGTAGCGTTTTTTGGTCATCTATTGCGTACTTTGTCACTTGTGCTTGTGCGACCACGTTTGAACTCGCTCACCCAGAAGCTGATGGTCGAAAATGCTGAAGTACATCCGCCATGAACATCTAGCTAAATATTTCGAATTTCCGTGGTCGTTTTCCCAGTCTACTATTGACAGTAGTCTATTTTGATAAATTGAAGTCCCTTACCGGCCAACCTTTGTGCTCCATCTCTCGCCGATTCCGGAAACATTTCAAATCGCCCTCGTAATAAAATGGACAGAGATTGTAACTTTGTAACTCTTTTTTCTTCACACAAACGTTTAAAGAATGTCTTTCAAGTATACTTTACATACTTTTGACGAGGAATACTTTGAAAAATGATCTATTCATCCAGTTTGTTTTTGTAATTATTTAAATGTATCAAAATGTCAAATTATTGAAAGCATCAATTAAATTCATAAACATGTATTCAATTTACATCAGCACCGTTGTTAGCATAATTCGACCGTTCGATGAAAATTTGTTTAATTGGTGCCGTTACCGAACGGATATCGATGAATAAATTCATTGCGGACAGTTGCGAAAAAGGGACGCCAAAATTTAATGAAAATCGGTCTATTCAAATCGAGCCGGGCGTTTTGTAGTTGTCACCCCTGAAACCGTTCGAAAATCCAATTTTGCGTCGTTAAATTTGCAATGCTCTCTCGTTGTAGTCGCGCACATCCAACGCTAGGCATAATAAACAATTTAGTCTGGTAGATATTCGATTATAAGAGAACAGTAGGAAGCCACCTGATCGCTTTCATCGCCGTCGGTTGCGTATAGGTTTTGCGTCCAAATCAAATTTAACGGAAATTTAATTGTCGAGTTGATTGTTTGCGGGGGGCGCGTGGGATTGAAGCGCCCCCTATCGGTAGCTATTATTTATACACTCGTCGAGTAGTCCCTATATTGGTGAGCGTCAGTGGCGTTTGGATTTAAATACAATAAATAACTTGCATGATTACTAATAACGTGTACAAAATAATAATAACTTATTAAATACTCAACAGATGAACATCCAAAAATGGACACAATATTAAATAAAATTAAATACATGTAATGCATTAAAAACAAATCAAGAAAAAAAATACCGGAAAGAAAAATGAAATACTAATAAGAAATTATTAAATAATAAATACCACTAGTAGGAAACAAAAATAAAATAAAAAAAAAAATGAAAATATGACAAACTAAGGCAAATCTAAATTGTAGTTGTCAAAGTTTCTTGCCGAGTGTACCAACGGCGTTCGCCAGAGTACGTTCGTCCTAGCTGTAGGGATCCGTAGCAGGTGATGCGACCTCGATTACAGGCGTGGTACAATGAGACCAAGTCCAGACAGTAAACCAGGAACGTCAATTCTTCCGGTGAGAATGTTTTGCATAAAAGAAGCATTAATGCAGTTTCTTCTTTCCACAAGCGTTACAAAGTCATGCCTCTGAAGTAGCTCGTCGTAGGGTATATCTCGCATAGGATATTGCCCATCCTTCTTATATGATAGGTATTTCAAAAACTTGCGCTGAATCCGCCCAAGAAGATTGATTTGGATGCTGTAGAAAGGATACCAAGCCACGGATGCATATTCGAACTTGGAAGCCACGTACGCAAAGAAAAGAGTCTTTATTGCATCAAGGCTAGTAAAATCCTTACAAGTGCGAAAAATAAATCCTAATAATTTAGATATGTTTAGAGAAGGTAAACTTTTCATCATATATAACACCCAAATCTTTAATAGAAGATTGACGAGCAATATTAATATTGTTAATACAATATAGAGAATCGATTCTACACACTCTTTTTGTAAAAGACACGAAGAAACACTTATCTACATGTAATTTTAATTTATTATGCAGACACCAGGTATGAATCAAGTCTAAATTACGCTGCAGAAGATCAACATCATTGAAGGAGTTAACGGCGTGGTAGGTTTTAATCTCATCAGCATAGGCTAATAAAGGGTAGTTAATGGACTTTAAAAGATCGTCTATATATATATTAAAGAGGAGCGGGCCGAGGTTCGATCCTTGAGGCACTCTAGAGGTCGAGTAAAAAGTTCGAAATTTAAATTCATTAAAATAAACGTAATTAAGTCTGTTCGCAAATTGAGACAATTCAACTTAATGACCAC
The DNA here is from genome assembly GCA_023509865.1 of Trypoxylus dichotomus. Classification (NCBI taxonomy): domain Eukaryota; kingdom Metazoa; phylum Arthropoda; class Insecta; order Coleoptera; family Scarabaeidae; genus Trypoxylus; species Trypoxylus dichotomus. The sequence continues at coordinate 53,531,099 of CM042075.1, forward strand.
TTGCCTACTATTATCTCCCTTATGAATCATTCTGCACCGTATAGAAGATGGGTAGAAACAAGATTGAAAGACACAGTAATTCGTAGAATATTATTTGGATCGGTTACTATTGCAAAAAGAATATTTATTCGTCTTTGTAACAACGTTATTTCCGTATTTACGTGTTAATAAGTTATTGATTGTATGCGCTTTATATGTTTCCGTTATGGGCAATAAAAGGACATACAAAATGAGAAAGAATTGAGTATTGATGCATTGTTGGGTACAGGAATGTATTTTCAACGCATAATTGCAAAGAAAGAAGAAGCATCCCAACAAACAGTGCAGCGAATCGCCGTTTTAATGAAAGAAAATATACCCACTACAAGTACTGGAAGAGCGTTTTACGGCAAGAAAAGCATCACTACTAATCGAGATGATCGACTTATCCCGCAACTAGCAACTGAAAACCGAGGTTTATCCCTCAAAGAAATAGAAAATGTAATGTCTCAACAAGGAATGCAAATATCCACGGGTACAATAGGCAGACGATTGTACGAAGCCGGATTAAAATGCAGGTGCTCCCTGGAAAAGCCAAGATTAACACCGATGATGAAGCGAGCACGTTATGAATGAGCAAAATGTTATCAGCATTACAAAAGACAAAATAGACAAATTTTCTTTGCTTGAACAATATCTTTTCATTCAAGATCGAATTCAGCGATGAGTCAAAACTGGAAGCCATGACCGAAAGAGCTGAATTTGTTAGACGATGTCCATCTGAACGGCTTGGTGAAGCTAGTCCCAGTTATGGTATGGTCCCGTATATCAGTCGAAGGCCCTGGACCACTGTATTTTTGCCAAGGCCTAAACCAAAAAAGTCAGTATCTCGGGAGAGTGAAATGACAGAGTTGCGAATGGTCTAAATGGATCGGAAATCGTTTGAAAAACACAATTTACGCATTCGGAAACTTAAATCGTATCTCCTTCATAGAAAAACATGCAAATTCAGGTCATTTCGCCTAAAAATGTCGTTATCTCGGGAGTGTGAAATAACAGAAAGTTGCGAATGGTCTAAATCGATCGGAAATCGTCCGAAAATCACAATTTACGCATTCGAAAACTTCGATCGTATCTCCTTCATAGAAAAACATTCAAATTCAGGTAATTTCACATGACATTTTTTGGTATGTTCCTGTGTACCAGTCGAAGGTCCTGGACCACTGTAGTTTTACCAAGGCACCATGAATCAACACCAATATTGTTGCAAGCTTTGGGCATGGATGTAAGTCTCGAATGTTCCCGATAGGTAATTTCGGTACGGTTTGTTAGCGTACCATCAAACACGCCGTTCGAACTTTCCAAAAGAATCAGCAGGAATGAAAAATGCCGTACGCCGCGCCGCGGCTTTTCTTTGATAAATATCGGGCGTTCCTTTGATAAAAGCGCCTTTCCCGCTAGCAGATGGTTATTCCGATATAAAGGAAGTGATAAGGGGGTTATTTTGCCTTAACTGTCAATCAACTTAAATTTAAATCATCATCGTCATCAAACAAAAACTGTGAATCGATCGTTATCGGACAATAGATCTACTCAAAATCCCTCATGATCCCCTATCCAGATAATAAGATATTTTAAACTCTGCGAAATAAGTCTCTGCTTCGGTAACGATCTCTTCATATAGTATGAATTGCTTTCCATCGAGCAGTTTTTTTTTATGTTTGGAAAAAGAAGGAAATCACAGGGGACCAAATCTTGTGGATATGATGGATGGGACATCAATTCTTACCGTAACTGGATTAGTTTTGCTCTCGCAATTGCTGATGAGTGAGTTGAAGCGTTATCAAGATGGCAGGGAACCCTTTTTTCGCTAGATGGGGCTTTTTTCTCTTTACTACAGTATCGAGTAGATCCAATCCACAATTACTCTTTTATTTTCCAAATAATAAATTAACGTTATGCCTTGCAAATCGCAAAAAAATCGTGGCCACAGGTTTTCCAATTGATGGAATCGTCATCGTCTTCGTTAGTGCACGTTCGCCAGGAAAAATTCGCTTTTCCGACTAACCTTCGGTTTCTAGCGTATAGTTACGCCTCCATGTCTCATTTACAGTCACATACCAGGTGTATGCATAAGTTTCTTCCGGTTTAACTAAGATATGGCGTCAGCAAAAAATACGTAGCGTACTAATTTGACATATACATAATTTTTTTCGTCTGAAATTTAAGCTACAAGTACACACAAGTTGGGTTCGCCAAAAACTAGCGTTTTTACTTTAACATTCACTGATCACGCCGAGTTTTGCCTCTGCGAAAGAACATTTGCCACAAGCAATACTTTTCTTATTTAATCAAAAGAAAAAGGCTGCTGAAAGTCATCGTTAGAACATGTGAAGCATAATTTCGACAATTTAAAAGTGGTGATTTCAATGTGAAAGACAGTGAGCGTTTTGGTAGATCACAAAAATGCGAAGACGAGCAATTGCAAGAATTATTGGATGATGACCCAACTCAAATTCAATGGCAATTAGCAGAAGCATTACATATATCACAAGAAACAATCAGCAGACGTTTACTAGCAATGGGGAAGATCAATAAACTCGGTAAATGGCTCCCGCATGATTTGAATGAACGTCAAATAGAAAATCGCAGTCACCTGTGAAATATTGCTTCAACGCCACGAAGGGAAATGATTTTTGTATCGAAATGTAACGCGTGACGAAAAAGCGGAAAAAGATCGTGGTCTTCACCTGGCGAAGCCGGTCCTTCAACACCAAGGCCAAATGGCTTCGGCAAGAAGAGCATGCTCTGTATCTGGTGGGACCAAAATGGTATTGTGTATTATAAACTCCTGAAGCCCAGCGAAGCCGTTAATACACAAAGCTATCGCCCGCAAATGACTAATCTAAACCTTATTAATCGAAAAACGACTGCAATGAGCCAGAAAACACGACAAAACGATTTTGTTACACGACAAGTCTCCGTCTCACACAGCAAAACCACTGAAAGACACCTTGATATCACTTCAGCAATTTCGAGAAAGTTGGAAAATGCCTCGACGAATGGTTTGCCGTAAAAGGCAAGCAGTTGGTTTGGCATGGTATCCATAAATTACCTGAAAGATGGATGAACTGTGTAGAAGCCGGTGGCCAATATTTTGAATAAAAAATTAATTTCCCTTGAAAATCATGTGTTTCTTTTTAGCAAAATCGTGCATAAGCATGTCCAAACATTGCTCAGAGTCATCGTTAAATATACCCGGCTATAATTTCGTGTACGGACTGTACATGCAAACTTCGTTGTATAAAGGTGTTCCATTTTTTCTTTTGAAAGATTGTACATTAAGAAATTAACCTCTTTATTACGAAAAGCAAAATTGCAGACGTAATTGCTAAAAATTGTTTTCTCGTATATCCTCATCCAACCCTCGCGATGTGTGCGCGAAACAGAGATCATTGTTACTACGATAATTGTTTCCGCGTAATTAGCACATTAATTTAATAACACTTTTATATTCTTTATAATGGAGTTTGTTCCACTCGGCCAACTGTGCTCGCCCGTATAGGCGAGTGAGGTTTTAAAGCTTTGCGCGATTCGTTCGAGTATCCCTTTTATTTTTCACGGAAGTTAATAGTCGTTTTTGTAGTTGGATTACTTTTGATCCATCTGCTACGCCTTCTGAAACCTGTACGTTAATAAAAAGCCACTCGTGTATAGAAAAAAATTAATTGCTACTAGGAATGAATGATGTAATTTTATTGCAGGAATAATAAATTGTTTCATTATCTAAACCCAAGAAATTAATTCTCGAGTAGAAAATTACACGGATATACAGAGATAAAGATTTTCTGTAAGTTAGTAAGAGCAACTAAATAGTTTAGATGTACTTGTGACCGTAAGAAATATATAATTTTACGACGAAACTGTAATTTTCATTAACAAATGGAAATGTGCAACATTTCTGTAAATGTGATTACGTACTGAAATAATTACAGTTGAAATTTGTTACTACAATCACTTAACATTATCGAGTTTTATTACTAAGTGTTACATTTAACATTGAAATTTAAATATTGGCGCGTTAGGTATGAGGACGTTTAGGAGAAAGTAGATATATATATACTGGTATAAAAAATGTGATACTTTTGTAAAACACTAATCGCTATTAGAAGTTCAACTAAATACAATGTATGTCGGAAAAGTAACTGAATATTTTACATATGCAGACTACTAACGCCATCCGCTGAAACAATATATAACCTAAAACCTGCATATTCCCGCTACAAAACGAGACTGCGAGCATTGAAATTGATCAAGTGGAAGTTAGGTTATAGTGCTTAAAGTAGCAGTACTTTTTATCGGTTCGTTACAAACATACGATGAACAACGAGCTAAAAAAAGGTTTATTTAAAGCTCACTAAAAGTTTTACAGAAATATTTTAATTAATGAAAAAGGTTTATAGTGATGCCTGTTTATCTCGCACGAGTGTGTTGGAGTAGTAATTTCAGGATGCTCGTGATACTTTGAAAGATGACCCAAGACTAGACAGTCCAAGAAACAAAAATTGTCAGGACCTGGTCGAAAAAGTGCTTGACATGATTCATGAAATTTTGACGAAAGATTGCATTTGTAGGCCATACGCAAAATAAATACATAAACAGTAGATATTAAACAGCAGATATGTGAGGTCCAAACCTTATCCTGATTTCCATTTTTAAGGTTTGAAAACTACATTACTACATTCTTCCTTTCCCCTAGAATCCTTTTCATCCTCTTCGAACCAGAAATTATCTAGAATTTTCACCGCGATCTTTTCCAATAAGAAGTATCTCATCTGATCGTGACACTTCATAACAGTAGTTTTGCACATTATTTGGTAACACGGCCATTTACTTCCTCATTTACCTTGATTTTTTAAAATAATCTTCCGTATAGTTCTTCGCCCACGTTGAGTATTTTATCCCCGAGTCGATTTAATTTTTACGTCACTTTCTGATAGAGTTGCGATTTGTGGCTGTAATTGAGGTAGCGGTACTGTTTGGAAGCGGTGTCTTAATTTTTTAACACACCGTTTCCAATGTTTCTAGGCTAACTTTGGAACACTTTTTTCGGAATGACGAACAATTCCTTTGTTGAAGTTTTCTTGATTTCGTGAAATGTGACGAAATGGCAAACTTTCAAAGTCGACTTCAACTTGGAAAACAGAAAAAGTCTGCTTTAGCCAAATCTGGAGAGTAGGGTAGCTAGGATACAACCAGCGTTTCGTTTCAGTCAGAAAATTGCATATAAGTAACCAATTCTGGCTCATCCACAATTGAGGCTTTTTCGGAATTCGGCTTTCATCAGGCTATCTGACCATGTTGAACGAATTAACAGTAGATTATATCTTTTAAATCAAGGAAAATCACCAACACTTTCAAGTGGGATCGACTCGTTTGGGTTTTCTTCGATCGAGACGATGTTTGCTCTACCCACTATGACGTTTAAGCCAAAAACCAAGGTTTCATCTCCTGTGACGATGGTTTTTAGAAAGTTTTCACCAACACCTACGCGGTTAAACAGTTCTTGAGTCATATTAACGCGGTTTACTTTCTGGTGGTTGGCCAATATACGACGATACATATTGAATTTTGCTGTAAGAATTGCTTGGCATGATCCAAAGCAAAGCAATCTTTCTTAGAGTCAAATGGCAACGTTGGTGAATCAAGTCACAAACTGTATTTAGGTGAACATTTGTTAGAATGAGAAATGGCTTATAATTTCCGAGTCAGAAATAAAATTTCATACAGTTGTACTTCAAAACCTTCCATTTTTATTGCTCAAGAAATCGCAAGCCGATCGCTGCACCTGTTTACTTCAACGGCTGTAGTTCATTTGCTGGCAGTGATAGAAGATGCGATAAAAAGTGTGCTTGTGTAACAAATCGCTCCGCGGTTAGTCTGATGTCTTCTTGATTACACTTTGTAAACTGCATATGGTAATCCACGCATATCAGGCATGTTGTCAACAGTGATTTGCCAATCTAGCACCATATTTTTTAGCAAATCTACATCAATCTTTTTTCGTTAAAAGTGTGCTGTTTTATTTTGGATTAAATTTGAATATTTCTCAAGGTGGTTTAAAATTTATGAGCGGTAGTGTATGACGCAGATGTTAATATTCGTAGCGTTATTCTAACACTTAATCAATTTAATACAAGCACTCACACCTTTATTAACCATCGAAGTTTATATAGAAAAAAAGAACTGATAACTTGACAATTATTTGTGTCGTAATAATTTTTTTTTAGTCTCGACTGGCTACGATGAAAGATAAACAAACTTGATGGATTTAGGATTAGGAGATTTGGTTTATGGTGCTACTTCGTCGTAATAATTCAATTGATTATCTTGCACACGCTGAAGGGTAAATTCGTATATTTGATTGTGGATTACCTTTTATCAAGTCAAATAAATCTTGTACACAAATATGTACATTCTGCTATTACATGTTGGTATTAGTACGTTGTTGAAAGAAGGTTTTTAAATTCTGTTATTGTAAAAGAAATGTGATCTACTATCTCTTGTTTGTCATTTCTTTTTAGAACTGTTCAAGTTCAGCTATGAATACAGTTCAAATTTTGTTTTCTTAAGGAAAGATTAAAGTTTTGAATTTATTAAATTCTAGTTGATTTTTGATTACTATAATGCTATTTAATCGACTAGAACTGCAGTATTAAAAAGATTAGAATGTCAAAACTTCTTCTTCTTCACTTCAGGTTTTAGGCACTTTGCTCTGCTTGCACTTGTTCTTCTTAAAGATCTATAAAATCTCTTATGGAAGTTGTTCTTCACGCAAAAGGAAGTTTCTTTGATGAAAGGAATAATTAAGAAGTTTTTGTTTTATTTTTCGTTAGAATTACCTTTTTCGTACTTTTATACTTTAATTTTAAAAAATGAGTTTGAGCAAAAATTACCGAATATTTTCTCGTTTTTTAAAATTCATTTGCGTGTCTGAACTAATATGGAGGGTAGTGTATATATCCGTTTCTGCAGATCATCCTCTGTTTCTGTTAGGAGTACAAAATCGTCAGCATACATATAAGATAGAGTTTAGGGTGGTTTTCCATTCCTTTATAATAGCATTCGGCTCGATAGCAGTTCATCTGGCTGTTTGGAACCGCCCAACAAAGGTAAACGATTCATTATAGTACATACTGGACCAGTAATATATTTTATTAATAATGCAATTTTTGCATAAATTTTATGAATTTATCGCAAATTAGTACCAATATCTTTAACAGGACAAGTATCCAGACGCTTACCACGATGAAGTGAATAGCTCAAGTTCCAAACTATGCAAGCAAAAGATATAGACCATGGTTTTTATTACAGTAACCCATAATATAATTAATAATTCGATTAAAATTGGCGTACATTAGGGGAATAGGCGATCTAGCAAACACATTTTTTGTAATATGATTGCAATAAAAAGTAATGGCTGACCTGGAGTTGGCTTTAGGAACAAGAAAGTTACATTTATTTATTAGCCACCCGTAGTCAATTCTATTGTGTAAAAGCGAAAATAGGAATTTGAGTTACGAAATTATTCTTTTAATGTAGATAATGTAAATCCCTCGATTTGGAAATGCATAAATTTTAAACACCTCCTTTGGATCGACTCAAAAGAGTTTACATATGTCGCATGAATATGAAACCAAATTCAAGGGGCGTAATCTAACCTAGATCGAATAAATGAAAAAAATAATGTAGATAAAATGTTTACATTGTGGAAATCTCTACCGTTACGATAGATAAAGCTATACATTTGTTAGCATTTTGAAACTAATTTGGTTATGTGACCCGAAAATGGCAAATATGTATCAAAGAATTAACGAGCAGGTTCGAAAAAGAATTAAAATATATCAAAGATGTAGCGAGGTACAATAGTTTCTCTTCTACGGATGTCGACCGTATCTTAAGGAAGGTCCAACACAAACAACACATCAGAAATTCCACGACCTTGACATCAAGAAGCACCGGTAATAAGAAATTTATAACACTTCATTTTCACTCAACAGTAAAAGGGTTAAGCAAAATTTTCCGACAACTAAATATGAACGTGTCTTTTGTATCAAAAAACAACTTAAAGGATCTCTTACGCAATCCCAAAGATAAACCGGAGATGATGAAAAGGTCTGGAATTTAGGAAATTGTATTGGACAAACAAAAAGGAGTATCAAAACGAGGTTCAAAGAACATATTAGACACTTTCGTTTCGATAAACCAGAACCATCAAGCGTAGCTGAGCATATGGTAAAATCCGGACATAAAATTGAGTTAAACTTCTTAAAAACGTAAACTGGTGTAGAGAATTAGACGCGTACGAAACAATATTTGTGAAAAAGAACGGAAAATTATTAAACAGCGAACCACCCCCAATTGCACACTCGAGTCTGATTAATTTATTACCATAGGCGCTGTTAAAGATACGGTTCGCTTTCGTTCCATCCTTTCCCGAAAATACACACCTACCAGAGATTAGACCACTTAGTAGATTGTAAATAGTCATATGTTTTAGGAATTTTAGAGCCTGCCTAAAAAATAACTTGCATGTATGATACAGTTTTTTACATTCAGTCGGTAACACGGTTGACAATGAGAGTCCACGTGCTCTCGAAACGCTGCGTTCCGCCTAATTAATGATTTTGTGTGAGTGGAGTTTACCGCTATACCTGTGAGATGTATCAAAGAGTACCCCAGGTCATTAATTGATGTGGCAACTGGTAGTAATTTATCCTCAATATTGTGTTAATAGACAATGTTAGTAAAAGTTACAGTAGTACATTTAGAGATGTTAAGCGATAGTCTGTTTATTTTTGACCATACTAAAATTCGGTCGATATCACTCTGAAGTAAAAGAGAATCAGTGGTAAAATCAATGGTAGAACAAAGTTTCACATCATTAGCGTATATAAGAATATTACAGTTAACCGTATCGACGATATCATGAATATACAATAGGATATGGGGCAATGGTCTCAAAAATATTTTCTTAGATAATTCAACCAAGCTAAAATTACCGAATTTAAAATATTTGCTAGTTACACGAGCGAATGTTCTATCTCATTCTGTATATATCTTACGTACGCGCATTTGTACATGTGCGAAATCCTCACATATGACTCCGCATATGACATATTAAACTCATCCGATGCAGGTGGTTTTCAAGGGGTGGCTTTAAGTGAAAGACAAATAGAGATCGAACGTTATAAATGGTCGTAGCGGACGTACGTATTAGCGCTGCGGATCGCGTAAGCCTAGGAAAATCCTTCGACGTATTTAAGGTCATGCATATAACAAGGAGGAATAGATTGAAGTGTTAAAATTAATGTTCAGGACCTCTCGAACGCGGAGTGCGATTGTTCGAGAACTGGATTTGAATCGCAGCTGCGTTGAATTAGCAGTGGCGTGCTGATGTAATTCGTACGTAATATGTATGACTATTTTGTAAGGGATGTAGATGGGAAAGTCAATAGACTTTAGGAACATGTAATGTGACTGATTGACATACCTGAGAAGTTGATAGTATAGCTGAAACAATTACAAAAATGTATTAGAGAAGGTTGAAAAGTATATACCTTACAAGAAAATTTGAAACAGGTTGCCCCCGAAGATTGTACATTGCAATAATTGCCATGAACACTAACAAGAAAAGGTTCCCGGTTGTGCGGAATTACGCAACTTACAAGTCCCGACATTCTCTACTTACCCATCAAGTTTTATTAAGATTTGAATGTGATACCCGGGAACCTTCCCTTGTAAGCCAAGGCTATACGCCTGATTGTACTTGATTCCGACCATACCAGGTGTCTACGGCCCGGTAGCTAGGTAGGCCTTTCAACAATTTCAATTTTTTCACAATGAGTGATTATAGAAGTTATCATTTTGGACAGATTTAACTAAACCTTAATTTCAAATTCAAATGAAAAAATCCATCTGAAATTTATAGAGAAATTTGGTATGATGTGGTAAGGGATGAAAGAAATCAAAATATACATCATATTGGTGGTTTAGAAGAAAGTACTGCAGTTATAATCTGTGACATTATTAAGAATCGATAAACGTCAATAGAATTAACATTCCAGAAACCACCTTGTCCAACATTTTTCGCCAAGACCTGGTTAAGAATTTAACATTGTTAATGTGTTTTTGTAAAAGAATTTTAAGTTTCTAAGGAAATGTATTTTGTTTCATCCATGTTTCTTTTACCACTTTATGCATTTTATATGCTATTATCTTCTTTGCAACCGTATGGGTTAACATTATTACTTTATCTTCATTTAGCAAATTACTTTATTTTCATTTTTTATCATTTATTAATTTTTCTCTCTGTAAAATATGTAGAATTTTATTTTAATATTTTCATGTACGAGCTGTCGATTCCCGTGTGGCGGTCGAGGTAATAACGATCGTTCACTCTCAACCGCTTTTGTACCTCGTCGTAACGTTTACTGTAACGTAGTCGAATGAATACCGCGTCGATTTTCGTATAATGGCATCCTTTACTGTAACTGTAAGGTCGTCGGACGATTTCTTCGGTTCCCGTATAGCGAGAAGCTTTATTGTAACGTAGTCGGAGCGTATATAGCAACATGCTTAATAAGTACGATTTCTCAGCTTTCTATTATTGTTTAGGCTACAGTGTCCGTTGTCGTCTATACATATATTTAGTCTTCTGTTGAGTTTTGGTGGGAATAATTTTTGTAAGGTCGTCAGGGCGCATGTATAGATTTCCTTAATAGGTACGATTTCTCGGCTTTCTATTATCGTTAGTCGAGGCTACCGTGTCCGTTGTCGTCTATATATATTTTTAGTCTTCTGTTGAGTTTGCGGCGGGAATCATTTTTGTAAGGCCGTCGGCGCGTATGTGTAGACATCTTCTACCAGTACGATATCTCCCCTTCTAGTTGACGGTTGTCGTGGTTGCAGCGCCCGTTGTCATCTGTACGTTTGTTCGGTCTTCTGTCGTAACGGGACTTAGATATTTCTTCATTTAGTTGTTCGTCGATGCGGATGAGTTTCACGAACCAATTTTCTATATGTCATGTTGACTTCATCGCTGCCGCTTTCCTTGTCGGTGCGCACTTCGCACATTTGTTGGCTACTGGCTTTTTCTCTTCTTCGGGGCGCATTAGCAAAGAGCTGGATTGCACGTGGCGTATTGTTTCTTACGAGAACGTCTGGGTAGCTATGATATTACGTACTTTTGTTTCGAGATCGGCTACTATCGCTACTGTGGCCCTCAACCAGGCGTTCAGGCTCTAAGAGATAGGGTGGGTTCCCCTATAAAAGTGTAAAACGAAAGTGTTTGGTTCAAGTACAAACACAAGCCAATGAAACAGGGCCAAGTCCCTTAGGCAAATTCAAAGCAAGGAAAAAGTATTAGGCTCCCGGAAGGGAGCATATGAATAAGCACAGCACCGAGGTGCGCTTATAAAATTAACAAGTAAATAGTGTTGGCTCCCCTATACAAAGGTAGTGGTGCATGCATACATATAGAGGCATTAGTACATGCCTCTACCAAAGGTTTTGCAGAAGCATATAAGAATTTAAACATAGCTTGGCAACGTACACGCTACGGCGGTACATTATATTGCTAAACCAAAGGAAAGCATACATATACACATGCTAGTGTACATTACATGTATAAGAGAGCTCGAATAACTGCAATTATTGCAAATATTATATATCTTACGTACATCGTAACTGTGGAAACCCTGTACATATTTTATTTTTTTGAATACATTTTTTGCGCATGCGCATTGAGTTTCACTGTACAACCTTCAACCTAGTAAACAAGCGAACATATTCTGCAAGTAAGTATTGATCAAGTAATTTAGGAATTTACTAGCAGGCTACAGCGGCACTGTTCTTCAAACTAGGAGAACGTAACAAACCTTCATTTACAAGCTTCCAAGATTAAAACTGGACCACGACAAAAATGGATGTTGTAAGAGGGAACGTTACGACGGCCAGCAGCCTAGAAGAAGCTTCATGCAACTGAGAGCGAAACGACAGCAGGCTCATGCAACTATGATGCGGTTTGAACTCGGAAACCTAAATTCTTTAAAAGCATAATACAAGTATTTCGTCATATTTAAATCTGCGGATTGATTGCACGAATGAACAATAAAGCCAAGGATTTTAGAGGTAGCTAAGCACATAGGTGTTCTGCTGTCAGTGAAATTTCAAATGAAATATATTGACCTTTGCCGACGTTATTATAATATATTGATATTATATATAAATTTTATAAGTATTATAAAACAAAATTTATTTATTAGCATGATCGCCATACTTCTGTCATCAACGCAAGTAGACCATCGGAGTTAAAGTTATCCTTTGAAATGACAAGACGATCACGAAGAATTACCGCAGCATGTTTGTTTTCTTTAACTGACAGAATAAACTGCACTGTCAAAGATAGCGTGACAATGTAAATAGGGTTTTATCGCGAAATTGTAGACATTACACCAGGTATTACAATAACATTTGGAATTAGAAGCAGTCATCATACGGATTCGTCGAAAATGATTGTCAACGCATCAAAAAAAGAATGACATAATCCTTTTTATATGCAATAGATAGCATATTAAATTATCAAGTATTGTTAGCTATGCAACATTGCAATTTCATCAACGTGGTTTGATCCCTTAAATTAGTATTTCATAAATTACCAATCGGAATTGATAACAGTCCCAATATAAGGACCTACATTCACAATAACATCTTCGAGAGTAAATTAAGCAAATCGAAGTCTTGGCCAACATCAGCTCGAAACGATTACGTCTTCATCGGAACAAGGTTAAACATTTCGCGCAAGTTATAGAATTGCAAGATTTGGATAGTGACCAGGAAATTTGAATGGACTTTGGGGTGCAGTTCCGGAAAAGTAAAAGAATACCTATTCAAAATTTCAGTAACTTACCTATGCGTCCGGAGGATGACTCAGATGCATCGTCTGACGAGGTGCAGTTCCAGAAAAATGCTGATGATAGTGATTTTCAAGGATCATCAGCAAGTCCCCAGCGCTTCAGCTAACAAGAGTTTGTTAAAGACCTCAACCTCCCAAAGGAGTCGTCCGAATTGCTGGGTTCCAGATTAAAAGCAAAGAACCTACAGCGTCCATGTAGTAATATTACATGTTATCGACAATCTTTTGGGATTCCCAAGGTGTGATCCTCATCGACTATCGGCAGAAGGGAAGGACGATCATGGGGCAATACTATAGAAATTTATTGACCCGATTCGATGCAGTATTAAAGGAGAAACGGCCTCGTTTGTAGCGGAAAACAATGCTTTTCTACCACGATAATGCACCGGATCATTCATCCCTCATCGTCGTGTCTAAATTGAATGAGTTGTGCTACGAATTAGTCTCTCATCCTCCATATTCACCGAACCTAGTCCCCAGCGGCTTTTTCCTATTCCCAAACCCGAAAAAATCACTGGGAGGAAAGAGATTTGTCTCAAATGAAGAGATCATCGCCGCTACAGGTGGCTATTCTACAGACCTCGAAACATTCTACTTTTCGGATGGCTTGAAGAGACAGGAGTATCGTTTGAAAAAGTGTAAAGTGTAAAAAATAAAAATAAAAACTACACCAATACCGTGTTTTCTTGTCGATTCCGGAAACATTTCAGGTCGCCCTCGTACCCCAAAATGTGTGTTGGCCAGTGCTATAGTAATTTCTATCAGACGTATGTATCTTCCTCGCATGAATTTTCGCTATCGATATTAAATAAGGATAGTTAGATTAACCAGCGATCTTTGCTTATGCCATCAAACATGGACGTGCGTCTAAAGAACTAATACAATATAATATCAATATTATGAAACACAGATGTCAGAGGTTAAGATACGAGAAAAATACAATATTTTTTGTTGGTCGTCATATCCATAAATATATCATCGGTTTACATGTGGTGACAATGTTTATTTTTATCGGTTTCGATCAGATTGAATTATTCTTTGCGCATTCATATCTGTACTAAACGTCAACCCGTTACCATAACTATGACAACCTCAGGGAAAAATTAAGTTAAAACTTAATCAAAAGTTCCGCCTATAATCCTACCGCGCTTTGTACATACTTCTGAAAGCGTTGCGTGTCATCGGATAGATGCTATCGATGTTTTTATTCTTTAAGATAACGTCACTGTAAAATTAACACATAAATACGGGCCGAATATTGAGCGATTAGTTCTTGTTTGAAATTTTGATAGCGTTCAATGAAAATTAATTAAAATACCCTCTTCTCAAATCAGAGATGTTATCGCGTTGACAGAAACAATCTCTTTACGAAATACGTTTCCAAAATACCAAATATTTATTCTAGACGCTGATATTGACATCTCGGCGTTAATCTCTTAATTTGAAAACTACGCGATTTGGTGTACTATTTTATTTTTCATGTAAATGAATTGATTTTAAATATACGTTACGTCCAAGATAAGAATGTAATGGACGGAGAATTTGAAAACCATGACAGCTAGCTATTTCATTAAATGGCGAAAGAGTTTTAAAATTAGGAGGTGTTATTTATGGTGTTCACAAAACACCATAAATACCCGCGACCTTTTTCTATCTCAGACGTACTTGTAGATAATATTTTATTTCTTTCTGAGTTTGTTTTGGGGAAAATTTTGATTTTAAAATTACGTCGTATATGTCCAGAAATAAATTAGGGATTTTGAACTACAGTAGAGTTCGCTTCGTATCCAAAAGTATTGATATCACGATTTTGAACCGTAACTAAGAGTAACCACATTTTGATAAATTTTCCCCTTTCGATTTTTGCAAAATAACGAAGTTACCCAAAATGCGTTAAAGTCTATATACAAATGAAGATTTTGACGTGTAGATTATAGAAAAATAATCTTTTACTCTGAACTTTTACCAGTTTAAAAGCTACAGCACTATTACGAAGGACCAACGACATTTTTGATAGGTGCTATAAGGTTTCTGAATAAAGTACAGTCAAACAAAACAAATTCCATCTATTTCGACTTTAAAATCGCATCCAATGTATCCAAAAGTATTGCTATCGCAATTTTGAACCATATCCAAGAGTAATCATATTTTGATAAATTTTCGAAGGGTACGCACCCCTTTAGATTTTTGCAAAAAATCGAAGTTGTTTAAAATACGTTAAAATCTATATGCAAATAAAGATTTTAACATGAATATTATGGAAAAAATAATTTTCCATGCTGAACTTTTACTAGCTTAAAAGTGAGAGCACTCCTACGAAGAAGTAGCGTCATTTTTGACATGTGCCATAAGGTTTCTGAATCAAGTACAGACAAACAAAATAAATTCCATATATTTCGACTTTAAAATCGCGTCCTACGTATCCAAAAGTATTGATATCGCGATCAGAGATATTCCTGGAGAACTTCGATATTCTTAGGTTCTTAAACTCTAAAAACAACCAGTGCGCCTCAATAAAATTAACGTACGAAGAAGTCAATAACACTATACCATTCTAGAGCTAAAAATAACAAATACGGGCATCAGAATTTGACATCTTTTAAAAACCCACCTACACTGACAACTTCATATATAAAGAACCCTACTACTTTTATAGGTAAGAAAGAATCTGCTTTTTACTTCTTACTTAATAAACTACTCAATGCGCCTTTGTCACAGGGAAACTTCGACAAGGAATTAAATTACTTATTCCAATGGTTCAATAAAGTAGCTTCAAGTTTGAGTTAGCTCTGAAGATTAAAAGTAAAATACAAAAGGAAAAACTAGTTCTCCTTTTTTACACCCTATTACTTTTTAAGGTACTCAGCATTAAAATAAAAACTTTTGTAGTTACCTATAATAAGATTTGGCAAACTGACATTCGAAAAATATCTAAACATTACAATTTAACCTCGACGTTGACGGTTTCTAACTATACGTTGTGCGCTCAACTACATAAAAGTATAGAGACAGTAAACCCATTAAAAAAATCAAATATTTACACAGGACCCTATCTGTGGGGAGAGGGGAGGCAAGCTGAGCAAATATCCACAGCGGTAAAATTGAGGAAAAACGCGTCTTTAAAAGTTGAACTAACTAATTATAAAGGGTGGCAAATATAATCTTTGCCCAAAGCTGCTAAATAACTAGATCGCATTTTACATCTACAGGTAGAGAGCAGCCAGTCTAAGACATTACATTGGCCAAACTCAAAACAAAAATAAAAGAAATGCCAATATCAGAATTAAAGAACACAAAAATGATCGGCTTTAGACCTTCGCTCGTGACCGCAAAATTAATTGCAACGACGTTAAGGTAATTAAACCATCGAGTAGTAATACTTAGCTATGTTACCGTACCCCGTAAGGTGAAACTACGCTTCATCAGAAAAAAATGTCAAATTTAACAAATCGTCATCTTGCATTAAATTATTTGCAAACCATTGGGTAGTCTACCTACAAAGTATCTTATACGTATGCATGTGTAAGTTTTTCAATACAATTTTCTGGCATCTTCCATAGAAAAGTTTAATCTTTTGAGAAAGATATTTCAAAGGTTTTGTGAGTTCGTGTTCCATCCGTTGATAAACATCATTTTTAACTTCTTCCAAACGAAGTGTTGGTCTATTATACTTTTTTAATTCGAAGGAGTAAAATGAAAAAAACGCGTTTACACGGTGGAATTTTTCAGTTACTTTTTGGCGGCAGTTTTAAAACAAGCTAGGATTTTATATAATTAACTATATGTTCATTACTCATTACAAAAATAATTAATCAGTTAAATATAGAAAACACTGCAGAATAATATTTATTGATCAAATACACATCATACTAGATTTCATCTTTACATATCGTATCTTTCCTTATGGAGGTTTCTAAATGTTGCTAGATTCTACTATAATTTTTATTTTGATATGTTTATTTACATATTAAACAATAAATTGACCTTAAATACATGTGAATACATTACATTACCTTCTAACATAGTTATTCACTATCACTTTCTACGATCTTTGCCCACTGATATAATAAATGGCTCGATAGTATCATCAATTAATCCACCTAACTCACACATTATTCGTTCTTCTTTAATCACATGTTCTATACATTTCTTCCAATTGTCTATAGTGACATTCTAGATCGCCTATAGTAAAAGTACCCCTACATCTGCTAATTTGAGTGAGATATTCTTAGCTGCCACCTAATTTTTTATTTGGGCCCATACTAACTCAATTGGGTTAAGTTTACAGTGATAAGGTGGTAACCTCAACACAGTTTTGTTGCAACTTCTGGTCATCTCATCTGTCATATACGTGTTATATTGATCTTTATTAAGGCGAATTAAATGAAGAAGTTCACCTCGAACCATCTCTTCATCGTACTCGATATTTTTTGATTTCAACCAAATCTTCATATAGAGTTTTCTAGATGTTGTTTTGGGAATTTTTTCAGTTTTTCGAGTGTGATACGTAACATTGTCCATAACAATAATAGTATTGTCTAGCAGTACTGTTAATATTGATGAAACCATCTTTCAAACACTTCGCCATTCATTTCTTCGGTTGTTTCTTTGTTTTCGAAAAGCAATAAGCCATTTTCCACAAAACCAGCCTCAGTTTCAAAAGAACTTTTTTTTTATTAGAACAACGCGAATTTAGAGAGAGAACTTAATACAAACACATTCATAAAAATACTCAATCTAAATATCAATCAGTTGTTGTAACAATGTAGCGGCTAACAATATATCGAATATCGCTAGTGTAATTTTGGCCGAAAACTGACCAACAGTTAGCCTTCTTTTTGGTGCTTCAATTCAAAAACACTCCGAATTATAAAATAGTACGTGATTGATGGCCCACAGAACCAATTTAACGAAATACAATACAATTGGAAAGGCAATTATGACATTTTTTTAGGAATTACAGCTAACTTTGTGAAATGTTCTCTAAAATCATCCAAAGCTGCACGCTGGCTGTCCGCTCAAATTCTATCAATGTACGTTTTGTGCACTGCATTGTAAACTATATTTAAAGTTATTCAAACTCGGTGTTCAAATTTGTTTTCGGCAATTCTAAAACATTGATAATTGATGACAGTCGATGTCACTGTCAAAATAATTTTCAAAACCGTTGTTAATAATACCTGGCTTAATTTCAGACACGTTTTCTATTTCAATGCTATCATCGTACTAGAAACTTTATATCTTGGTATATATATCACTACTTACAATGATTAGCAACTTAACCACTGAAGATGTATATAAGTTGTACACTCAATGTAGATTTAGGATAAATACAGAAATTTTGTGCGTTACTTTCCTACACACTAACTATTCTTAGAAGTGTTCAACATTCCAAGTGAATATGTAGATGAGAGGTGAATATCCTTAAACGCATTCATTTTCTCATTAACCAATGAAGTATGAGTTCGATTCTCGATTATTCGAACGTTTCGCCATTATAGACGAGCGCTTAATGAAAATATTTCAATTAAACGGCCGCCTTATACTTCGCACCACCGTCCGACATTTAATAACCGAGGATTTAAGAATTAATAAAAGGTAATGATTACCATTTATACTGAATCGTGCGCCTGTGGAATTTGACGGCGGACGCGCGATAAAAGGGGGATGCAACCGACGACGAGACGAGGGTGCGCGCAGATTGTAATCGAGAGGGTTGACGAGTGCGAATTTGTCACGTCGCTTAGCCCCTTAACCCATGCACGCGCCCACTCCTATTTGAACGCGCCAGTTTTATTAGATTGATATCGATTCCGCTGTTCGGGTTTTGTCGTCAATACAGTAACCGGACGACAAGTATTTGCACCGCTAGCACGCGATGATGAGGTACGCTGCAATAAATTTCGATTACGGATGTTCTTTGGCGAGATATAGAAGACGGAGCAACAGTGGGAAGCTCTTTCTAAAGCTTGCGCTGTTCTAAATCTGTGTAGTTGAAGCAAAACAATGACGATGCATGAAAAATCTTTTTTTTTATTCCACATCATCTGTATACAGGCTGGTTCAAATTAAGTGCGCACCATTGCTATCTCTGTTATTATTGCTTCTAGAAAATAGGTTAAATTAGCAAAATAATAGTGTTTTTAAGGCAGATTAATACGAGAAAATAATTGCGTGAGGCATGTCCGAGAAATGGTGAGATTTACATCTTTTTTTAACAGAACACCCTGTATATTTAAAAAAAAATTGAAAAATATAGTAAGTTATGATATAAAAGTTTTAATACACTACTGTCTTAAAACGAATAATAAAGAAGTTATGGTGGATTTTAGTTGTTCCCAAAGATATACAGTCCCTGTCCATTTTATTAGGGCCACCTTATAAATCTAAGCTTTTGTGTGTTTTGGATCCAAAGATTTGTATTTTTTAGTATAGTAACTAAAACATCGTTTCGTAAAAACCAACGAAGACGCATTTTTGGATATCGGTTCTTTCATTAAGTTTTTTAGAGGAATGAACTACACCTATGACCATCCAATGCCATGCTACACCCTACCTACTTACACTACAATCCTGTGTCACACATACTTGCTGTGTCTACAGAGTCGATCGCTTGTAGTCTAAAAATTTTGAGGTAGATCGATAGCAGTTCAAATCTGAACATTCCTGGTCTAGACGTAAGTCCCAACGATTTCTTTACCTTTTCGAAAATCAAGAACGGACTGTGCGGTCAAGGGTTTTACTCATCAGAAGGCGCAATTTTGACTGTACCAGCAAACGAGCGGAATAACTGCCTTCAGAGTTGGTTCGAGCGCATGCAAAAGTGCATTTATCTTCGCGGAGAAAACTTCAAAAAACAATAGTCTTTAAAAGCTATTTACTGTTTTAGAGGAACTTTGAGAAACAAATACATTTTCGCAATCACATATCGCACCCTAAAATTACTTAAGTTTTGTAAAGTATACCTTTGCAGGATGTTTGAGTTACTCCTTCTAAATGTGTAAACACTACGAGATGTAGTAAAGAAACATATATTGTACAGGGTGTATCAAACTTGAGTTCTTTTCTGTTTCTTATTTTTGTTAATGAACTTAACTTTTCTGTTAAGAATGCTAATATTACTGAGGATGTTCTGTCATGAACTGCTACAATTACAATTAAAAGTATAACTATGTGGTGCAATGATAAGATTCTAATTTGAAGACCATCGAAAGTGATCTAATTGTTTACAACGCAAGCAACAAATCTTTCGAACGAAAAGTTTTTAAATTGTCGAAACCATGTCCCACATGGTCTAATCGATGAAGCGTGTTCACCATATCTCTTTATCAGAAAACGATGACTTTCAACAGCCCTTTTCTTTTGATTAAATAAGAAAAGTAATGCGTGCTGCAATTTTTTTTTCAGGCACAAAATTCAAAATGGTCACTGAATGATAAAGCAAAGACGCTAGTTTTTGGCGGACTCAACTTGTGTGTGTTTGTAGTTTAAATGTAAGACAAACTTATGCATACACCTGGTACACTACCGCCCACATTAGTTCGGACACGCAAAGAAATAAAGAAACGAAAAAATACACACTCATTTTCCGAAAATGTAAAATTTTTATTGCTTTTTATTAATAGTGATTACAATTAAAGCATAGAAGTAAAAAAA
The DNA here is from genome assembly GCA_023509865.1 of Trypoxylus dichotomus. NCBI lineage: Eukaryota > Metazoa > Arthropoda > Insecta > Coleoptera > Scarabaeidae > Trypoxylus > Trypoxylus dichotomus. Next base: position 53,551,710 of record CM042075.1, read on the forward strand.
GTAATTCTAACAAAAAATAAACAAAAACTTCTTAAACCTTCTGTTCATTAAAGAAGCTCCCTTTTGCGCAAAGAACAGCTTTCACAATCCGAAGTATCCGTTCCACTAGTTTTTCAAGGACTCCATTTAGCATACTAGTCCACTCCTCTTGTAAAATGTTCCATAGATGGCGTACGGGGGTAGAGCATACTTTTCGGACCCTCCTGTCCAATTCATTCCATAACAGCTCAATGTGGTTTAGACCGGGGCTTTGCGTCGGCCATGTCATTATTTGTGAAGTGCCATTATCTTGTTTTACATTTAAAAAATGTTGACATATCACTGCTGAGTGTTTGGGGTCGTTGTTCTGCATGAATACAAAATTTTCACCGATTACACGTTGCTCCGATGGTACTGCATTTTCCTGCAGTATTTCTAAATAACCCTCTTTTCGCAAAACACCTTCGATTCGCTTTAAGTCTTCTGTACCGACGTAAGAAAGACAACCCTAACACAGAACTTCTTCTTCGACAGTTGGCGCTACACAATCCTGCAACATTCTTTGATCTTTCGCCCTTCTTTCAAAAATGCGCCTTGTCTGTCCAAACACCTCAAACTTTGACTCATTCACTGTTCAATTTGTATGCGTTTCTGCCCACTATAGCCGTTTTTGCCTGCTGCCCCGTCTAAATAGGGTTTTTTTTTGTTGCAGTGCGACCGTGAAGATTTGCAGCTTTTAATGTTCTTTTCACTGTAGTAACAGAAAATTTTCTTGCACGGCTGCGATTTCTGGTACTGTGAGTCTCCTATTTCGCTTGGTCGGCAACTTTATACGCTCATCGTCGCTTAATCAGGTTTACACAAAAAGATACGCTCTTAACACTAAGGCACGCACAAGCAGGTTTATTTAGAAACTTTATTTATCAATACACAATATACTTTCAGTGTGCATTCGGATTATGAAACAATAAACTTTATAAAAGACCTAATATAAATGTAATTTATGTATAAAAGCAATTATATTATCGTTTAGTAGAGTTTACATTTTACTGGGTGTTCGAACTAATATGGACGGTAGTGTACATGCATTGCACTTGCTCTGGAAACAAGGGTGTCTTTCTTTTCATTTGTTTAACGTATTAAACCAGCTATCGAACATTATGTTACGTTACATGTTTAGAAACCAGGAGGATAAAATAAAATAGCATATGGAAGACTATAAATAGTTAATTTATTTATATGGGATAGTATAGCAGTTTTTAATTTATACTTTTAAAAATGTTGAGTTACGCTTCTTTTCATTTTATAAATTATATATTGTTTTCTATTATCTTTTTTGATGTTTGGGTAAATCTGCAATCAATATGCCATTATACTTTCAATAGTAAACTGTATAATGGTTCCGGTAAGAATTATACAAATTTACAAAAAGCATCATGTTATCAGTAATAAAACCGTGCACTTTTTTAACGTAGAAGCAACAATGCACTCGCTTACTTTCAACCAGCAATCACCACAATATCAAATCGCTGTACGAGATGGAATTTTTATAAAAGAATTTATAGCGGGACAGCGGATTAGCTTTCCGGATTATAAATTGCAATCGAGAACGCACAAAGAACGCATAAATAACGTAAATCCCCAGTAGACTGTCTTATATCGACAAATTTCGCTCGTTCAGATTAGATAATGCGCGGCTTCCATTAATATTTTCGTTAAATTAATCATCTAATTAAGACAGCTTCAAAGATTTCAGCGCGTTATCGCGCGTCCGTTTCGCGTACACGCTGTATACTGATTTGATTATTTGCTTGAAGGTTTCGCAGAGGAGATAATGTTATAAACGGGATTACCGATACGACGTTGATTTATTAAATCGTATTTCTGGCCGGATAATCTCCTCGGGTATAGAAGATTTATGTTCGCGTCTGAGGGTAGGTGTAAGGTGTGCCAGTTAATTTTGTCAAACGATAGATCAATTGAAAGTACATAAGAAAAAATATATATATGAAATAAATCATAATTACATCGCTGATTTTTGCACTCAAGTAACGTTCACAACAAGTCGACACCAAAAATAATTTTCTGTAAATATTTACATAGAAATATTACTGGAACTTGTACTATTGATTTTATTTACTGTCAAGGATTTAAACTGGCAATTGTCAGAAAAAGGAGACGCACACAATCAAAAATATATACGTACCCACACACCACCACTCATAATAGAAATGTGCATGTTAATTTAAAGTGATTTCTCGTCGGTATATCCATCTCCAGATTGAATTACTGCAGCACATATTCTTGGCATTCCTCCAACCAGAGATTCCTGATGACCGCCTGAAGATTCAGTCCATGCTATCTGGCGCTTGTGTTAATAGCCTCATGCATTACTATCACCCGTTTCTCAAATTCATCAGTCCAATTCATCACACACTAATTCTATTAGCGACAGATATAGGCCGAATCATCAGTATCAATTTACTTTCTCCCTCGAGTGACTTCAAATAAGCTCTACATAAACGAGATGAATATTTGGGATCGTTATCCTCTTGGAAGAGAAAGTTTTGGCCACATAATCTTTTCCTACTTGGCATCGCATTTTCTTGTATGATTCTAAGAAAATTCTCCTTGCGCAGGATCTCATCTACCTTTATCAACCCCTCTACCACTAAAACAATCCCAAACTACACATTGCTGACTCACCCTTTCTCCAGTCTACCGCCTTACAAATGATCGACGTTTTGTTGAACCAAAGGTTTTAGAATTTGAATCCATCTGTTCAGAATACTATTCGTCACCATTGCACAAGAATCCAATTCTTGTATTGAATGACCCGTCCCAGGTATATACATAAGCTTTTTCCGGTTTAATTAAGAGATAGCGTCAGCGAAAAGTACGCAGCGTATTAATTTGGCACATACGTCATCTTGTTCGTCATTTAAACTATAAATAGACACAAGTTGAGCCCGCCAAAAATTAGCGTCTTTGCTTTATCGTTCAGTGATCATGTCGAGTTTTCTGTCTGAAAAAGAACATTTGCGGCACGTATTACTTTTCTTATTTAATCAAAAGAAATATACTGTTGAATGTCATCGTTTTCTGATAGAAACATGGAGAACACGCTTCATCAATTAGAACATGTGAGACATGGTTTCGATAATTTAAAAGTGGTGATTTCAATGTGAAAGATAGTGAGCGCTTTGGTAGACTCAACGGCAGTTAGCAGAACCATTGCATGTGTCACAAGAAACAATCAGCAGACGTTTACGAGCAATGGGAAAGATCAATAAACTCAGTAAATGGGTTCTACACGACTAGAATGAACGTCAAATAGAAAACCGCAAGGTCACCTGCGAAATGCTGTTTCAACGCCACGAAAGGAAATCATTTTTGTATCGAATTGTTGCGGGAGACGAAAAATTAATTTATTTTGAAAACCCGAAATGGAAATGATCGTGGCTTTCACCTGGCGAAGACAGTTCTCCAACACCGAGCCCAAATTGCTTCCGCAAGAAGACCATGCTCTGTATCTGGTGGGACCAAAGCGGTATTGTGTATTATGAACTCTTGAAGCCTGGCGAAACCGTTAATACACTAGAAGGCCAAAGATAGGTTTAGCTGTACTGGATACCTAACTGCAACTTCTCTATTCTATGCTCTTAAATTTAATTAATTAACCAGTATTCCAGATCTCAATAAAGCATACATGGTCATCTAGTCTAAAAGGTATTAGTATTCACTAAATTTGCAACCCCCATATTTTTTAATTACGAGCCGCCACTGCAACGTATATCAACTAGTATTATCAGGGTTGTTATTCTCGTTTATGTATGTGCATATTTTGACACAAAGTTCCTGTGTTTCTCATTACTTATTGTGAATCATGAGTTTGTACAGGATTAACGAATGTTATTGTTACTAATATTATATGCTTTTGAAGCGATTAGAAAGTTAATTCTTTATTTTTTAACGCAACTCGACTTTTCGCCGTTATTATCCTACTCCTAATACCTAAGATCACATTAAATTACAAAACACAATAAGGTGAAAAATTTACTTAGACTAAATGCCTTATCTGGATGTTTTGGTAACCGTTACTTAACGTTGAGCGTTCTGCATACATCGTCGTATTTACCTGTTGTGATTTATGTTCATAATTCGTTATACTTTAGGAAGGTCGTTCAGTAAACGACTTGTTTAAACAAAGATTTGGGTTAGTAATTATATAGTTGGCTGTCTTGAATTAATGTTTGTCTCGCGCAATCTAAATTACGAAACATGAAATAAAATTGAAAAAATTTGCTGTACACACATTCATACGTATCCAGGCTGTTTACGGTTTACAATGTTGGCGTTATTAACGCTAACGTTTTATTTAGTAGCAATTAACCTTATTGTACCTTAAAAAGTATTATACAGGATGTACTTGAATCACACTCGAAACCAATAAGTGAAAGAGGAATACCTATACTTTGTCTGAGATTAAAGACAAACACTTTAGAATAGCGGTTCTCAAACTTTCATCTGCGACACATCTGGATATTACTCTTTCATGATATCACATCCAATTAAATTCCTTCTGTTTTTTAACTATGTACCTTGCTTAGGTGTTAGATATTTCTAAAATAGATTAAATTACTTTCTTATAGTCGTGTACATATTTACACTTGCAATATAAATAAATAAATGAGAAGATAAGTACCAAAAATTTATTACTTAAATGAGAACATTAGCACGTCATTTTAAAACAGAATGAATAAATTGCGAGGGCCATTCGGAGAGTGAAAAACGTTATGTTTTCATGACTCTATGACTGCGAACATTACCCTGATGGAACAGTAACTTTCCTCTGCGTTTATCTTTAATAGCGCCTCGCAATTTAGAAATCGATTGTGCGCAGTGTGTCCCTGTAATGCTCAGCCCTTTTGCAAATAGTCAGTCAGGATAATTCTTTGAGCATCCCAGAACACAGATAGCAAAACCTTTCCAGCAGACGGCACGATCTTAAATTTCCGAGTGGGAGGGGAGCCGTGATGTTTCCACTCTCTACTTTGGTCTCGGGATCATAATGGTGCACCCACGATTACATGATTGCACACCGACTAAGAAAGTTCTCTTTGTTTGCTTGATACTTTTCCAAAAGACGCTTATAAATCAACACCCGATTTCTTTTTTGATCAGTGGCTAATATTCGGGGCACCCAACTTACACTCAACTTTTCATATCTAATTCTTTAGTCAGTGCGTTGTACACCAAATGATATTATAAGCCAGTATCTTCCACAATGTCCCCGATGCGTACTCGTCGGTCTTGCAGTACGATATCGTGTTTTTTAATGCTTTTGTCTGTTGTTACCGTTATGGGTGGACCACCGGCGTGTTGGTTTTCACAGGATGTTCTTCCGCATTTTGAATCTCGACACCAGCGGTTGACTGTATCATAAGAAACTGCACACTCAGCAATAGTTGCCATAATGTCTTCATGAATTTTAGTTGGCCTTATGCCCTTTCTCTGGAGGTATTTTATTACGGTTCTTTGCTCTATAGCAAGTATGGGCAACCTTTGACATGTTCTGGGCCAAACTTTAGTGTGCAAATACGTTCGCGGGCTGTGTTTAAAGGTAGTGCATTTTAAAGTAGTGTTCATAATTTTTAGCGATAGATATCAGACATGAAATGATACGACAATATTATTATAATGCAATTTATTAAAATAAGAAAATGAAATGAAAAGAACAGGTACAACATTATAATTAAATCGTGAAATTTGGAATTATTACAAACTACAAAAGTTAAATAGCGACAACGTGAATACCTTTTGAGCTTCATTAAAAATATCCTCTCCTGTAGTGGTTTCTTTTAGCGGCTGTAAAGTATGCAATTCCTCAGTAACAGTGAACTCTTTATCAACACCTCGAATAAATATAGCTAATTGAGCTGTGTCAGACAAATCAGTGCTCTCGTCTAATGCTATGGAAAATGATTCAAAACCAGTCATACGGTCAGTCAAAGTTGTTTTAATATCATTAGCAATCATTTCTATACATCGGGCAACAGTTCGTCTTGACAAACTAATTTTTTCAAATTCATTTTTCTTTTCAGGATACAAAACATTGCAAATTTCTAACATACACTCCTTGATAAATTCTCCTTCGGAGATGGTTTTAATGACTTTGCTAATTTTGAACTAACTATAAAACTAGCTTTCACAACATTATGAAATTCTGATCTTTGTTTATGAAACATTTGCTGCTGCTTTTCCAAATTTGCGGTAAGCTTCTCGATATTGTCTTTTCTTATTTGTCCTGTCAGTGAGTGCAGCATAGGATGCTTAATTGAGTAATGCCTCTTTATATTGAATTATTTCATCACTGAAATGGATTCATTACACAGCAAACAAATAGGCTTACCATTGTGCAAGATAAAAAAGAATTCTTCAGTCCATCTTTCTTGAAACTGGCGACCCTCTGCATCTACTTTTCGTTTCTTTCTATCAGACATCATTTTCGTTTACTTTTCGTTCGATAAACTTGATAAAAAAATATAATTAGTAAGCATTCAAGATGCACACAAAGTCACAAAGCAAATCGACGGCACTAGTAGTTTACTTTGATTGGGTTTTTCAAAATGTCTCGTGGGCCGGATCAAATCTTACAGCATGCAGGATCCGGCTCGCAGGCTGGTTGTTACCCACATATGCTCTGCAGGATCCATTTTTATGAAGAATCACGACACACAATTCAAGACTTAGCCACAGCACAACAACACTTTGAGATACAAACTTGATATTATTTAGATATGATCTACAAATTTCAGTTAACTAAATGTCAAAAACATTAATCAAACCACCATTTAGAAGTAGGTAAAGGGTAGGGCATGAGGATGCACCGTCGTATGCTTGATTAAGTTATTCGGAGTTGCTGCAATGAGATGGTTTACAGAATCCTGCGTAGTTAAGTAAACAGATTGAAAGTAGTCCTTGAAACCGTTTACAATTGACAAGGGATCAGTAAAAAATACGCCATCTGAATTACAGATAGAATTAGGAATACCAGTATTATTCTTTCTAAGGTTAATGTAACGCCAAAACTATTTATTATTACTTGAGATAGCGACTTCTGGTTGAAATATAAAATTATTAAATAGAACTTTAGAATTAGTTTAAATTTTGTTGCGCAACAAATTTTACCGAAACCTTGGATGGAGATCGATTTTCAGCGAAAGGAAAAGTGTAACAATCAATTTTCAAAAAGCGCGGGGGCACTTTCACTAAAGTTGTATAAACCAATAAGATTTCCCTTTTATTTATTTTGCTATTAGATAAAATTTTACGACACCCACTATAGCTGAAACAAGAAAAAGTTACTTAATCATTCCGAAACAAATTGATATAAATATTTTTGCCTAACCGACAAAAGAATTGCGTTGGTCTGTTCGTTCATCGATGAGAGACAATTTCTCACGGACCATCCGTCTTTGTGTGTTATCCTCAAAGCTTTGTTCGGTTCCACACCCTCCTGCTAATACTCCCTCGTTTTCCGAATCGTCCATTGTCCGCACGGAGTGGATTTTGGTGTATGAACACTGATCATCGCTCTTTCCCTCGTGTATTATTAACTGCTTCGATTAGACGTTAGATTTTACCCGGCAAGACAAACGTATACGAAATAAAAGAAGATATGCAGTTGAAGTTGGGAGGAAGTTTATTTATTGTTAGTTTAAATTGTTTCTTGTTATTTTAAATCCGACGTATTCGAAATCTAAGAATGCGGTTTGTATTGTGTTACAGTAACGTTTATTGTCGTAACAATGCAGTTTTCTTTAATCAAGAATAAAATAGAATGTTGACATTTCTTCTTGAACGTAGTAGCATAGAATTGAACTTTAAAATTGGCCGTCTCTGCATTTCCTCTCTAATAATAAAGAAATAGAAACGTACACTAGAAGGATACAATAACGGTGATTCTTGCGAGTGAAAAGAGAGATACGTGAACGTAGGACATGTAGTCCATCTTTGTGCGATATGTTATAAATAGTTCTCTTTAACATAAAAAATCTTAATCTATAAGTAGGAATAGAAATAGACATGTAAATAAACCGTGTAATAAAACTGTTTTTTTTTTTTAAATACTTAGCTGATATTTAATATTCATTCATTTAATTATTATTGAATAGAGTATTTTTAGGTAAACACGAACAGTTTAAGAAAAATGGTAAATGAAAGTAAGTGCGTGGCATAATACGTAATACACACATATAAAGATTATTGGAGATACAGTAGACGCTCGATTATGTGAACGATATCAGCCAAGCACTGAAAGTTTACGTTAGCGACCCTTATTTTATTTATAAAGAAATTGCATAAGAGAAAATATGTATGTTTATTAAGAAATGAATTATGGGCACTGAATAACGTAATAGATATAATATTAAAAAATAAAAAATAAATTTTACATTATTTTGAAATATGTCTTATTTTCGTTTGCGTAAATTTACGCCTGGTATTTTCTAATGCCATTGCCCGTAGTTTACGGAGCACTAAAATATCGGAATATAATATGTCCTTTTCTTCAGCCCAATCTAACACTTGACTAAAAATTCCTACAGCTTGCGTGTCAGTCACTGTATATCTTCACTCGCGCCATCTTCCTCTTCATTTGCATCAACCTTCTCTTTATCGTCATTCCATAAACTAACATCGATAATTGTGCGAACAATATCGTATAAATTTAAAATTGCTTCACGTAAAGTTACTTGCTTTAAGGATTCAGAAATGTTTTTAGGATTTTTTGATAACGCAGGCAAAAGTAGAAATCTTCGATAATACAATTTAGTAATTTTTATTACATTTTGATCCATCGGTTGGATAAGTGATGTTACGTTGGGCGGCATGAACATAACAAAAATTGAGCCGTCGTTGCTTCTTAGTTTTTCCTCTAGAGGATAACTTGGTGCGTTATCCAAGATTAACACCGCCTTTATTAGACGATTTTGCCTTCTTAACAAATCTTTCACCTACAAATTGAATATGTATCATTAAACTGCATTACTTATTATTACAGTTTTATTGCCATGCCTGACGGATAAAGTGCTTGTGGAACCATTCCAGAAATATGACTTTGCCATCAACCGGACTCTTAAAGTTTCTAAATGAACGTGGACTTTTTGCCTATCCTATTACTAGTGGCCTTATTTTGTGTGTACTACTAGTATTAGTGCACGCTAGAAAAGTTATGCGTTGTCTTTCCGCCTTTTTACCCGCAGTAGATTTTTCACGTGATGCAACATAGATATTCGTAGGTAATAATTTCCAATAAAGACTGGTTTCATTTGCATTGTATATTTGCGCCTCATTTAAATGTAGCTCTTTGATTTTGTTCATTAACTTTTCCTTAAATAGTTGCACTAGATGTGATGGTGCCGATAATTTTTCACCACAGCAATCGAATTCCATACCTCCTTTTAAATCTTTTTAGTTAACCATCACTGGCTACAAAATTTTCGATCTCTTTTAGGTTTTCATTCAATAATTTTACTCTCTCTTTAATTAATTCACCGCTAATTGGTACATGATTATCCCTTTGTTTTAAAAACCATTTATACAGACAATTTTCCATTCTAGATGCTTAGGCATTTTTTAAAGTTCTCCGGTTTCTCGAGCCTCCGTATGTATCTGACACACGTTGTAAAATTTGTGACTTGAATCGCTTAATTTTACAGATTGTGGCTTTAGATACTCCATATTTTTTTGCCAATTGAGTCACCCCGGTACCTTTTTTAATCTCGTCGATGATTTTCACTTTGTCACTTAATTTTTAAAATGTTCTTTTATTGGACGTGGATGCCATGTCTGTTCTGGTGTGATTTTAGTTGCACACTACTTTATTTCAGGAAAGGCAAGAGAGCCAACGCTTACAGGAATCCCATACATAAATCAGAGAAGAGCCGTTGCCGGCGCTGAAAACGTTTACGTATGCATTCTTTTGATCGATTCAATTAGGCACGTAAGTCGAGAAATAACCGGTACTCTAAACTGTTTACATTATCGAATTGTACGTGGTGCAATCTTGTTTACATTACCGAGCGCTCCATTTGATCATATAGTAACAATTTTCTGTTTACATGACCGCGACGTTTCCACTACCGGGTATTTACATGAGCGAGCGTTTACTGTACTTTCTTTGTATTTGTATCTTCATACTTTAATCTTTTAATTTCTACTCTTATTATCGTTATATTTAGCATTAATAGATGTAACTTTCAACGATTTTTCCTATAAAGACATAATCTGCATTTGAATATAGAGTACCTTTTATAACACATGGGCTGAAAAGTACCGGGCCTAACACATAGATCACGCTAGTTTTATTGCAGTCACCTTTCTCTCGGTTAGTACTAACCTTCAAAAGACAGCTGTTAAAATTTCATGATATTTTATTCATTAATTTGTGAGTTATTGTGCTAAGAGTAACGCTACTTTTGTTATTTTCAAAACAATGGATCAAAAACAATTTCGTGTTTTAATTTTACACTGCTTCTTGGTGGGAAGAAATACCGTTCAAGCGAGGCAATGGCTTGAAAAGTGTTATGGGACTCCGCTCCATCATAAACAACAATAAAACGTTGGTTTGCTAACTTCAAACATGGTCGTAGAGACACCGATGATGCAGAACGCAGTGGACGTCCAAATGAGGCGGTAACACCAAAAAACATCAAAAAAATCCACAAAATCGTTTTGAATGATCGAAAAGTGAAGTTGCGTGAGTTAGCTGACCTCATAAAGATATCAAAAGAACGTATTGGCTTTATATTGCATGAGCATTTGACTATGAGAAAGCTCTGTTCCAAGTGGGTGCCACGTTTGCTCACTGTTGACCAAAAACAAGAACGTGTTGATGATTCTGAGCAGTGTTTGGCCATGTTTAAACGTAACAAACCGGAATTTTTGCGTCGATATGTGACAATGGATGATATATGGATCCATCACTTCACTCCGGAATCAAAACAATCGTCATCTGAGTGAACAGCAACTGGTGAACCTCGTCCAAAGCGCCCTAAAGCACAACAATCGACTGGAAAGATTATGGCCTCGGTATTTTGGGATGCGCGTGGTGTAATATTCATCGACTATCTTGAGAAAGGAAATACCATCAACAGTGAATATTATATAGCGTTATTGGAGCGTTTGAAGGCCGAAATTGCAAAGAAACGACCGCATATGGCAAAGAAAAAAATTTTGTTTCATCAAGACAACGCACCGTGTCACAAGTCAATCAAAACAATGGCAAAACTATATGAATTGAACTTTGAATTGCTCGCACATCCACCGTATTCGCCAGATTTGGCTCCCAGCGACTACAGGCTGTTCGCAGACCTCAAAAAAATGCTCGCCGGTAAGAAGTTTCGCACGAATGAAGAGGTTATCGCTGAAACTGAGGCCTATTTTAAGGCAAAAGATAAATTGTTCTACAAAAGTGGTATTGAAATGTTAGAGCAACGCTGGAATGATTGCGTTGCTCTTGATGGAGATTACGTTGATGAATAAAGCTAATTTTGAACCAAAAAAACCGTGTTTTCTTTGTTAGGCCCGGGACTTTTCAGCCCACGTGTTAGTATTCACACATTGAACTATTGAATAGTTTTATTTCATATCAAGCTCATTGAAACTGTATTTTTCTTAGCAACGGATAATAATAGTGAGGTATTGATGAATGAAGTTAATATTTAAATTAAATAAAGTAGTATAGATGATCGATTAATTATGCAATTATTTAATAACGAATGCTTTTGCGAATTAGCAGTAAATGATAATTTTTCTTAAACACTAAACACTTTTCTAATTTCCATCGTTAACTGAAAGTACAACATTCTCGAATATCTTTAGAATAACCTTCCTTTATTAACAAAGAGTTAAATCCAGAAAGATAAGAAAATACTAATATTAGGTAATTTAACAGTAGTAGATATATATCAAAAGAAAACAATTTATTATTGAGAAACAAATAAATCCAAACGTAACATCAAATTTATAGAATACTAATTAGAAAATAAAAAAATATCTCAGTAACAACATACAATAAAACTAAAAGCATATCCAAATACACATAAATCAAAAATAAATTAAATTCAGACGTAACATAAAACATATAATATACCATTTACAGAAAATAAAACTATAATACCAATAAAAAAAACAATGGAACTAAAGCCATATTCAAATGGATAAACTACAATTATTTAAGTAAATATAAATTTTAAAAAATTTATCGGTGGCCTAATAGCCGTTATTGACAACCGCCTCTTGAAGCCTAATAGGTATGGAAGCCACAAGATTTTTTCAAGTTGATCTCCCTCTGAGGCTTTCCCAAACCCTCGTAACATGGACGTGGAGGTTGTATCTGTTCTGTGGCACCGGAACACCGTCTTGCTTCCATATCGTCGCCATACAACCCTATAAATTTTCTATTGGGTTTAAATCTGGCGATTTTGAGGGCCAACGAAGGACCTCAATTTCAGGACGATTGCCAAACCATGCGGATACAGCTCTTGAGGTATGAACCGTCGAGTTGTCTTGGGTGGCGGTAGTAGGAGCTGGTGGTGGGTATGATAGTCGAACACTTGGCACGAGCACATCTTCCAGAATACGGATGTGTTATGCAGCGTACATTCTTAAATTTATAGGAGTGAGTACTCCTGGACCTGCAGCTGACATCCACCCCCAAACTTATGTGACTACGACACCGAATAAGAACATTTTCCCTATAGTCGTAACGGTTGTCGGCTTCCGCTGTGTCACTAGGTTTTTTGTGCTACGGTTCGCATTCTCAAAGTTACTGTAAAGATACACTACAAGCACCGGAAGAGCGTTTTGAGCGAGAATAGGATCACTACTAATCGAGAAGATCGATGTATCCTGCAACTAGCAACTAGAAACCGAGGTATATCCGCCAAATAAATAGGAAATGTAATGTCACAACAAGGGTAAATATCCAAGCGTACAATACGTAGACGATTGTAAGAAGTCGGATTAAAATGCAGACGCCCCCTGAAAAAGCCAAGATTAACACAGATAATTAAGCGAGCACGTTACGAATAGGCAAAACATCATCAATATTACACAATTGAAGATTGGCGAAAGATAGGACAAAATAACTTAAATAAATATGTAAATCAAGCAAATCTTTTTTGGTTGAACAATGTCTTTTCGTTGAAGATCGTATCCAACAATGAGTCAAAACTAGAAACCATGACCGACAGAGCTCAATTTGTTAGACGACGTCCATTTGAACGGTTTGGTGAAGCTAGTGTACTAAAAACGATGAAATACCCTCCGTCAGTTATGGTATGGTCCTGTACATCAGTCGAAGGTTCTGGACCACTGTATTTTTTCCAAGACACCATGAATCAACACCAATATAAGCGTGTATTGGAAGATGTCTTGTTGCCATATATCAATGATTTCGACCCGAATGAAGGCTCATATACATTGAAGCACGATAAGGCACTATGCCAAATTCCTGGCTATCTATTGGTGTTGTTATTTTTGGCTTTCCACAACTCGTAGTACTTTCAACGAGTAGTTATAATCGACCATCCTGTATAGTCAATTTATATTAATCTTTACATTATACCTTGTTTAGACGTCGCGTTTCCCTGTTGTTTTACATACTTTTAAAGATAAGATTCTCATGCATTCTCATCTCATCAGTGGAGTAAAGTTTATTGCTGTAATTTCGTGCGTCTCAGAATTCCTTCTTATTCTGAGTCGAGTTAGTAAAAAAAATACAAGATTGTGAAATAACAGAACAAGAGAAAAACACATACGTCTTTTTATGTTGTTCTAGAAATGCGTAATTTTCGACGTTATCTAAATATTTGTCGGACTTTTGTTTGCTGCAATAATAAAAAAACACACCGGCTATTACATCCATGTACGCTATAAAATTTACTGCATTTGCGTTGTTAGTTTCGTTTAAATCGCTTGATTTTCAAATATATGCGTTGGTTGTTAAAAATATACGAAAATAGATTGTGTTTTACTATTTTATAAATGATAACGCAGCAGATGTATAGTCCATGGCAATTAAATTAGAGCGGGATTAAAATTTTTGTATTTTGTTAGAAATTTGCTTGGAAACAAAGCAGTTTCACGTTTATTACTATAGTTGATAAAATTGTTAAAGATTTGCTTCTGATTCTTTAAGCTTTTTGATTGATTCTAGGGTAAGAAGCTTCTTGCAGCTTGTATGATACATTCAATAATATTTGAAGACACTTTCACTGTACTAGCATTTATGGGTGGCTTTTGGCAAGTTGCTTGATATGCATGTTCAAAACCTTGTGAATATTCTCCAAGATTTAACACTTTTGACTGAGGAAGCCTATCATTTCCTTGAATAAACGAATCTGTGTGGATTTTATTGTGTTTCCCACCCCGTTAGTGCTTGACAATCAAATCTCTTGGTTATGGTTGCTGTAAGTAAATCGTTCAAAAATGCAGTTGGTTACTCTTGGTTATTTGAGATACCACGAAACTAGTCTAATTAGAGCTGGCAACACTACATTTCTAAATACCACCACCCTCAAGTGGTAGGTTCTGGCTGTCAGTTGAGTTGCTGCTGTCATAGAGCAAACGTGGTACATACAATTTGTCATCAAAACATGAACTTGTCAAGAGAACATGTGCGCGCAATGATCTACTACGAATTTTAATGTCGGTTAAGTGGACAACAAAGTCTTGAACGATTGCAACTCGCATTTGGTAATAAAAGTCCACGCGCAACTGTGTTTCCCTGGCACACTGAACATAAAAAAGATTCGCCTCAAATGAGGAGGTTATCGCCGCTACAGATGGCTATTTTGCAAACCTCGAAACATCCTACATTTTCGACGGCTTGAAGAGATTGAAGCACCGTTTGAGAAAGTGTATTGATCTTCGAGTAGACTGCACCGAAAAATAAAAGTAAAAAACCAGACCAATATCGTGTTTTTTTCTGTCGATTCCGGAAACTTTTCAGATCGCCCTCGTAAGCCTGAGTTACCAGTTTCCGTCAGAGACTCTAAAACTGTGAAGTGTATTCCACAAGCTTTGCTTCAAGGACGACATAATAATCATTTTTTATTGTCCAAAAAAAAAACGTAAGCTTGTAACGTTGCTTAATGTTTTGTGCAGTAAGTAAAAGGTTGATGACAGTCAAAATAAGAAAACCGAGACGATTCTCAACTGCGATACAATAAAAGAAGGTGTGGATAACCAATCTAGCGTTTCACATTTACTAATCCGTTAATCGTAAAACGTTGGTGATAAATCTTGTCATAGCCGATTTATAATTTGCTACTAACAGCAAATATAACTGAACAATTTGGGCAAGCAAACAGTTGCACACCATAACGATAAAAACGGCTTTACTTGTCTTAACTCGAAAAAGCTAACTTAGAAAAAGCTAATTTGAAGTCTGGAATTTTTTTTAACCGCGTTCCATATAATCTATAAATTCTACATCAGCTGATTTGATGTGTAAATAGCACTAATAATGTAGGCGTATTTATTGATATTGATTAATAGAAATCTTTATTGCTCATTGATTGATTGATTTAAAATTAACCAACCTTGAAATAATTGTCCCTTTTCGTTGCAATAACAAGACGACACGCGGTTATATCATTCGTTTCGGATCGCTAATAATAAAACCGTGTTCGCCACCTAATCCATTAATGTTGTTAGATTACGGTTAACGTCCCTATATCAAAGCTACGATTAGAAATCAGTAACAAAACAAATACCGGGTAAAAATCGAATTGCTATGGAGAGAAAGCTTTTTTCGATCATCATTAATCGCACCTATCAATAAAATCTATATTGTTCGGTGTTTCTCGGTCTTCACTTATTAAATGTTTTGCGTATTTATCGATATTATTTTTTCCTTGTTGAATTAATTACTACGAGGGCGACCTGAAATGTTTCCGGAATCGACAACGAAAACACGGTATTGGTGTGGTTTTTTATTTTTATTTTCGAAGATCAATACACTTTTTCAAACGGTGCTCGTAGTATGTTTCGAGGTATGCAAAAATTGCCAGCTGTAGCGGCGATGATCTGCTCATTTGAGAGAAATCTCTTTCCTCCCAATGATTTTTTCATGTTTGGGAATAGGAAAACGTCGTTGGGGCTAGGCCCGGGGAATATGGACGAGACTAATTCGTAGCGCAACTCATTCAATTTGGACACGACGATGCGAGATGATTGAGCAGGTGTATTGTCGTAGCGGAAAAGTACTTTTTCCGCTGTAAACGAGGCCGTTTTTCCTTCAATACTGGCATCGAATCGGGTCAATAAATCCCTGTAGTATTGCCCCGTGATCGTCCTTCCCTTCTCCAAATAGTCGATGAGAATCACACCTTGGGAATCCTAAAAAATGGTGGCCATGGCCTTTCCGGCTGATGGAACGGTCTTTGCTTTCTTTGGCTCCGATTCGCCCGAAAAAATCCACTGCTTCGATTGTTCTTTGGTCTCCGGTATGTAGATTTTAAAACCAAAATTGGCACAAGAGAACTAATATAGACGGAATTCGTTTCTAAAGATTTGAAAACACGTGAAAAGGGTAATGACTAATGCTAAATCCTTCTTTAATTTTAGGCGTATAAGTATTTCGCCATGAAGGATAATTTTCCTACGAACTAGTCATCACAATCTTCAGTTGCATATGTATTTTGACATATTTTAGATGATTTCAATTTTTCGCAAAAAACATAACCCCTTCGAAAATTCATCAAAAATTTGATCACCTTGGATTTGGTTCAAGGCTCCTCGAATGATATTTTCAATCGTCTAGAATACGATTTTAAAACCAATATTGGCGCAAGAGAATTAATCTAAACGGAATTCGTTTCTAAAGATTTGAAAACATGTGAAAAGTATAATGACTGCTGCTAAATCCTTCTTTAATTTTAAAAGTATAAGTATTACGCTATGAGGGATAATTTTCCTGCAATCTAATCATCAAAATCTTCAGCTGCATATGCACTCTGACATATTTTATTATTTCATTTTTTCTCAAAAAACCTAAGGGATTTGGTTCAAGCCAAAATTGGCACAAGAGAACTAATCTAGACTGAATTCGTTTCTAAAGATTCGAAAACATGTGAAAAATGTAATAACTATTGCTAAATTCTTCTTTTATTTTAGAGGTATAAGTATTTCGCCATGATGGATAATTTTTGACGATGCAGACGATACAGATTTCCCTTCGTGTTCGGTGTCGACAGTTGGCAGGACAAGGCTTAGTAAAGATTTTGAAGATTGAGGAGAAAAACTTCAACGAGGCAAAATCCACGAAATGCAAACATCACACTCCCAAGCCTTGATAAATGCCACCTTCTCCTTACAGTCCGCTGACTACGTCGAAGTTTTCAGCGCTTATTTCAGTGTTTATTAATTAGAGCTACTACAAAGAAAATTGGTCACAATATTTTTCGCAGTTACAAAAAAGTCAAAAAATCAAAGATAGACTGTTACCCTAGCGCTATGGAAGATACAGAAACTTTAGCAGAAGTCCCCCTATAAGGTTTGGTTGACCATATTGCAGAAAGGATTTTTGAAACAAAACACGAAGAGGAATTGCAGATATTTAAAGGTCATGAACTAATTCATGTGTACTGAAAGACCTTTCGATATTTGCACTTAAAATTTTTGTATCAAGAAGGCTGCGAATTTTCGAAGAGGTGTTTCATCCCCCTCAGAGTGAATTTCAGCACAAACAAAAAAATTTTATATATAGGTCTCAACATACTCTACTTACCTAATAAGGAAACTTTCCTTGTGAGTTAGCACTGGAAGGCATACTAATGACACAATACTAAAGCGAATTTTTGTGTTACTCTACATCAGCAACACAGTCCAACTAAAATTATAAGTAATTACTTATTTTTAATAGTAGTAACCCAACCGTGCACTACTACGAAACCACTCGTTTCTGCAGCTTAGTTTGGACTTTTAGGGTATCCCGCTCAGAAATAAGACACAACCAGTTAGTTTTGCGTTCAGATTTATTTAAAATTTATTACATTCCTTTCACTAAATATAAATTATATACAAAAAAAGAAGAACGACCGAAAAGAATAGCTAATTTACATCATCATCGTCACTAAGAATTAATAAATACATATCGTTTACGATTCTTTACAAAACTAAGGATTTACATACATAGTATGCCCCCTAAATTGTTCCATTTGTGTAAGTATACAAGAAAAGACGACTTTTATGGTCGCTTTATTACGTAGCGACGTTATATTTAAAATAAAATCATCCTGGTATGAATTAGTAATATCTTTTGACATGTTCTGAGAGGCCTCTATAGAGAAAGTAAAGCGTTAATGCATCATAAGATCGAGGAAATGGATAAAAATAAATTTTTGTTTGAAACAAGAAAAGTATTTTATCGAAGGATATCAGTGTTTGAGGTTATTTAATTTAAATTTTCTTTTGAGGATCGTATGATACATTTGTGCATATAGATCGTTTCAATATCGAAGAAAATATGTATGTCCTATGAGCACATTGTAACACTAGCGAATTGGTATACACTGAAAACCGTGAATGTTTGTAGTTACATCATAGTTGGTTATGCAGTTTCTGAAACAAATTCAGGTACACCAACCATGTTTGCAATGAACGAAAACAATTGTCAAATTTTGAGGTTATCATCTTCGATACATTTTCTTGGTTATATAACATTTCAATCAACGATGTATTTAAAAGTCAAATCATGGCTGATTGCAAGCAACAACATTATAAATAGTAAACTCTTCTGTTGACAATGCTTTTATAATTGTACATCAATACATGTGTTCTTATGGAAAGGACAGTTCCTTTCCATAAGAATGGGCTAAACTAATTATTAAATCTTTTCTTAAAAGTCCTTATCACCCTAAGAATATAGATTCCATATGAAAAAACCGATTTTAAGTCAAAATATGGAAAAACAAGAAACAAAAGTGTTTAGTCTAATGATTCATGAAACGAAATATATCTTTATTTTATTTAATTAGCAAACATATTTCTATACAATATGATATGCAAAACATAACATGAATTAAATTAAATTAAATTATGTGCAAAAGAAATAGTGGAATTAAAGAAAAATAAACGTTGAAAGCTAAACTCGGATAAACAATACAAAGCAGATGTCAAGTGTCAACGGACCGGTATTCTCTGTTATAATTATTAAGGTTGCATGCCCTGTAGTAAACATTTTAAAATTTTTTCTGCAGTTTTTTATTGTACTTTTTATCTATAAACAAGTTGTGGTAAAAATAATTCTTTTCAGAGTTCTTTTATCTTTTTTTATCATTTCATAATTCAAGGTACTATACAATCGATTATATAAACAAAATAATTTCTACTTTACTATTACGATTACAGGTTTGGTTTGGTATGGCTGAAAATGCAGTAGTAGATGCAGTTGCTAGACCATCGAAGAACCCTCAAGGAAGCATATTGGCAGTAGACAGAGGCTAAATTGAAGATATGATTGAAGAATTTATTATAACTACAGATGCAGATTCATCGACAGATACATCAGATTCTGATTTTGCCTAATAAATTAATAAAATGTGTATACACTTAGAATACTCTGATTTATATTTTAATGCATTTAGTTAAGGTATTTTATACAATGTAGTAATTTTAGAAGAACATGAGTACACATTTATTGTATCAAATATGTTATCGAAGAAGAGAGTATAATGTATTAACTGGTTAATATTGTTGAAAATATATTTGAAGAATTTATCATAGCAAATTTTCGTCAGACCACCATTATCAGAATCTGATTCAAATATCATTTGCATAATAAAATGAAATTACTTATTCACCTTTTTCACTCTACCCTTTGATTTATAAATCAAATTCATATGTTTATTTCATTTGTTATTGTATAAATAAAATGCTAGCAGTAAAGAAATCTTTTTTATTAAATTTATTCCAGATATGAAGAGAAGGAAACTATATAAATTTGTAATATGTGCAGTTAAGAGATTGTTATAATTCATTAGTATATTTGCTTCTTTGTTGTACTCACTGATATGCATGCAATTATTTATTGACTGTACTATCATTGAAAATGTACATTGGTTTTACTGCAACCGGGGTACACTTGAGATATACTTAGAATTCTGCTTTCTTTTTCACTCAGCAGCTCATCTAATTTTATCATTGACAATAACCAAATTTTATGCAATATTTAAGGATATTGTGTGTGCCATGTACTATGAAGCCACTCGATGAACTTAGATACAGTTGAGCCCATTATGTATTGTTCATAATCAGCAACAGTCTTCCTTGTTTGGCTTTTTCTTGTGTGTATTGAATTGCTTACTTTCAACCATACCATTGAAATTGATGGAGATTGCCAACGGAGAGATTTACTTCATGACAAATGACTTGGTATAACACTGAGTATATAACCATTCATGTCGAAGTTATATTTTCGATTCAAGTTTGCCCATGGCAATATTGTTATTTTCAAACTTGTCATATGGCATTTATGTTCTCTTCAATTAACCCCAAATGCAATCACATTTACTTTCTAACATAATTAAATAAGCTCCAACTATTTCGGTAAATAAAACAACTGAAGGATACATTTATATTGCAATTGATGTTACTTTTATTTTATTATTGCGGTATCATTTTACCAGGTCATATAACGATAATGTATTGCACATAAAATATGAAAAACTTTGCTATTTATTATACAAGAATTTTATAACCAAACCTTGATGTTTACGATGTTGTCGTTTGACAGTTTCATCGGTTAAATTTCACCAGTGTAATGCAGTCGCCGAACGTAGCGCTACCTACTGCATTCTTAACGTGAATGAAGTACAGTTCATTTATCCTGCATGAAATATGGACGTATATCTTAAGAAGCTACGACATATGTTACATACTTCTATCTCGCTTGCGTATAGGTATGATTCTAACTTATAGACGTAGCACTTGTCCTTACTTTATTGATGAAACGATGATGTAACTACAAACATTGACGGTTTCATGTGTATCCTTTTCTATTTCACTAGTAAACAAATTGAGGTTATGTATTTTTTGACAGATCACTAAAATGATTGTCTACACATAAATGTCAAAATCCTTAAAGCAACCGGTACAGATTTTCTTCATATATCGAAATGATCTATAGAAAATCGGGGAGAAATTCAACGAAATGAAACGCAAAAAAATATGCAAGACTTACTTAAATATGTATATTCTATCCATATCGGACGACTCATTATATATACAACTCTCTATAATCACGCTATCTACAAATATCGTATATCTTACGTACATGACTATATATATATCATTTATATAACTAATCCTAGAGGTGTATTTCAAAATATTGCAACAATAAAATCACATTTCCGTAAAAGAGTGATACTGTCAAAGTTCCTACTCATAAAGTTTGACAGGCACGCTTCTTCGATACGGTAGACAACCACCGTGAAAAGAAAAAATATTTTTACGTCATCAGCACTCGTGAAGATGAAAAAGAATTAATAGAGTATAATATTTTGGATAAATTATCTTCGAAATCGTATACCTACCTATAAACAAGAAGATAAAATTACTGTATTGCAGCAATTTCCCGTATTCATGATAATATTGATAAGGATATATTTTGCGTTGTTTACATTAAAAAAAATTACAATAAATAAGGATACGTATCACGTTAGATTACATCAGGTACTCTTAATATATAATTACATATTAAAGAATATTAAAAATAAACCGTTCAATATCAATTCATAAGGTGGTTTCCGGTTATTGATTTTGTGGTTCTACTTGTAAATAAACATCGTTGAAACATAGAAGAGAATGTTTATTCAAAGTTGGTTGTATTCAATTAAAAAAAAATCCGTCTTGAACATCTTCAGAAAGCTCCTTTTAAAGGTGTGACAAGTTATATCAAACTAATTTGTTATCAGTGCCATCTATCCACAGCATTTAAAATTGTTATAATAATTGCATCTTGACAGATTATGTTTGCGCTGTTTAGTGACTTTCATCTCAGTCAAAAAATTGAAATAACTCGTGATTTACTACAACTGTGCAGCGATCAACTCACTTTAGCTTTTGGCGATGAAGTACAACCTAAAACCACTGTATATCACTAGTTTAGTGAATTCAATGGTGGCCGTTGTTCATTCAGGGACGAATTTAAAGAGGTTCGTCTCCATTGGTACTAAGTAATGCTCAAAAAATATAATCCTGTTGCGTCGAAAACCGAGTATAATATTTACACAGGTGACGAATCTTGGATCTATGCGTATGAGCCCGAAAGTAAACAGCAATCGACTGTATGGGTCTTCCAAGATGAGTCAAACCCAACAAAAGTTGTTTATGCATCTTGAAGCAAATGGTCGCCTGTCTTTTGGGTTAAATCGGCGTGTGGCTACAATACCACTAGATAATCGTGGAACGGTCAATTTTGAATGGTACACAACCATTTATTTCAAAATGCATTTTTTGGATATATCTCAATCGAAAAAATTAGTTCAAACGCATGCAAAGGTGTATTGATCATCGTGGAGAATATTTTGAAAAACAATGACCAATATTTATTTTTATTTATTATTTCGGATACACAAATAACAACTCCTCGTAGAAGAAAATTGTCTTGAATGTGGTTTTAAGATTTAAAAAATATTTTGCTTTTGTTTGAACTGTTTGGCATCATAGAGTAGTTTATGATTTTCATTTAAATTTGAGAACACTATGCAAAGGTAATGTTTTTCGAAAATCAAACTTTGACAACTGTTATAGCAAAGTAAATTTTTTGAAAACTTGTCTTATCAATTAGATTATCTATTATCATCTTGGAAAGACAGCACCAAGTCTTTCTCGTCCAAAGCTATTTTAGAATTGGTAAATGATAGGATTTTCGTCAAAATTTGCCTGATTTTGTAGTTAAGTCTGAACAACTGGTTACACAAATTTATGGATGTGTTAACAGATTTCGTGAAATCGAAGCGGAACACCTAAAAAAGGAACTGCAGAATGTATTGAAGATGTTCAAAACTCACCAAAGAAATTCATTGCGAAACTGTCATAGGAAATTCAGTTTGGAACATGCCACACTATTTTTAAAAGTAGATTTAAAATTCCAATTCAATCCCGTTGATTATAATAGAATAACCAAGTACTGCTCATGGTTCTTGAATAACTTGAATGATAATGATGTTCTTAATAAATGTTATTGACGACGCCTGGTTTCATCTTTCGGGATATTTAAACAGTCAAAATATGAAAATATGGTTGTGAGAAAAATCCTCATGAATTCATGGTCCTTGGTTGAATCGTTGGGCCCATGCTTTCTAACGAAGTATTAAATGCTGAACGATACCGAAATGAGGTATTGGAATCCTTTATTAATCAGAGTTAAATGATGATGAAATTGCAGAAGAATATTTCCAACAAGGTGATGCTCCAGCGCATACGGCTGAACAAACACTTGTTCATTTGGAAGAGTTCTATGATAGTCGAATAGTGAATTTTCCTCCTAAAACTCGAGATCTCACAATTCTCACACAACACGATTTTTAAAACCCCACAACACACTATTGAAGAACTTTGCAATAGCACTGCAGAATTTTGTAATAATATAACTCTTGAACATTTGTCAAACGCAATTGAAAACATGGAATGCAGAGCTCGTGCTTGTATCGATGTAAGAGGACAACATTTCGAGCATCTTCTTTAACGTAGTTTCTTTTTTGCAATAAACGCACTTCTGTAAATACTATCTTTTATTGAAAACGTTTCACAATACATAAGATTAACCCCACAACTAAATCATAATCACTCAGATGATTTTCGAATATCATTACCGTTCCACGGTGTTCCCAAATTTAAATAAAGATCATAACCTGCTCTAAATGAATATTTAATTTCAAGTGTGGTATGTTATATAAATTTTGATCCTTTAGTTCATCGCATAAAACCTTGAATGGATTGATTACCAACACAAAATGGATTGAATCCAACATCTGGTGAACCTGGGGATGATGCTTATAAACTTGTGAAAACTTATGCAATTCAGTCCTATGCATTGTTTATCTGCGTAAACGTGTTACAATTGGAGTAAATAAATTTTTATTAAATCATATCTTTTTCTATATCATATCAATGAGAAAAAATAAAATCTGAAATTTTATTATAACGTAATCAGAAAAAAAACTGATTGACAATTTCTAAGAAGATACTTTTAACTTTTCTTCAGTTTAAAATGTTTACATTAATAACATCTTATAGTTACCAAATACTTTTTATTGTAATAAATAAGATTTTAAAGTTTCTGCTTCATTTGAAAAAAATTAAATAGCTTAAATAATTCCCAAGAATTACAGTGTGATTTTAAATAACTGACTATGGTATGAATTTCGTACCTTGCTAAATTTTCGTCAGATTGGAGATTTTGAACCCTACGCCAGTAGCGTCTCATACATTTTGTACGGACGATAAAATTGATTTTATATTGATTTTCTAAAGAGAAAATATAATAAAATATAAATTATTTTAAATACATTTCTAATTAATATGAATATCTAAATTTAAATCATAATTAAAGCTGCAGAAACGAGTGCTTTCGTAGTAGTGTACGGTTCGATTACTATCAATATTAAAAGTAATGAAGGTAATTACTAAAGACTGGATTTTATGAAAATGCATATTATTTTTTAGTACAATTCTTCCAGATCTTCTACTTAACCATTTTTCATCCTAAGAATACGTTCTTTTACCATTTTTTTAGTCCATATAACGCATATATGGATACTTTACCATTAATGCATATGCACGTGCATATTTCATCATTATTTTGCATATTTATGCATATATTCGCCATTTTCATAAGAACTGTAGTAAAGTCTGAAACACTGATTAGCATTTATGAAGATGTTACCGATGGTATTAGAAAGGAGTTGAAAAACTAAAATCCTTGGGTGTCTGTTGATGAAACAGCTAACGCCACCGCCAATTTGATTATTAGAACTTTATATGGCTCAAATCAATCTAAAGGATATTTAATTAATGTAGATAATTTAGACAAAATAAATCACGCTACCATAGCCACATTTGTTAATGAGTCCTTAGCTAATTTCTTTTTACCCAACAAAGTGGCTTTTGAAAAAGTTTTATTAATGGTAAATGTTTAAATATATGTTAAAAGCAGTTAGTTCACTGTACTTGTTTGGCCCATGGCTTAAATGGGATTTTTGAAAAAGTAAGATTAGAGTTTCCAGATGTAAATAGGTTAAGTACTAATATCAAAAAAGCACTTTTAAAAGCGTCCTTGCGAGTGCAATTATATAACTGAACACTTCCCGACATTTCATTGACACCAGAACATATCTTAAGATGAGGAACATGGCTTAAATGTGCTGTGTCGGTAATTAAGAAGGCATCAAAAATGTTGCCTTGCCATAGAAACGTGTAACGTAATTTTCAATAATTCGACAATAAAAATCAGCTATCATATATTACATCCATTTTACGACAATTGAGTAGACAATTACTAAATTAGAAGATAGAAAATTATCTTTAAATTATAGTGTATTGGCATTGTAATATTCAAGAGAAAATTGGAAAAGTGAATGGATTAACTGGAAAAAAAATAAAGAAAAATTAGCCGAAATTCTACACAAAAATTAATATAATTAATGGCAATTTTAAAGGAAACATTAATATGAACCCCTCATCAATATCTAGTTTTAAGAATGCACCGACTACATATTGCGAAATTGAAAGAATATCTTCCCAATATAAACATGTACTTACAAACCTTAGATATAATTAACTATGAAAATTGTTAAAGAATATATGGTTTAAATTATTAGAAGAACATCCGTTAATTTTCAGTGATAATTCAATTTCCTTCTTATTACCAATGTTGTATTTAATTGACTTAGATTTTTGTGGAATTTTTAATGAATAAAATATCGTGCCTATTTAGATATCAAGGGAATATCTGCAGCCACTATTACATCTACGTATAAAAATTTGCCAATTTAAATTTAGTAATTTATATGGCGATTTAAGTAAGAATTTCTTTAGTCGGTGTCCATGGTGTAAATGGATGCTGGAGCTCTAGGTTCAAATCTTACCGGGAACCATGAAATTTTTATTCAATAAAAAATTACAAAAATCTAATCCAATTAAATTCAACGCTTGTAATGACAAGGAAATTGAATTATCAAATATATGGTTATGTATTACAATAAATAAATATATAATTTGTAAAATTCGACAAATAAATTTTGATTTCCTAAAACATAATAAATAAGTGCATATTGCATGTATATTTGGCAAACTTTTTAGTGCATATTTGCCAGTCTTTAGTAATGACACAATACTACAGCGAATTTTTGCGTCACTCCACATCAACAACACAATCAAGCTAAAATAGTAAGTAATTGCATTCAATAGGGATTCTTTTCCGTCTAACAATATTATAGTTAGTTACAGAATTCAATAACATGAGCATTTTCTTGACGGATAGTTATACTATATTTCGTCATACATGACGTTATATATACGACATTTGTTATATATATTTTAACTACTTCACAGAGGTGGTTATCCGTAGTTACTCACAGAATATAATAGAGGCACGCAAGTTCCAATGCATGTCATCAATAAATCGTAACGTCAGGTTTTACGCCGTTGCCGGATACACACACATAAACTCGCTATCAAACCTAACCTAACATACTAATGTAATGTATTCTACGAACATTTAAAGTGGCCGGACCAAAGACAACCGACAACATTGTATTTCATCAAATATAGCCAATAACAGCAACGTAAAAGTACTGCGATATGGAAAATACTATAATTAAGTAAATAACTATTTTTTACACTTTTAATTTTGATTGAACGAGCGTTTGTATTAGAGAACAGTGTGTTGCGTTATCCATTGAAATTTACTTTAATTATTATGTATTATGTTATAATTATGTACTAATATAAAATACTTTTAATTTATTTGTGTGGTCGCATTGCATATTTATGACGTCATTTGATTATATGTATGACGTCGGGTTAATGACGTGCATGGGAACTTATCGTGTTCCTAGTATAACCAACCTTACTACTAATCAGAAGTGAAGTTATATCAATGGTTATACATCATTGGTTACTTTTTGGGAAAATTTGTGATCAAATAAGGTTTAATGTAAATTACAAAGAGACAGGATATATAATAGAAAGTGATATATCCATTCTATCATTTCATTCATCATTATATATGACAGTTGAGTTGCAGAACTCATTCCTTTGCATATATGTTTGAGTATTTATACTAAAATAAAAAAAGAAAAAGTTTGTACTTGTATGAATACAACCTACTTGATAGGTGATTTTTAAAAATATTTAAAGATACAGTTTTGGCGTTCGTGCTTGTTATTTGTAGTTATAACCGTATAACCATAATTGGACGCTACTGTGAAAGCACTCGTTTTTGCAGCTTTAATTATAACGGAAAATAAATGTGTGGCGCAAAGTGTTGGTAGATAGTGACGAAACATAATAAGAATGTTTTGATAACACTGTAGTACATTAACAAAAAAATGCGGTAATTGGTAACACATTATACAGAGTGATTCAAAATGATGTTACGTAAATTAAAAAAAAATAAATATGGCTTCGAAAATTTTGTAAATATCTAATGGATAGACAGCACTCTTGATTAAGGGGACTCGATACTTCCTAAACATTTTGACGGTTATTCCAGAGTTTAGTTAAATTATTAAGCGTTAATATCTTTCATTCGATAGCTATATATGTCGATTAATTTGAGAATTAATAACATAAATGCCGTATAAATAAGACGAATCGAAGAAAACATGCAAATCGTCCACTAAAATTAAGACCTTAGAATGCAAAGGTAACTTAGTAGAATCCCGAATTAAATTATTTAAGTCTAACTAATACTGATGATTTAGTAAAGTTAAAATTATTTAAATAACTACAAATAAAAATATATATTTCGATATGAGAGTATTACTTTTAAGCTTGTATCGTAATTGAGTTTTTTGGGTTTCGAAAAGAATTTATCCAAATGAGTGCCGTAAAAAATCGTTAATATTATTAACAGATCTTAACTGAATATTCTCTTACAAATTTCGTTACATTCCGTTTAAAATAAAAAAGAGAGAAAAATGGTATGCAATTTTTTGGTTCTTCTCTTACATTTCGTGCTCCTTTTTTTTACAAAAAATACATGGACTTCTTCCTACTCCCGGTTCGTATGTATATATATAGTTAATTAATTGTCTCTCTGTTACAAGAAAAAAACTACGGATTATTTGTTATATTTCACCTGGTCCAATCATCTGCAGAAGACAATGGTGAGAAGGCAGACATCTGATTTTGAATCCCCGGTATCTGGCTTAAGATCACATCCGCCGCACATTTGCTCTTCATCAACTCTTGCGTTGTAGACTGCTTCCCGATTAAAGATTCTATAGAGAATTCGCTCTTCGTCTTCTTCTGAATGTCAGTGGTGTAATCGGAACTGTCCGAAGACGCGATGCTTGGCGGTTGTACCGGCACCGGTTTGCAGATGGAAGGTTGCGGTAATATACCGAGGTGTCCGAGACTTAATCGTGAAAGATCTACCGGTGAGATAAGAGGCATGATGTTCGCCAAGCTGTTGGTGAGAGGAGGAAGATAATTATAGGGATTATGTAGACTAGGATGCGAGAATAAATTGTGTTGATAGTTCTCCTGATTGAGGAAGGACGCTACCATCGCGGAAGCGTGATGATCACGCAATAAAATACTCGGAGATGGCCGTTTGTAGCGCTTTCGTCGGCGCAAGAAGCTTCCGTTATCGAACATATCTTCGGCTAAAGGATCAAGCGTCCAATAGTTACCTTTTCCTGGATTACCAGGTTCTCTTGGTATCTTTATGAAGCAATCGTTCAACGAAAGATTATGCCTGATGGAATTCTGCCAGGCGGGGAATTTATCTCTGTAATACTGAAACCTCGTCATGATAAACTCGCAGATTCCACTCAACGTCAGCTTCTTCTGCGGCGATTGGAGAATCGCCATGGTTATTAAAGCGATATACGAATAAGGTGGCTTGATCAACTGATGTCCTCCGCTTTTCTTCGTCTTCTCTTTATGATGATACTTCTCATCACCTTTGGCGTCTTCACCGGAACCGCGTAGATCTAGAGGACTATCCGAGGTGTAACGGTGATGCTCGCTGTCTTGGCGACTTCCATCATCCATCATCAACATGTTCGCGCGATACCGACTAGATCATAAGCGCATCGTAATCGCACCGCGATTTGCAGCTGCGAACGATGAAAACTAGCACCAGATTCTAACTGATCGAAGCGAGCCGCGTACCGTCAGATACGTCGAGATAAGGAGGCGCAAGATAAGCTTTTCCCGCGACGGTGGGATTCAACGTACGGAGGAGCGTAGTGCACACGTCGCGTCGAAATCCGCCAATGTTATTCCAATATTATCTTGGAAAGAACAATGATGATTCAGGCCACCACATTTCCGGATAGGTTTGAGAGAAAACAAAGCGGTCGACGTGACGGTAGTGGGGGAGCCTCTTCCCGCCGACGTTGGCCCCGCCTACTACCCCTCGCGATGGGGTGAGCCACGCCCTTCCCTCCACCAAATACGGAGGGCCCCTTCTTACGCGCGGTGTGGTTCGGGATAGGTGGTTTGATGCGTTGCGACGGTAAAAATATAGAAACCGCCGTGTGGATGATGCTGGAGAAGATTGATTTTCTTATCGAATTGATGGATGCAGATATTTTATTTTGAACTCGTATAGAGTGACGTGAAAAAATTAGCGAAAGGAAGTGGATGAGATGTCTATCATTTGTTTTTTTTTAAATTCGAGTTATTTGGAATTGCACTTGCTTGATTTTAGATGGCGCAGTTTCAAATCGTAACCCTTCTCTACTCCCGCGACTAACACTGTTTGACTGGAATAATTTTGAACGTTCAGGTTAACCATTTTTTCAAAATTGAACTGATTTTGGTGAGATTCTGCACTTTAAAAAATTATAGTAATTTTACTAGCATCACCCAGTAGTATTACTGGCACCAAGGTGCCAAATTTGCAATGATAACTAAGTAGATTTTAGTTTACTAGTTTTTTAAGGGATTTTTAACATTTAATAAAATATTCAGGCAAAACTACCATGGTCTTTAGTCTACTTTTAAAAAGGAGAAAAATTTTGTGGGAAAATCAGTGTAATATTCCCCGAAAATTTGGAATATTCATTGCTGATGGGATATATTTTAATGATTTTTTGAATCATGAACCGCTTCTACACTATAACATATAGGCTGAAAAGTCCCGGGCCTAACACATAGATGACACTAGTTGCAGTCACCTTTCTCTCAGTTAGTACTAACCTTCAAAAGACAGCTGTATAAAATTTCATGATATTCTATTCATTAGTTTGTGAGTTATTGTGCTAAGAGTCACGCTACTTTTATTATTTTCAAAACAATGGATCAAAAACAATTTCGTGTTTTAATCTTACACTGCTTCTTGATGGGAAAAAAATACCGTTCAAGCGAAGCAATGGCTTGAAAAGTGTTATGGGGACTCCGCTCCATCAGAAATACTAATAAAACGTTGGTTTGCTGACTTCAAACGTGGTCGTAGAGACACCGACGATGCAGAACGCAATGGACGTCCAAATGAGGCGGTAACACCAGAAAATATCAAAAAAATCCACAAAATCGTTTTGAATGATCGAAAGGTGAAGTTGCGTGAGTTAGCTGACATCGTAAAGATATCAAAAGAACGTATTGGCTTTATATTGCATGAGCATTTGACTATGAGAAAGCTCTGTTCAAAGTGGGTGCCGCGTTTGCTCATTGTTGACCAAAAACAAGAACGTGTTGATGATTCTGAGCAGTGTTTGGCCATGTTTAAACGTAACAAACCGGATGTTTGCGTCGATATGTGACAATGGATGAAACATGGATCCATCACTTCACTCCGGAATCAAAACGATCGTCATCTGAGTGGACAGCAACTAGTGAACCTCGTCCAAAGCGCCCGAAAGCACAACAATCGGCTGAAAAGGTTACGGCCTCGGTATTTTGGGATGTGCGTGGTGTAATATTCATCGACTATCTTGAGAGAGGAAATACCATCAACAGTGAATATTATATAGCGTTATTGGAGCATTTGAAGGCCGAAATTGCAAAGAAACGACCGCATATGGCAAAGAAAAAAATTTTGTTTCATCAAGACAACGCACCGTGTCACAAGTCAATCAAAACAATGGCAAAACTACATGAATTGAACTTCGAATTGTTCCCACCTCCACCGTATTGGCCAGATTTGGCTCCCAGCGACTACTGGCTGTTCGCACACCTCAAAAAAATGCTCGCCGGTAAGAAATTTCGCACGAAGGTTACCGCTGAAACTGAGGCCTATTTTGAGGCAAAACATAAATCGTTCTACAAAAGAGGTATTGAAATGTTAGAGCGGCGCTGAAATGATTGCGTTGCTCTTGATGGAAATTACGTTGATGAATAAAGCTAATTTTGAACCAAAAAAAACGTGTTTTCTTTGTTAGGCCCGGGACTTTTCAGCCCATATGTTATTAATAAAGAAAATAAGTCGTTTTGTCATTTCATGTGGGCTCTTTTTGAAGCACTGTAATATGGTGCTATTGATTTTGAACGAGGGTCGGAGAGATACTCCATTTGCTCTTCATGTTATTTGGTAGATCGGTGGCTTTTATTTTATTTGTGGGTTCAGTGTGCGTGTATATTTCCTATATTTTCTTTCTTTTTGTCTTATGCAACGTAATATCTTTTTCCTCAGCTTTTCGTTTATTTATTATTATATTTGTGCAACTCCTTGCTTCCGTATTCGCCGTGTTGGTTGTATTATTCTTCAGGCTGTTGTGTTATCATGCGTGCCCATTCTATGTAATGTGTTTTGTGTTCTTCTGTATATTATGGTCTCAAGTGTTTCCAGGTTAAGTTCTGGTGTTGCATTTGTGATGTAACGCGGTGCCAATGATGCGAACCGCGTTAGTTTGTTGTGTCTTCTTCATTTGCGCTTCGGTTGCCTTATACCAAAGTTCACCAGCGTAGGTGGCGATTGGTATTACTATTGTTTTAATGATCTTGATCTTGTTATCCAGTGATAACTTACTTTTTTCGTTTAATAGTGGGTACAGGACCTTCGAGAGTCCAGTTATCTTCCTTTTGATTTCCTTGATGTGCCGGGTGTATGTTAGTTGTTCGTCTAGAACAACCCCTAGGTACTTCGCCTTTTTAGCCCATCCGATGGCGTGATTGTTCATTTGGATTTCGTTGGGCTTTTTCTGTCTTTTACGTGGCGCGAAATAGATGGCTGTGGTCTTCCCTGTAATTATCTTTATTCGCCATTTTGAAAACCATTTGTAGTCAACGCCATGTCGATGTATACTTGTAATCTATCGTGCAGCGGTTTTATTTGCCTGTGGCTGTAATAAATAGCAGTGCCGTCTGCAGATTGGGCAATGTGATAAGTTTTTAACTGCGGTATGTCGGAAGTGTAGATATTAAACTGGAGCGGTCCCAGCACCGGAACTGCGGAACTGTGCGCCATAGACCCTGTAGGCATTTAGCATCGAAACATGTATTTTTCGCTCGTACAACGTAATTTTTTGCCAAGAAAAAAACTTTAGCCCAAATCTGACAATTTTATCGCATTTAGCATATTCAATTACATATATAACCAAAATTTGAGAGAAATCGAACCACCTTCGCAAATCGTTAAAAATCGACAATTTTTTCATACTCCCCTTGCGATTTTGGTAAAAATCTCGACCTCTCCGATTTCGGTCAAATTTTGGTTATATATGTAACTGATCACGCTGAATACGATAAAATTGTCAGATTTGAGCTAAAGTTCCTTTTTTGCGAAAAATGCGATCCCATCACAACAGCAGTTAGGTGGTTCATTAAAGCAAATATTGTTATATAAAATATGTTTAAATACTGTTGTACAGTGCCCTAAAATATTTCTAGGTCTGTAGTTCACAATATTAACCCGATCAGCTCCCTTAAACACAGGCACTATCTTACTAGTTTTCCAAATTGTCAGAAAAGTGGAACTTTTAATAATTAAATTGTATAATATAAGCAGTGGATAACGCAGAAAAATAGGTACACCCACGAACAAGAAAACTAGGTATATCATATCATTCTTGAGTCTTGAAGCACTCTTCAACACCTCATCCGCAGTAACAAAAGAAATACCAAAAGAGCAATAGTTGGTATTTATAGTCTGTGAGGCCAACGTAGTAACGCCAAATGCGTTAGGAAAATGGTGCGCAAAACTATTAACTACGACTTGAGGTTGAGCAAGTTGTTCATCTTTACAGAAGATGTGCCCAGGAATCCTTGAAGTTGTCCTACGACTACCAACAAACGATCAAAACGCCTTAGGGCTACCTTTTATATTCCCTTCTATCTGCTCTTGATAATGATGGTATGCCTTATTCACATCTAATTTAAATAATTGACGAAGTCTTCTAAACTCACTCAAATAATACCCCAATCTTGCATTTTTCCATTTTCTAAAGTAGAAGTCTTTCATATTTAAAAGTTTTTTAACTTTTGCCGTGAACCAAGGGGGATAGTATCCATTTGTTGGTCTGATTCTAGGTATGCAGTGATCAAAAACCAGTATACAATGTATTGTAAAATACCTGCACTGCAGAGTCAACATCTTCATGGTCCAAAAAGTTGAATCGATCAAAAGAATGTTTTCAGCGTCGGCACCGGTTGTTCCCTAAGTTGTGTATGGGATTTCTGTAAGCGTTAGCTCTCTTACCTCTCGTGAAATAAGTGTGCAGCTAAAATCACGCCAGAACAGACATGGCATCCACGTCCAATAAAAGAACATTTTTGCAAAATAATACGAAGTATCTAAAGCCACAATCTATGAAATTAAGCGATTCAAGTCACAAATTTTACAACGTGTGTCAGATATATACGGAGGCTTGGGAAATCGGAGAACTTTAAAAAATGTCCAAGCTGCTAGAATGGAAAATCATTTGTATAAATGGTGAAGCGGTGAATTAATTAAAGAGAGGGCAAAATTATTGAATGAAAATCTAAAAGCGGTCAAAAATTTTGTAGGCAGTCATGGCCGGTTGAAAAGATTTAAAAAATTTAATTTAAAATTTATTTTTTCTTCTTTAATATTATATATATTGTTATTCATTGTTCATAATTTATTTCTTAATAAACATACATATGTTCTTTTATGCAATTTCTTTATAAATAAAATAAGGTTCGCTAATGTAAACTTTCAAAAGCTTGGCTGATATCGTTCACATAATCGAGGGTCTACTGTATTATGGTGTAAATATTTATTACCGCTTGACATTACGCGAAATGTCAGAAGTGTCTAATTTCTGATGCAGAAATTAAAATTTCAAAATACATCTTCCCATTTCAGCTATAATTTCAAACTTTATCTATACAATCATCAGCTAACCAGATATAAACCATAAATGGATTTAATACAACAGGAAATACCGAATATAAAAAGGGAAAATTTAATATGATAGAAAGAAATCGCGAAGCAGGAAAACAAATATTTCATCTTTCGTATATAAATGGGGTACGAAATATCATCATATCGTCGTGTTTGAGGAATGTGGGGGGATAGCCGGAGGGGTGGTTAAGAGGCATGAAAAGAAGAAGGCGCTTTAAAATCAAATTATTGTCATAACATCTCTTCAGAATCTATGCCTCTCTGCGAAAATATAATTTACATACATTTCGCCCCCTGAAAATCTGCTTCCATCCCTTTCCGAGCGAATAACGCCGAACTGGTAGGGGATGCGAGCAGCTCTACGGGAGTTCGGGGCGTGGCGTAGACCGCAGAAAGTTATCATTAGTCACTGGCCCGAAATGGGCGGAGCCGCAACGTCTTTGTTTGCAAGGTAAATAATATTTTGCACAATGTATACACCTTTATAAGGATTAGAACGTTATCCAGCCGAGGGGTAGAGAATTGTGGTGGCGCGCGACGCACACATTCTAAACGCTTTTTTGCGGATCCTCCACGCATAACTATGGTTTTTGCTTAGAATGTGAGGATTTTATTACGTTTTACGTTTATACATCCTCTCCGCTAACCCCTACCGTCTTCTCGCGTCGCACGCCACTGGATATAATTCTGAAACGCTTTTGCTTTTCGCTTTTGTTTAGTACGAGAGTTTTGTTCGCAATTTAGCTTTAGATATTATCTTTTTATTTCGAATTTTCCACGAATTCTGTCGGGTTACATTGTCAAACGGGTATTGTCATCTCTGAAGGACTCAGTTTACGTTCTTCAATTACTTCAAAGGATAATAAAGGTGTGCCTATACAACGAGGAGGATCGCCTTCATAAATTTAATTGGGTTGAAATTTTATTTGACTGGGAAAGTTATTTTCACCAGCGTGTGTATCGAATAACAAAGAAAATGCTTCCAAAAATGTTCTTCTTTTTGCTTTAGACTAAGTATTTTATGAACACAAGCTTTCATGTTTTTATTTAAAAGGATTATTCTAAAAGAGTATAACTTTGGACTATCACTGGCCAATAAATAATTTTTGTGTGACTAAGACCTGACACTTGTTTTTTATTAATTCAGGGACGCTAATGATAAATATAAAACCCATTTTCACTTCACGCTTTTTTTTCCTACACTATTCCTTATTTTGGCGATTTAAAAATCGTTAACTAATGCAGCAAATTCTTCATCTTGTTCAAATAATTGAAAGACATTTCAAATGCATTTAAGTCGTTAACATAATTTATATTCTACAGAACAAGATAGAATGGTGACTGTCGGGGTGGGGGTAGAAGTAACTTCAACGCCTGTTACGGTCATGAGGTAAAACCATAGAATTAAATTAATTGTTCTGTTAAGAAAACACTGTAAAATACAGCTTTCTCGTGATATTACTGAAATCAATTCACGAGAAAGACATGTGAGAGACATAAAACGCTAACACACGGACATGTTTCTGCCTACTCGGCATCATCAGCGTGGTTTCGAGAAATTTTATGCTCAAGCTATGTAATTCTCTCGCTGCTTCTGTCACCATATCTAAGCCTACGATACAAGTGAATATTCCTGGCGCTAGCTAATGCCAAAAAAAAGAAATACTTGTCTGCAAAGTCAGACACAGCGTAAAGACGCGGGTACAGTTTACCACCCTTCTCTCCTGCAATTCGTGCATAGGGGAACTGCACATGTGAATAATTTCTCAGGCTAACCATGACGTATTCAAAAACACATCTAAAAGAATGCCTAGAAAATAACACCAAGATAAGAAAACGCTGTAAATACAGCTTTCTCGTGGTATTAGTGAAATCAATTCACGAGAAAGACATGTGAAAAGACATAAAACGCTAGCACACGGACATCTTTCTGCCAACCCGGCGTCGTCAGCGTGGTTTCGAGCGATTTTATGCTCAATCCATGTAATTCTCTCGCTGCTTCTGATGCTGATTGCACTGCCTTTGTGCTGCGCCCTCATAAAACCGCTCGAAACCACGCTGATGACGCCGGGTAGGCAGAAACATGTCGGTGTGTTAGCGTTTTATGTCTCACGCACATGTCTTTCTCGTGAATTGATTTCACTAATACCACGAGGAAGCGGTATTTACAGCATTTTCCTATCTTGGTGTTATTTTCTAGGCATTCTTTGATTAAAGCTAATTAACTTTAAACATGTAATACATCTAAATATATACACTCATACCACATACTCATAATAACAGTTGGAACGATGATTCTAATGAAGATTTGCTTCGGTCAACATCTAAAGAGAATCGTTTAATTATTATTCACGCTGGCCTGGAAGATTTCTTTTGTTCTTTGTGCATATCTTCGTTGAAATTCATCAAAAAGACAGCAGACTACCATCACGAAATGAATTTTGAAAACTATAAAAAGTGGGCTGAAGAGACATGAAACATACAGTACGATGAACACACGACAAAGATGTAGCTGTAGAATATAACTAAAATGCAGAAACCACGATTCAAGAGGTATGAAATAGACACAGTTTTTAAGAAGCGGTATGTCACTCATGTTATCTCACTCGCACACTGTAAGATCTCACTGGTACAGATATTTTGGACAATCTGTATTAAATTAGTCTATGACGGTTGATGAACAACTCATAACTTTCAGAGGAAGCTGTCGTTTTAGGCAATATGAATCCATCAATGTTTGAAAAGCATATATTCAAATATCGGGTTATTTGTGATAGTGTAACAAGCTATGCATGAAATTTTGAAATTTATGCTGGAAAACCGGGTCACTTGTGTGGATTTCGAAATGGTTAACTTTTTACTTGGCTTTCAAAGGAGATACATAAAATTTCCGTGCTTTTTGTGCCTCTGGGACAGTCGAGCTAGATACCAACACTGGATTCAGAAATATTGGCCTTCCAGAACATCTTTAGATGTTGGATAAAAGAATATAATACAAAAACTAATTTTTCCACCCCTTCACGTGGGTTTTATGGACCAATATGTTACAGCTCCAAATTTGCATGGAGACTATTTCAAGTGCATATGACTAAGTTGCGAAAAAATCTAAATTGGGGTATTTGATAGATCTCAAATTAGAACTTTAATGACAAGTTTCTTTGAAACACAGAAGCCTCCAATTACAAGGATGTAGTGAAATCAATGCTTCAAAAATTTCACCGCCTAAGTTGTATCATTAGTATAGAGCTTCATTTCCGTTATTAGTCATCTTGATAGGTTTTCTGAAAATTTAGGTGCTGTAAGCGATGAACAAGGTGAGAGATTTCATTAAGGTTTAAAAACCATGAAAACTCGTTGCCAAGGAAGATGGGATCCTCATATGATGGGCGAGTACTATTGGATTGTTCAATGAGACTGCCGAACCAGAGTAAACAAAAAAAGAAAATTTGTACACAATATTGTATACGAAATTACTGAGCCTTGTAACATTACTCAAAACGTGAATGTAATCAACTCAATTTTATACAATTTTGCAATGTTACACTATTCCTCTGTTTAAATTAAAATAAAATTACAGCAATTTTTACAGCGCGCTTTAGAAGAAGAATAAAATTTAATCCACTTCATTCCGGTACAAGAGAATAGCCTATATATTGCGGCATTCGTCGCATACATACGTTACATTAGCGCATACATACATATCTACAACGTACGTACATCCGGAAACACATATGTAAATACGTGGCGGCGTTTTATTCTTTAGACGTTGCGGCATCCGCACACGGCAGTGACTTTGAAGTTGAGATGTTAGCAAGCGCCTGCAGCGCGCGTCTGCGACATACCGCCGCTCGGATTTGATCTGGCCGAAGCTTCCTCGGGATTTCTATCTTCCGATCGTCGGCGGGATGAGGTAGAAGGATCTTTCGAAGCTGTAGCGGTGGTTCTGCGCGCTCCGTAATGTAAATAGCAATACACAAAGGGCGTATATTGCCGCCGCGGGGTCCGTGATCCTCTGTTTGACGGTTCTATATTGCGCCTTTTGTCTAAGGTCTTCGCAAGCGAGTACAGTCGATTGCAAAAGTTCGTATCAGGTGATATATTTTTCTATAGATTGGCAACAACGCAAATTCTATTTCATTCAATTCTCGCACAATATACCACCGCAAAAGCTCTTTCTTGGAGGAACGTAATATGTGTGCAATTTATGCTTCTGTATTCGAAACACTTCAATTACTACTCCTTCTTCAGTAATAAAACTGAACTAAAACTGCATTACTTATATACTTAGTACAGAGTAAAGCTGGAATTTACAGGTCTTAAACTGGAATTTGCTACTAAAGAACTTTAATGAATCATTAGGACGTGATATCTCTGCTCGAAGTTCAAAAATGCGCTGAAGGACTTTTGCGCAACTGAGTCAGCGTACGGCAATATGATTGTGTGATGTGACTCAATCCAGTGGATTTTAATGTAATTAACAACTGATATGACTGGTTTTAGAACTTCAGACATGCCCATACATTCTCCACATAAGGACTGTTAGTGAATGATACAATGTAAAACTAATGGTTTTGAACCACCATCATTTTCTACAACCTTTGACACAAGTGCAACTACTCCTTTATTTTACCACATATGTTTTTGCCTCCAACAGTAGTAATAGATTTTAAGTTTTTCCATTGAAGGTTCTATTTATCAATGGCATTTTCAACTTCCTAAAAAATATTGCCCCCAGTAGTCGTGTCGTAGCGTGAATATTATCAACATCAAGAAGTTCTTCGTACACTTATAGCTTTTATCTATTCGTCGAATAAAAGTTAATACCTGAGCAGTATCTAACACATCTGTTGACTTATCCAAGGCCAGGGAAAACCATTCAAAATGTCCATTTTTGTTAGACAGTTTAGATGAAGTATTTTCTGTGATATCTTGTACCCTCCGAGCTACGGTGTTTACTGACAAACTAACAGTTTTAAATAAATTTACCTTTTCTGGGTACATTCTATAGCTACTGCAATTACGCATTCTTTGATCATTTCTCCATCGGTGAATGGTTTTCCAAGTTTTGCGAGCTGGCACGAGTTGTGCAGCTTATTGTTCCAGTTTTGACTATCGTAAACAAAAATTGCTCCGATTTCAATCCACGCTTCAGTGCTTCAAATTTTTCCCCCGCAAACTTCCTGT
This sequence comes from Trypoxylus dichotomus, assembly GCA_023509865.1. Classification (NCBI taxonomy): domain Eukaryota; kingdom Metazoa; phylum Arthropoda; class Insecta; order Coleoptera; family Scarabaeidae; genus Trypoxylus; species Trypoxylus dichotomus. The sequence continues at coordinate 53,591,428 of CM042075.1, forward strand.
ATATTTTGAGTAGTTTTGAAAATGTTTAGTTTCAGAGCGACACTTAATGTTACATTCTTTGAGAACGGCTATGGTTTCATTACAAATCAAACATTAGCGTATTATTACTGTACCCAATTACGAAATATTGAAAGTGATCTTTAAATGTTCTGTATTCACTGTCTATTTTTTCTTCTTTTCCATACTATACTTTATTTTTTAATTCGGAGGAGTGTTTTTAAATTGAAGCGCTAAGACGTAGGCTAGCTATTGGTCAGTTTTCGGCAAAAATTACACTATAGTCCGTCCCAACCTCCGTATTCAGTATACGTCTTATGGGAATTTGTTTCATGGTTGCCAAATCATCCGATCGGCTGTACATTACTATTTCCGGTTAATTATTTGCAATTTCACCCGATCAATTCATAACCTTTATTAACGTTTATTGACGTTGAAGGTGCAAAATTATTGACATTCATATGACATTTTGCTTATTATTTTATTAAAGTAACTAACTTTTAACAGAGTGCATAGCGACTTCGCTGCACGTAAAATTATAGGAAAAAATACTACAGATAAAATAGTTATATCTCAATATTTATTAACAATACTATACACACATCTATAAACAAATATACATATGAACGATATCTATGCAATGTACAGTGAATATTTGCTTCGATATTGGGAAAGTTATGCAATTTATTAAATTAAAAAGAAGATGATCCTTATATATATACAAATAATAGTTTCCACTTTTGTAACAAAAAGAACTGAGTCATAGAAATACGTATATGTATAATACAATAATATTTAAGAAAGGAATAGCAATTACACACATATATCTATGTCTTACGTTAATTTTCTAGTCAGTCGAAGAATCACTTTGATCTTCAGATGATGACGAATATCTTACGTGAATAATAAATTCTTCGATGTCGTCTTGCAAATTATCCACTATCCACATTTCCTTTTCAATATTGTTTACATGTTTGATGTAGTTTGCCAATTATTAGTTGTTACAGTGCTATACGCTCGTCGAATTAATTGCTCCATATCTTTTACCTTAAATGTGGTATTATTCATTCTTACGTAGTTTTTAAGTTGTGCTCATACCATTTCAATGGATTTAACTCTGCAATGGTAAGGTGGTAATCGAAGAACTTCATGACCTTTTTCTTTGCAAATTCGTCAATCCTACTTTTATCATATTGCGGTTTAATTTGTGACACGCAATACAGTAAGTCCCTTTTTAGCATATCGGTACTGATTTGTATTTGTTTTTCATTGAGCCAATCAATGATCTCGTTTTTCCTCCATGCTGTTGTTGGAATTTTTCTCCAATTTTCTGCAGTGGTAGGAAGCATTATCAAGAACAATGACTGACTTCTGTGGTATATTTGGAAGTAATTTATTTATAAACCAATCCTCATACGTTTCTGAATCCATCTCATGATGAACATCGGCAGTGTTTTTCTTGCAAAGAAATGTATATTCAGCACCAGGAACAAACCCATTATCACTGCCTGCATGAACTAATGCAAAACGAGGTCCTAGCCCGGTTGGTGATTTCAAACCAAAGTGCTTAGTCCTTGAATAAGAGCTTGTCGACTACTTTGAATAGCAGTATCTGTCCAAGTTTTATTTACCGTATGTCCTGTATTCACCCATGACTCATCAGTGTATATAATAGTTCGACCTGAAATATAAAATTACAGCCATGTCAAATAGCAAGAGGTAAATTTTACCTTCTTCTCTAAATTTCTTGATCTCTCGCAAGTATTTGTGCCTCCATCTAATAATCTCATCTCGTTCAATGAGTATACTTTTTCGTCCTACTTTTTTAAATTCAAAGCCCATATCGTGTAACAATCTATGAAAAGTTGTTCGACTGAAGTTAGGGAGATCATCGTCAGCATTGACAGTAGTAAGAATTGTATTTAAAGTAGGTGGCATATTCTGTATAAAAAATCCATGCACTTTACGTCGAATAGCTGCTTGCGTGTTCTCACCATATGTATGCAGTCGATCATTTACTTGTATGCCCTTCCTTTTTTTAGGTTTTTTTGGACTTGATAATAAACCATTTTGTTGCTCCTGTTTTACATGATATATTGCACGGTCTGAGATGCCCAAAGCTTTACTTGCTTCTCGAACGGCAGCACTCACATTCATTGATTTATTGAAATAATTGGAAAACATTTGCAATCATACACTTCTCCTTACGGTTAAATTTGTCTCCTCTGCGCCGTTTTCTTCCTATAGGCTCCATTAATGTAGTGGAAACTGTAATTACATTTATATTCTGTTATAACATTTATAAAAATAAATAAAAATACCCATATTACCCTGTGCACGCTTGAAAAAGATAGAAGTGTTCTGAAAAGAACAATTTGTACAACTATATAAGCAAATTAACAATTTAAGGAAATATTTCAAACAAGGACGATGACGATTGACAGTTGATGCTAATAGACAGATAGTATACAACTGTTGTCGACGCCGACAGCATATGTAAATAAGTTGCAACATAGCAACTGGTTGTAGAGATAGCGCTAATGACAGCAACCATGATAGTAAGAGATAAAAGTTGCTATTCTATCCCATACTGAATACGGAGGTTGGGACGATCTATAGGGATATTTGATATATTGCCAGCAGCCATATATATATCGTGTATTTTTCTGCGTGCGTTTATATTTAACTTTTCTCCTCAAATTTGCGTTATGATGATAAAAAAGTTGTTCTGAGAAGCAAGCGGTTGACATAATCTCGATGTAAATCATGGCTAGTTTTAAAACAGCGGCCAAAAAGTACCTTTGAAAAGTTCCATTGTGTAAACGCGCCTCTTCAAGTCTAGTTAATCACACACAAAAACAACATATCAAATAAAAATACTATCACGTATGGGCGTTCGTCGATAGGTAAGATGTCTTAAACGATGTTACGCACTACTTTGTTTCATAACAGCCACTTTCACTTCCTTCACCTTTCCTAGGTAGACTAACTCACAGTCGCGCAGCTAGCCTTTTTAAAATTCAATTACTGCTATCTCGAAGTGAATGGAATACACCAGAACTTTCTCTAACCAAAGAAGTCCTTCACTAATGTCAATTGTTACTGCGCTTTCAAAAGTACTAGTGGTGCCATCTATTAGCGATAGAGAGTACTACTACTACTCATTTTCGTCCTTGACCCCCATGTGTCGTGAAGCGACACGGTCGTAACAATACGCAATAGTAATTGAACTAGCGAATTTAGCAAGCGCGTACTCAATGAGTAGTCTAAAAATTATAGAATCCATAATTTGAATGCAATTTTAAGTTTCCTATTACCTGTAGTATAGATAATCGCAGGAAAATTAAAACGATTTTGGCCCCTGAAATATACTGGAGTAATCAGTATGGCCCTAAGGCTGGAAAGTTTGGAGACCTCTGCGTTACAACATGCTCCATGTGTACGAGGTGCCTCAGAAAAGTAATGAGAGTGATTCGGCAACACCGCAAACTTACTCGCGACATTGCCTTTAGATCAGTTCCTCCTCACAGAATAAATAGAGCTGACAAATTTGTCAGTTTCTTTGATATTTCGAAATCCGTTTTGAAGTCTTCGGTGCCATTTTTAAACTGGGTAGGATATACGAATCCTAAGTTGCCATGAAATTTGCTTTGACAAAGCAGCCTTACGAATGTTAACCGGACCTCACATATGCCAAAAGGACTTTAAATTCGAATTTGCCGCCTTACGTATGCCATAATGGACTTCCCATCATCCACCTTACGTTTGGCGACACTTACGGTTTTATATTGCTACATATGTAAATTCAAGAATTATTTTTTCATATTAAATTCTAATGATGAGAAATATACATGAGTTGTAATTTACCCAATTACAAGGGGCATCAGACGAACATGAATTATTATTACGGTCGCGCCTGTGTTGCGTCTTAAAATCTTCGTTCTCAGCATTTGCCATGGAGTGAGAAAACCTGAGAAATAGTGACGTGAGTTTGAGTCCGGGTAACGAAAACTGCTAACCAACCGCGCAAGCCAGCACCCGCTTCAACCTTAAGCACATTGTTTCTGCTGTCTCAACATTTCTTCTTCCACTACTTTTAATATTAAAAAAGAAAGAGAGACCATATTTCATGTAGCGAAGTTAGTAACATCGCATCTTGTTTTTGGTAACCTTAAGTAGGTAGAAGTTGGCTAACCTGATAATAAGAAGGCGCGAAATAGACGTTAAGATTAGATTAGATCAAATGATTAGAATAGCATGTAGTAGCGTGTAATAGTTAAATAAAACCACAAAATACGTTTTAAACAAGTTCCATTGCGTTCTATTTAATACCATCTGCAATATGTGGCTTTTAAAATTCAATTTGGAATCTAGTATAACTCACATATTTCACAAGCATTGTAGGAAATATTTCTGCGTTATTAATTTCCAGAAATAGTGATTTTCCGTGATACCAGCGTGGTAAAATCTGGTTTTCTTAGTTTATTTGTAGTCTCCGCGTCGGAATATATACAATAACCGGTCTTAGGTGTATTTTCTGGTTTCAAATAGTATATCACAACAGAAAATGTTATAAAGGAATGGGGATAGTGATGATCCTTTAGAAATACTTTGTAGGGGATGAAAGTGATTTATTGATTGGGCTTTGCAGCCATCATTTTTCCAAAATATATCTGAGCATTCCCATTAGAAAATCAGAACTCACTATACTCTGTTACCACCAAATGCAATATTGTATACATTTTTTTGTTACACTTATAACTTGCCATAGATGACATAGAATATTTTTGAAAAATTCAATCACAAATAAAACACAGGTTGTATCAAAATGTTTATTGAAAATAAAAATTATTGGTTAACACAAATGGAATAACTTAAGATACTTACATATACATAATAAATATGACCATCATATCGCAGTTCACTATGACCGTAACCTTCTATATTTTAAAGTTTTCGTGTTATATGGAAGAGTAGTATGCCTTGATTTTTGAGTTATGTTAACAAATTATAACTTGATCATAATTGTCGAACACCATTGTATATTACAAAATTGAATTGTTGTGACTATTTATTACAAACTAATCATCGTTAACATACCATATGTCAAATTTACTATTATAATTCATATCGTGCTTCCTGAAACATTGCTTTAACGTTTCCATAATTTCAGGATTTTCTTTGGATAACATTAAAGAAGTAAGGAATGTGATCTATAACAAATAAATCATATTAACTTTAAAATTTTTATTACAATGTTATAAATACAAACCTCTTTAATATAACCATAATACAACTTCTTATGGCTTAACATATAATGCAATAACTGAGGTACTGGCTTCCAATTATGATTTAATATACATGTTTTAATGTACCTTATAAGAAAGGTAGAAGTCGACCACAATACCTCAGTGCTCTTAACAGAGTCTGAACTGCTGCAGTAGTGGCTCTGTCCATTTTCATTTTTCTTATTTAAGGCCTTTTCTAAAACATCGATGCTTCGTAATACATTCTGTCTGTTAACGCTGTTATATGTATCGTATTCTGTTTGTTTCCACTTTAAATAATCCGACATTGGCTTCTCATTATGCGGCGGCTCGGGCATATTATGTTCACAGGCCGCTTCGTCCGCTACTTTCTTTATAATCTCGTCCAGACTTGTTTCGCTTAGCTTTCGTTTTCTATTTCTAGCTTTCATATTCTCTTTTCGTATTTCTTCTAGATGTTTCTCGTGAAGTCTATCTACCACTTCTTGTACGTTTATGGCCTTTTTCGTAGCACCCTTCTTAGATTCCATTGTTCTTTTTTGCAATTATTTGAAAGTGTAAATCCAAATAAATTACTAACCCTTATAACCTAAAAATTTTCGATTGTGTCACTTAGTCATCAAAGAAACTTATATTGTGCATATATATGCCATCTGCAGGTACTAATTCGAATTATTAACTTATGGTTACAGTTATCTACAGACCCTTTAAACGTAGGAAATTTGTTGTTTTCTTGGTCTCTACATATTTTATTACTTAAAAAGAAACCAAGAAAGGTTAAAAAATTAAAACAAGAACGCGATTTGTTATTTATAGCCTTTACCGCCAAGGGAAACCCGTAATTTTGTAGGTCAAAATAATAAGACTATTAATATCTAGATGTCAGCGCTTTTAAAATATTGTTCATGTTCCAAAGCGTACTTGTTTATTGTAAATATACGAGTACAATATTATCGTTCGAATGCATGCAGTTATATTTTTACTTTTTAAATATCAAATTTTTAAAATAAAATTAAATTTATAGAATTCCTCGTAAACTCCCATGCATACGAAAGCGATCTGAAATGTTGCTGGAATCGACAAGAAAAACACAGTGTTGGTATGGTTTTTTTGTTTTTATTTCTCGATGTGGCCTCTCCAAAGATCAGTACGCTTTTTCAAAAGGTGCTCCAGTCTCTTTAAGCAATTGGAGAAGTTGTTTAGAGGTGTGCAAAATAGCCATCTGTAGCGGCGATGTCCTCCTCATTTGAGGTGAATCTTTTTCCTCACAGCTTGGGAAACTCAAAAAATGGTCTCTGTTTTCTTCGAGGCCGATTCGCCCAGAAAAGTCTACTGCTTCAACTGTTCCTTGGTCTCGGGTATATAGTGGTGGATCCAAGCTTCATTCACGGTTACGAATCGCATGAAGAAGTCCCTTGGATTGCGTTGGATCCTGACCAGACACTCCTCCGAAACGGTTGCTTGATTTCGTTTTTGCTCCGATGTGAGCAAACGCGGTACCCATCGTGCCGAAAGCTTTTTCGTACCCAAAATTTCATGTAGAATACAGCCAACGTGTTCTTCTAATATGCCTGTTGTCTGTGCTATCTCTTTCAGCTTCAATCGGCGATCGGCTAACACGACATCATCAATCTTGTCGACCATTTCATTGTTGGTAGCGCTCACCCAGAAGCTGATGGTCGAAAATGATGGAGTACATCCGCCATGAACCTCTGACAAAATATTTCGAATTTCCATGGCCGTTTTCTCAGTCATCCAGAAGTGTTTTATCACTGCACAAAATTCGATATTCTCCATTATTGCGAAATCGCCTGATTTGCTACACAAAACACTCTCAACTTAAACAACAACTATTGACAATAGACGTCTGAAATTATGACAGTTGCCATAAAAAAGGTTGCCCTTGCCGACTAATGAATCCACTTCAACCTTCGTTCGCCATCTTTTACCAATTCCAGAAACATTTCGGATTACCCTTGTATTAGGTTCTCATTATTCATAAAATAAAAACAGCTTTAATAAATACGCCCAATTTATAATTATCCCTGAGTTAAATATGTGATTATAGTTATATTGTGAAATATATTTAAATAAAAGTTAACAATAAAAGGAAATGCATTATTTTTTTAATTCCACGTGAAATATAGCAATGTAAAACAAGTAACTACTGTCAAAATACAACAAGATCTCTTAATCACTATATCTTATCTCAACAAAAACGGTTTAAAGTTTTCCAGTTATTTTAGAGCAGCATTTAGTTTCAATAATACATTCAGCGAACATAATGTTAATAGGTTTTATACTCTTTTTCATTCTGCCGAGTTTAAACGAAGGTATGTTCCAATACTTCAACCTAGGTGAAGCACATAAAATAAAATGCAATGTATCTGTTAATAGGGGTTAGAGTAATTTTATTAGACGATGATCCTTTCGTGCTGCAGTGCAATTACCAAAATGATTGTACTGAAGATATTATCTTTGACGGAACTGATGGTTATTTACTGCGAATAATAGTAAAATGGGTTGACATTGATGGAGCAAATGGAGATTTCTTATTGGTTAAATCTGGTAAGTAGCTAATTATTCGCCACTGTATATGCATTGCCAAATAAAGTTCAAAATCGTGAATTTTATAGCCCGTGTATCGTGTTCGGATATTTAAAGTTTTAACACAACCTCATGTTGCCAAGAAAATAAACATTTCTTGAAAGCCTTTACTTTTCTCTTAATGATAATCGAGTTTAAAACTTTAAAAGGGATTAGGAGAATATAATTAATGTTATCTATTAGTATGGTATAATACAATGTGCTCTACATACATGCAAAATCTTTTATTTTAATTCGTAAAATAAACAATTAGAACAAACATTCCTTAATAATCCCATTTACTATACTTATTTCTTACTGGAATTCAAATTTTACGCTCTCTTGAATAAGGAATTACCTTTAGGGTGATTAAGGACGGTATTGTAAATAACATCAAAATTAGATAACCATTTCTTGCAGTTAATAAATTTATTTCTTAGTTAGTACATTTAGTTCTATCTCACGTTTTCAAAATGCTAGTTCGAGGACTTTGATCGAATGATGACTTGAAAGTACATGACTACGTTCGATTTTGTTCAAAAGACGAGAACGATGTTTATTGTATCTAAGAAGCAACTGTAGGTCAGATAAAAATCTCTTTTATAAGAAAATTTAGCGACTTTCGCTTCTGCGGTTGTATCTGGACTTTAGATGTTGTCAATAGAAGGTACAGATTTTAGATCTGTATTGAAGATTCTGCGTAATTTGGTAAAACTAAGGAAATTCCCTAAAGATCATTTGAGAAACCTAAAACTAGGGATTAGGGAAGTGATTCCAGTTTACCTCTATATACAACTAAAATCCAATAGGTAACGTCTCCTTTTGGAGAGGTTAGAAAGCTTTATATTTAAACTGTCATCAGATTAACAGTTAAGGAAAAAGAATCATTTTTAAATTTAGAATTATTTACAGTTATTTATGTTAAAATACGCTACGTTTATTTACATTCCGAGCATAAATAAGTAGATGGCGTTGAGAAAATAATTTAATAACTACATAAAGTACACAGTTAAAAAAACAGAAGGAATTTGGTTGGGACGTCTTGTGAAAATATAGTTTCAACTGTTTCGTAGACGGAAAAAGGTTGAGAAGTATTACACTACAACATGATAGAGTCATCTGGAATTCTCACTATAACACCCGTGCCGATAGAATTGAAATATTATATAGCGAAAATTACTAAAGTATGTGGACCTTAAGTTTTTAATTGTAATCGACTAACATATAAATGGTGCTGAGAGTTATGCTTCTTTTAGGTCTTAATAAACTTTCTCCACTGCTTCCTATCTTTTGCCAACTTCGCTGTTTCAAACCATGTTTACTCCATCCTTCCAAAAGTTTTCGCTATGACATTGTCCCATATTTGCCCTGGCCTTCCTCTACTTCCGTTTTTCGCAATATTTACTTTCCATATTCTTCTAGGTTGTCTCCCATTACCCATCATTTGCAAACGCCCCCATCATTCCAGTTGTCTCTGCTCAATAAATTCCAGTACTGAATTAATTTCTAAATCTTTCCTTATGTCGATGTTTTTTTATTCTATCACATTGTGTTACCCGTATAACTCTTATCAGATACTTAATTTCCACGGCGTGTACCTTACTTATTTGTTTTTTTGTTTAGTATCCACGATTTGCTGCCAAACGTTAATATCGCTCGATAAATAGACTTATGTACTTTCATTTTCGTTTTCTGAGATATTCCTTTCTTGTTTATAAATTTAGTATTCATAGCGTAATATAATTTCGTTGTTTTTCCAATTATTTTATGGATGTCTGCTTCCTACGTCCCACTCTTGTCGAATATCGCTCTTAGGTATTGGAACGTTTTTACTTAAGCATACTGGAAAGTACTAACAGTAGTAATAAGAAATATGTAAAGTTATCATTTTATCCATGCTGCACGAAAGGTCTTCAAACAATATTTTCTAAAGTTGATCGCAAAATCGCTTTTTCTGTAAACAATAACCTTAGAAACTTTTTTGGGAAACCCTAAAATCAAGTAGATAGCATGAAAAAATCAGAAATTTACACGAAACGTGTGTCCAGTTTTTAGTAAAGTGTTGTGGTTAGGGGGATAGCGAACTGTACCAGTGCCACAGTGTTCGACTTTTGTGATTTATTATAATCAACTATAAAAGTCCTGACAATGTTTCATCCAGATACTCCTGTTAACTTCCCAAAGAATTGTAAAAAAATAAAAAGAATTAGGAATTAATTGGTGTTACATCCTTGTTCATGCTGGTGGTAAATGTGGTTTCAATGAAAATAAGAACTTAATCTTTGCACACAGTTCAAAAAAGTGGAGATTACCACGATTTCATGAATTGTTAATTGTTCATAAGGTTAACAGGAACATAATGATTAATTTTTGTCAGCATTTCTTGTGTTTTTTATAGTTACGTAATACAACATTCAATTTGTACTGCATGAAATGGGTAGCATTAAATTTAAATTTAATTAAACAATAATTTTTATTTCATATTCTGCGAAATGGAACCAAACATATCTCAATATTAATATACGTAATCAATAGAATCATTTTACAAAGTTGTCGTAAAAAGTTAAAATGACAACATTCAGTAGGCGAAGGTTTAATATTTTGAAATAATGATTGGCATCTTAGTATTTAACGTATTCCTATTTTCAAGGAGTCACCGTTAAATATATTTAATACACAACTGAGACCAAGTATTATCTGTATTATTTGTCATCATTCGATGAAACGTATATTAATAATTAAAAATATTTTCTGGGCGCAGATTAACGCAGATTTATACCTTGTCACTAGATAATACAGCGGATTAGAGCAAAATATTTTGCGGATATGTAACTTTCGCTAATATGGGAGGATAAAGAATATGTAAAGATGAAACGTAAATATGGGAAATGTGATTTGTACAAATCATATTGCCACACCAAGCAAAAATGGTATCTCCGGCACTGGTAAAATCTACTGCTTAGAATTATGTTTTATAAGTTATTAATTAATCCTATTATACACTACCGTTCAAAAGTTTGATCCCACTATATAAAATAACAAAACAAACTAGATAGATAATGTTTGCGAGAAATGTGTTAAAGAAGCAAACCTAATTCATTGACTTAAAAGTTCCCTGACAGATACGCAGCATTCTTAGAACTAATCGTTCTAAATACGTTTCCTCTATAACAGAGGTCTGCAAAATGTTCATCTTAAAAACCACCCTGACTCCTTTACTAAGTTCCAACTGCCAATACGTAATTTCGAATTACGCGCAAATTTCAATCACGATACAATGGTCTAGCGCCATCTTCTGGGGAGCCACGGACAGCATTGGCGGTTCTAGCATGCTTATGTTATACTTTGGAGACCTCTGGTTTATAGCATTCCGCACTTCCTGCTGAGCGCTACATAATGCTGCTCTGTTAGTCGAAGATATTTTCCAGACCTCGTGATCCCATAAGAGTTCAATGGGGTTGCAATTGGGACTCTATGGTGACTCTATTAAGGATAGGACTCCTTCAGAAGATTTGTCTTAAAAATAAACTTTAACCATCTTTCCTGTGTGTTTGGGGTGGTCAGTTTGCTGATTAACGATATCTCCCCGATTAATTTACATCCACTTGGTACCTTTTGGTATCTTTTGTTATTCTTTCATATACTTCAACTAATTTTCCAATACTTCCGCCTCTAAAGCAACCCCATACCATGATATTTTCTCCTCCATGTTTGACTGCTTTCGAAATACACTTATTTAATAGCCTTTCTCCAGGGCAGCGACGAAAGGTTTAGTTTAGCTAATGTGATAAGTGAACTTGTATGTAACTTAGTGTAGTTTGGTTGCTTCAGACATTTTCATATGCTAGTCACGTTGGTTGGCTGACTACTAAAAACTACTACTCTTCGAACGGAGTTTGAACACGCTTGAACCTGTATAAGCCTGTCAGAGAATTTATGGCGCTTACCTCGTAAGTGCCGATAGTAGTTTTACTATTATTGTTATATATGTATTTATTAAGTAAACTGTTAATAGCGTCAAAAGTGTTTAAATAGAGAATTAGTGAATATTAACACGTTTCATTTTATAAGCAAAATGCAACGGTCTTACTAAGAAACTTTTGTAACGAAAATAGAGCACATAAGATACATTGTTTATAATCAATTGACTCAGAATTGATCTGTTTCATTCTTATTTATAATTATAGGCTCGACGATCAACGATGGTTTAACAGGACGAATTTTCACTCATCAGATCAATCATGAAAGAAGATTAGCGTCACTTACAAACGACGTTTTCGTACGATTTCATAGAAACGAAGGAAACGACGAGGAACATAGTAATCATACAGGAATCTCTTTGACTGTACAACGCTTTGGTAAGAGTTTCATGAATATAGGTGTCGGAACAAGCGCTTATATCAGATATATCAGGTAATGTTATTCTATCCATAAGTTGTGGTAATCCTTCCAAACTGTTAGCGAAAATGATCGTATCGTCTGCACAGCTGGCATTATTTAATCCTCCTCCATTCAGAAGAATATAAGATTCTGCGTGTTCTAAAGCTTCCCCGAATATGTACTCTGAGTATATATTAAACAGTAATGGAGAGAGAATACAACCTTGCCTTACACCTCGTAGTATATTTGTCTCTTCTGTTGTGTCATTCCCGACTTTGACGAAAGTATTTTGATTCCAGTACAGGTTAACTATTATCCTGATGTCTCTCCCATTTAGGGCCATCCTTTTCAGGATTTCTACCAGTTTTTGGTGTTTTACTCAATCAAATTCCTTCTGATAGTCAACAAAACATGCATACACTCCACAGTTCATGTTCCTGCACCGCTGAAATAACACCTGTGTGCTGTATATGGCATCTCTTGTACCCACTGCATTTCTGAATACGAATTGCGTAGATGCTATATATTTTTCACAGGTTCTGCAAATTCTCCTATGTATGACTTTGAGGAAAACTTTAAGAAGGTGACTCATCAAACCTATTGTTCTATATTCTTCACGTTCTTTTGCTCCAGGTTTTTTCGGCAAGGTAATAAATTCTGATCTAAGCCACTCATGCGGTATCTTTCAGGATGAGTATATTCTATTGAACACGGATGTCATCCATCTTACGTTGTCATAGTCCAAAAGAGAAGAACTCAGTACTTATGTTATCGGCCCTTGGCAGTTTTCCTTCTTTCATAGAGTTTATTCCTTCCATGGCTTATATCAAGGAGGATATATGGCCCTGCATCATCAACTACTTCAGGTGGTTCAAGTCTTCTATCATAAAACACTTGTTCAATGTATGTTTTCTGTATTAATTATCGTATTTCATTCGTTGCTAGTTAGTTTGGTTAAGTTCCTACATATATACTTCCCAGCAATTTCTTTAACGTTTCGGTGCATGTTGACATTGTCGTGTTTTCCATGTAATGCCTCGATTTTAGTGTATTTTTCATTAATATTTGGTATCTGAACTTATTTGGTTACCTGATATTTATAAGCATCGCATTTCTCCTTGAGAATAGTTAGATTACAATTGTTCAATATGTGATCCATGTCAATTATAAGCTTCGTTATTATTTCAACAGAGATGAGATAATTTACAAATAGGTGGCCATATATATTATTTGTTTTAGGTTCACCTGACGATATTGGAGCTTATAATATTCTGCCGACTAGTATCATTCCTGAATATACATTTCACAATTTGACGGTTAACATGACCATACGGATTCCTATCACAGAGTCTACTGACATATTTCGGGAAACTGTGGCAAGGATGGGGGAGAGCTATGTGAACAGTGAAGAAAATTTAATTTTGTCGAAAAATATCAGGTAAATAAGTATTTTGGAAACACTCACCCTCTTGAGAAACATCATCAAATTCATTGACCTCTGGTGTAAACCTGTAGTATTTTTTATGTTCCCGATAACGTTTTACTGAACGTTAAAAATATTCTACAAACAAAACGACCGTTTCATTTGCATCACTGGCTACAAAATTTTCGGTCTCTTTTAGGTTTTCATTCAATAATGTTGCTCTCTCTCTTTAATTAATTCACCGCTAATTGGAACATGATTATTCCTTTGCTTTGAAAACCATTTATACAGATAATTTTCCATTCTAGGTGCTTGGGCATTTTTTAAAGTTCTGCAATTTCTCGGGGCTCTGTATGTATCTGACGCACGTTGTAAAATTTGTGACTTAAATCGCTTAATTTTACGGTTTGTGGCTTTAGATACTCCATATTTTTTTGCCAATTGAGTCACCCCCGCACCTTTTTTAATCCCGTCGATGATTTTGACTTTGTCACTTCATTTTAAAAATGCTCCTTTATTGGACGTGGATGCCATTTCTGTTCTGGCGTGATTTTAGCTGCACACTACTTTATCTCGCGAGAGGCAACAGAGCCAACGCTTACAGGAATCCGATATATAAATCGGGAAACCACCGCTGAGAACGTTTACGTAAAAATTCTTTTGATTGATTCAATTACGCACGTACATCGGGAAATAACCGGTACCCTAAACTGTTTACATTAACGAATTGTACTGGGCGTTCCATTTGATCCTATAGTAACAATTTTCTGTTTACATGACCGCGACGTTTCCATTACCGGGTATTTACACGAACGAGCGTTTACTGTATATGGTTTTTGGGCTTTTATAGCGCAGATGACGTGAGAATCCTCCGAGCTATATCATGTCCTCGAGATTGGCCACGCAGTGACACCTGTTTTCAAATAGTCTTCGCCTTTCCGATCTCGTTGGACGTTAATTCATCTTACTACGGAACATATCAGTTAGACGCACGACATCTGGCGAAGATGTGGAGTCGATGGTGTTCTTATTTTAACAAAGAAAACACCCCGAATATATTAATCTACGATCAACTGCACAAGCACAACTTCATTCCGTGGTTGTGGACAATCCTCAGCATCACGGTGCTGTTCGCAGTCTTCTACATGTTAATCGGAGACTTCTGCTCTAATAAAATTAGAGAGTAAGTTATATTTAAGTCAAAAACATCAAACATGGAGGAGTAGAAAATTTCGACTATTTCTCTAAATATTTGCTTGCAGGAAGATGTTCTCGAGGGCCAAGAAAGAAGAGTCCAATGAGGAGAAACCTAAGATCGACTTACAAGATCCCGATTTGGTTAGGTTCGAGCCGCATCCATTTCAACAGATTCCCCCACTCTTTCATAGCGATGTCGCCTTCTACGAGCCAGACTCAGTTGCTTACAATCGCCAACCGTCTGGACTACAGGGTAAGTCAACTATGTTTAATACCTATAGACTATACCACGTGAAAAGCTACAAGCTGTCGATTGCATTCTGGGCGCCTAGAAAGGAGAAGAACTCCAGTTGTAGGCATACATAAGCACGAGGCCACAGCACAAATTTATTTACATTCGGCGACACGTCGTAGCTCAGCCGAAATAAAATGAGCGTGATATTCGTTTCCTCGCTAAAGCTCACTCTTATATCGCTATTGATGATATGAATGACATATTAATAACAAACTGTCTAAGCGAGTTATTGAAAACACGATTTAGGAAATTTGTAAAACTAATTTTAGATTCAACGCTACACTTACATTAATGAAAAGAGAAATAATAAGACAATACTCATTTGATAACTAAAAAAAATGCCATAAACTGCGATATGCAGCATTGACTTGTTTTTATTCATATCCAGGTATGTATATTGAAGCGTCATATAATATAACTGATAAGAGATGTCAGTGATTTGCAAAAAATCGAAGTTGTTTAGAATCCATATGCAAATAAAGATTTCAACAATCTACACGTATCCAAAAGTATTGATATCACGAATTTGAACTGTATCCAAGAGTACTCATATTTTGATAAATTTTCAAAGGGGTACCCCTTTCGATTTTTGCAAAAAAATCAAAGTTGTTTAAAATGCATTAAAATCTACATGCAAATGAAGATTTTGACGTATAGAATATAGAAAAATAAACTTCTCACACCGAACTTTTACTAGTTTAAAAGTTACACCACTATTACGAAAGAAGTAACGTCATTTCTGACATGTGCCATTAGATTTCTGAATCAAGTGCAGTCAAACAAAACAATTTACATCTATTTTGACTTTAAAATCGCGTCCTACGTATCCAAAAGTATTAATATCGCGATTTTGAACCGTATCCAAGAGTAATCATATTTTGATAAATTTTTGGTCTAAAAGGTACTTCAGTAAGAGCCCAAGATTTTAAGGTTCAATAAAATATGGTTTTCTGCATTAAAATCTATATGCAAAAGAGGATATTAACGTGTAAATCATGGAAAATTAACTTCTCACACCGAACTTTTACTACTTTGAAAGTTACACCACTATTACGAAAGAAGTAACGTCATTTCTGACATGTGCCATTAGATTTCTGAATCAAGTGCAGTCAAACAAAACAATTTACATCTATTTTGACTTTAAAATCGCGTCCTACATATCCAAAAGTATTAATATCACGATTTTGAACCGTATCCAAGAGTAACCATATTTTAATAAATTTTTGGTCTAAAAGGTACTTCAGTAAGAGCCCAAGATTTTAAGGTTCAATAAAACATGATTTTCTTCATTAAAATCTATATGCAAATGAAGATTTTGACGTGTAGAATATAGAAAAATAATTTCTCACACTGAACTTTTACTAGCTTAAAAGTTACAGCACCATTACGAAGAAGTAACGTCATTTTTGACATGTGCCATAAGGTTCCTGAATCAACTACAGTCAAAACAAATTCCATTTATTTCGACCTTAAAATCGCGTTCTGGGTATCCAAAAGTATTAATATCGCAATTTTGAACCGTATCCAGGTGCAAAAATATTTATTTTCTTTGCAAAAATCGCGAATTCAATTTAGGAGATTTCGAAAGCACGCATTTTAACTATTGCTAAATTTTACTCTAACTTTAGAAATATAAGATGTATAAAAGTGTCACGTTTATTGTATCATAGAAACGTAAACGCGATAGAAAACTTAATGCTTTATATTGTCTTAGGTACGCGTCCTTCTCTTAGTGCAGGTCTAGTAGATTCGAACAATTTAAATTACTTCGAGATCGACAATATGCAGCCAAGAAGGGAGACGACATCAAGAAGAAATTACGACGTATTACCTTAAAGTTGTAACGTCCCACGATGCTATTGGTGGAGATGGAATTTTTATTTGTAGCTCTTAAGATTGCTTTATATTTGGTTCACGTTTATATGTTTTTATTAATAAAATAATTTACTATTTTTGAAGGTATTAATTTTTCGAAGAAAGATCTCCATTTAATTTTAAGCGGGTGGTGTATTATCTGGAGATTTTAAAAATAAATCATGTCTACTATTAAAGAACTTCAGTCTCTCGTCCGACAATCACAAGGCGTGTTGAAGCCATGAGCCAGCACATGGCAGATAAACTAAAATATGCTATCGTGGAGTGTACAAACTTCTTTTTTGCAGTTCGACGAATTCACCAATTTGACAGATATTGCTCAGCTGCGTACTTTTATTCGAATGGTATTTAATAACATTTCGGCTAAAGAAGAATTTTTAACATTTTTTTTTGTCATTACAGCGCATACAAACAATAACTTAAAGTGCAACACTAACATGTAAACACAGAAAGAACTTTGTTACATAAACAGATAAATATTCTTTATACAATAATAACCGACCCAAATAATATTCTACGAATTACTGCGTTTCTACCCACAGTACAGAATAATTCATGAGAGGGATAATAATAGGGAATAGGTCATTAAGTGTCACTTTGTCAATTTCTTATAAAGATATTTAGGGAACATATTTAGATAGGTACTGTAAACCCTATTCATGAATTTTATACTTGTACTCGTAAATTATCGCGTTGGAAACACACAAAAGCTTAAATCTATAAAGTGAGCCTAATAAAATGGACAGGAACTATATAAAGATCCTCACGATAGACTTCATTGGTTTTATTACAAGACACTGGTAGGGGTGCTGCGTACTCAGTGCGAACCTGGCTTACGGAAAAACATCCCAATTCTAGATATAAATAGTAGTTTCCCTGATCAACCGAAAATAATCAGTTTTTCTGATAAAGTTCCACTTAAAGATGTTCTATACGTTATTTTCTGATAGGTGCTTGTACTCATTGCTACGTATTTACTATCCGATAAGCAAATTAACCGATATCGATAAGATTTATACAACAATCTCGATGAACAAGAGACAAGAATCGTGCGTGTGAGCGTTCTTTTGTTAAGTAATACATCAAATTATGCAATGAACGTGCACTATTCCATAATATTCCTTCTGTTCCTGAACGTTCAAGGACAAGGTAAGTCATGGATTGAACATCTGGATATTTATGTAAATATAGTCGTTTTAATCGCGTTCAGTTTTAGAAACAGAGATTACACCATATCAATTAGTTGATGATGAAGTTCTTACCATCAGCTGTACGTATAACGATGAACGCTGCGTTGATCAGGATATCTTCGTTAGGGCCGAGACTGGTTACAAAGTGCTGATCACGGTTAAAAGTGTCGTTTTGAACGGCGCAAATGGGGACTACCTATTGATCAAATCAGGTAAGTCTAATACATACTGCTTTTGTTTTGGAATGTCTTATAAACATTAAACTTCAATTTCATGTCTGTTAGTTTTGTTCTATTAAAATCCATTATCCATCAAACTATCATCTTCTCCATATTAAATTGATTGATAAAATCACCTCAGTGGCTGCTCGTAAGTTCAGTAACAGGCGAAATATGTCGGCAAAATTCATCTCTCCCCTCCTTTCTTAGAAAAATCAATGTGTATGTAGTCAGGGTTACGGCTGTAGTTCCGTATAAGGGGGATCGAGCTAGCGATTTTAATGTATTCTAACGGAAAGCTCACGTTTTGCTGTGTCTAAAATGACTCTTCTTTCTTTTAGGAGTCTAGTTTAAGGTACATAAAAATCGATTTAAAAAGGATTATTTCCAGGTTATGTTTAGTGGTATATGAGTCATAGTTTACGAAATTTAGGTTGGTACTTCTTGTGTTTGAATTAAAAGTTACCAAAATAGATAGAAAATACTGATGAGCGGTAAAATTTGCTTTGAATATTGGGGAATAATTTGTTGTATATTTACTGTCTCATACTTTGTATTTTTTTATACCAGTTTCGAAAGAAACTATTACAGTTTCAAAAAAAAAGGAAACAATGTATATTTATACTATCCAAACTCAAGCAAAGTTACCTTAAAAACAACAAAGAACTTTACATTTTTTTTTTGTTTTAAACACCTCTCGCATACTTAACTTTCGGAAAGCCCATATTTCATGGCGGCTACCCAAGGCTAGTCAATTTCATCTCAAAAAAACATTGAGTCTCTCCGCCAATGTATCCTCAAGCTTCTAACCAAATTCATCAAACCTTCAATCACTTCCAGCACAGAGCCATTCTCAAGTTTATCATCGCTGTAGGCAACCCAGTTTGTACACGTTTGTTTCCAAAAGCATGTTTCGCATTACAAGATTGAAATTCTTTGGTATTTTTAAGATAATCGTTTTCCCAATAACCAATCCTCACTTGCATAACACAATAAAATATTGCTCCTGATTCATCTTGGGCTCTACAGTTCTTGAAATTGAAAGATGTTTGAGCTTCTTCTCCTTTCTCAAAACTCTTATATTCTGCTAGTTTCTTTCCTAGAGTGATCAGATTTTCTTTTTTCTCAGAATTCTCCCTCTCCCATCATCCCTCAATACCGGCATTTATATACCATCACTTATAACCTCAAATATATCCCTTATTTTCAATAATACTACGTTCAGTGTGGTTTAAAATTTCCATATATTCTAATTTTAACTTCCTTTTAACTTTCTGGCCCCTTAATTTGTTTGAGCCACCAGAACGTTTAAAAAAGTTAAGCAAGAACCTAGCTTTATTCCTTTAGAAATTATACGAATCTGTACCAACCTGTAGAGATCTATCTTTATTAATTTATGGTTCCAACCTTCGACTGTAGTGACTTTTATTATCTTAATACCAACTGTTCTCATATAAAAGGATTTCTTACAGCTAACTTCAAGAAAAGGAATTCATCTTCTTTTGGCCGAAATACAGTCCAGAAGATCTACTTCTTGTCTTTAATTGCCTTACTTTTTGAAAGAAAATTATTTCTTAATCATCAATCGGACTCCAAAACATCTATGTAAATTGACAATTAATTCTACAGAAAATTTGATGCTAACTGTATTCATTAAATGCTTGTTAGATGTCGTTTAATATATTTCAGGATATACGGATGATGATGGCTTAACTGGTAGGATATTTACCCATTTCATAAGAAATGAAAGGACATACGTATCGCTCAGCGAGGAGATTCTTTTACGTTTTCACGTTAACGAGCCAAAGTCGGATGAATATGAGGGATTTGTTGTAACGCTGGAGCACTATGGTTTGTATTGCTTCGTTTTATATGAAATGGTTTTTAAAAGAAATGATGCCCAAAACTTCCCGAAACTTAAATAAAAAGAACATGACCATTACCTAACAATACAATAATGCTGCTAAATATAGGTACTTATGGTATGAATGATCCTACCACTACCATGAGTAGCTGCATTTAATAGCATCATTATGTTGGGTATTATTTTCTAGGCATTTTTCGATATGTTTTTAATACATAATGGTAAGCCTGAAGGATCATTCATATATACAACTACCCTATCCACTGTCGGTGCGCACCCTCTCTGGTTTAGCAGTTCATGAGCTACTTGGAAAAAGGATTGGGAAACTGTATTCACTTATATCGCTGTGTTTGAGGAGTAGGCGAGTGTGTATTCTTACAGCACTAGATAACACCAAGAAATGCTCACTTAAACAAGTCGTTTATATACAGTAATATTAGTCGAGAGCGAATTGCAATGAAAAAGAGAGAATGATGCTCGAGATGGCGCTGATGACTTCGGGAATGCAGGAATGTGTCCGCGTGTGAGCCTTTCTTCTATCTTTAGTTTAATGTTTACCGTGAATGATACCACCAACACCATGAGTATTTAGCAGCATTATTATGTTGGGTATTGTTTTCTAAGCATTTTTTCGTCGTCTTTTTAACATGGCCATTGTTACTCATTGTCCGCGTAACTTTTTGCGACTATTTTCTGTTTCCAAAGATAAAAATTAAGCTAAAGGTGCAAAGATTTGACACCATCGAGGAACTGAAGACCAGACAATACAAGACTTCCCGAATGCATTCCTTTCGTGGTAGAGGTGCTGTCAAAGGGATAACATTGAAAGTAACAAAGATGCATAAAATGTCGGTATTCAGCTACATTTCGGGAACTTTTGGGTAATCTACGAAGAGAGATGTTAACAAAAATACTAGTAGTAAGCAGTAATGTTGAAAAAGTTTTGATTGAATAATCTGTTTACCGTTAAATCAAAAAAAGAACGGAAGCTGGTTTCTTGAAGTAAAAGATAATACGGGAGAACTTTTTTATAACTAGGCGAACAAGTAACAACTGAAGTTCCAACAACCACTGAAAGATTATGGCCGACTCCCGAAGACGACGACATGCCCTACCTAACGGTAAATATGACCATAAACCAAGATGGTAATGTAACGCTATCGGAATTCAAAGATATTATCGTGTATCTAGCGAGTTCATTCGTCATAGAAGAGGGCTTCGACTTAGCCGAACCGATCAGGTAATAAAGCAAAGAGAAGTTTACCTAATATTGTAGAGATACCCGACTTCATTTTTTCGGGTTTTATACGTTGGCTTTTTCACGTTAAATGGTGCAGTGGTCCCAGCCCGACCATTCCCAAATTTAATGAAATTTGGTGCGAACGTTCTATTGGATCTTGTTATATGCTAAAGTTCAATACAAACCTTCATTGGTCGCAATTCTATGGCCTCTCAAAAAGAGGTTGGTTCCGCGTAAATTGTTGCAAAAGTGTTAACTTTGCCTGAATGTCTTGAAAGATATCTAACATATATAGCACTGCACTTTTGCACATATAAAGATATATCTACTTTTAGACCATGATATAAGCCTATATGCACTAGAATGAATTTGCAAAAATATTATCGATAACGAATTCTCATAATTACTCTTCATTAAGACAAAGCGTTGTTTTAACCTTGAACTTTATATTTTATCGTCCATAAAAAATCTATTTGAGACTCTACTAGCAAGGAGTTCAAAACCAAACCTCCAATCTGACAAAAATTAGTAATCACTCTGTAGAATATTAAATCTAAATGACTCATTAAATTTTACTGTGTGATTGCATTTTTTTCAGTTTATTTAATTATTTATGGCAATTTCTATAGCGTATAAGATTATGTTGTTTCTTTTGTTAATTGTTTCGCAATAAAGCTATTATTTGTGGGTCAGGTCATGGCCGAAATAAATCCGGCTAAAAATTCAAAACAAAAAACAAAGCATAACACAACTATCATAAAGTACCTCATCCCCCAACCGGGGTCTAACTTTTTCTAAGCGCGTCAAATTTAAAATATTATCCTACATATTATTATTAATCTTGTAGGATGGGGCCGTTTTTATTTTATATTAAAACATTTCCTTGCCAACTTAACTTTTCACTTAGTTACAACTATTGAACCAGGCTTGCCAACCCGACACGGTCGGTAAGTTAGCAATCTCACCAAGAGATTAGGGTGGTTATTTTAAAATTATTCATCACAATCTATAATTTATTTTCTTTTTATTAGAAAATTTTGCCAACACAGATGTATTAAAATCTTTTATTCTACCGCAAGTCAAGTATCTCTACAATGATTTTTGCGAATAATTAGTGAAACCACCTGTCTATATCCATTCTGATTGCTTCCCTACAGCGAAGAGAATGTTCAGATCGAGCAGGTTATGAGATGTCCGTTGTACTGGCCGAACTCCGAAAATTGCGTGCAAATCAACTTCAGCCTTCCGATATTCTTAGTCGAAAATTCTTCACTATACGGTACATATCAAATAAACAGCACCAATCTGATTAAAATGTGGGAAAATGCCCCCATTTTCTTCGCTAATTCGAAGTACAGTATCTACGAAATAAGGAACAGTAGGCACGTCTTGTTAATATGGATGACCGTTATTTGCTCTACTATACTCTTGTTCGGGATAGTTTACTTGGTTTCTGGTTACGAATGTTCTGGTTACGTACTAAAGTAAGTATCTAATATTCTTGGTCGGTAAAATTACAATTCCCTTGCAATTAATCAATGTAATTAAATTCCTAAAAAAATTTCAGTTTCAGCAGGATTTGAACCCGCGACCTACATACTTAAGCGGTCTTACGGTGTAATGGTAGTATAATACGTCGGTAACGCAGAGCACGTAGATTCAAATCCTGCCGAGGCTGATATTTTTTCAAAGTTGTTTAGTTTTACAAAGAGCGTTCTTAATTAGAACCTAACCGTATTATACAGACCTAAAGTGTGCAATATATTAGTCATTTTCACATTAATATTAGTTTATTCTTGGTAGGCTTCGATTTTATTTTATTAATTTTGCTTCAATTACAGTTTCCTGTATTTTTTTATAACATCATACATTTAAATTGAATATTCTAATTCAATTCTCTAAATTCCTCGCACACTTTACCGTTTAAGCTACTAAATACGCAATCCTTCACTTATTTAGACATTTTAGCAGCAAATAAAACTTATTTTCAAAATAATCGAAAAAGTGATTAAATTTGTAAATGTTGACAGCTTTTGCTACGCAATCCCATTCTGCTATTGGTTGTTACTAGATGACTTAAACGCATTAAAAGACAATCTAATTGTTGCGTTTTGGTGCTAATATTTAAATTATTCTTTTTTACCTTTTATAAACCAAGCATTTTTGATGATTAATTTACTTTAAACTCTACAGGAAAAAGAAACTCGAAGCTGAAAGGAAGCACCAAAGTACAGCCGAAGAAAGAGATAGAGAAAGTGTTTCAAGCTTATCGCCTCATCCTTTACAGCATATACCGAAGTTATTCGACACGGATGTTACTTACTATAATCCGGATTCTCCCGTTGTGGTTCGAAATTCTCCTGGTAAGTGATTTATCGACGATTTATTAAGTCTCGGCAAACTGGGGCAAGTTACAGTGCAGTACGGCGAATAACGTGGAGGGGACGAGCGACCGTATCAAGGCTGCTGGTACTCGTCAAATAGTTGACGCACTTTACATATTTAATTCTATCGTCTTCGTATTACGTTTTCTAGTTTCTTACAAGTTTTCGAAACGTACTTAAATGCGACATTTTCTAAGCATGTGCGTTCTGACAAGCGCTCACAACGACCAGTAGAATAATACTGAACAAGCGTGCTTTGATAAGGGTACTCGATTCTCCGTGTCGCGCGCTTCACCTCTTCACGTCATTCTCCGCACGGCATTGAAACTTGCCCTTCTTTGCCGAGATTACTTATTAAGTTTATATAGAAACAAATTTATAATGCATTATCTTATATTTATTTTTGCTTTTCTTTTTTTACAGGTAGGGTAGATCACGAAGCTGATGATACGTTAGATAGCAATACGATAAATTTAAGAAATTTTTCGTTTAACGGTCACGACGACGTTACTGAAACTTAATTTTTTTTGTTCAATACGTGACTAATATGTAAAACATCTTTAAACTAGTTTGATAGAATTGTAAATTCTTATATAATCCTTGATACGTACTATAACGTATTCTTGATGTATTCTAATATAATTCGAAAATATTTAATTTTTATAGTAGTTATTTTATTTTAAATAAATAAATCTTGATATTAATTGTGTAAAGTATGGTTCGTGTTTATTTCTAAGTGAAGAAAGTCACCTTCTACCTCACCTAAATTACCTCATACCAGAGCTCTCACTTTTAAGGAATACGAAATTATTTTCAATCTTCGAGTTTGGTAAGTTGTAATTCGACTATTTTCCTGTAGAGGGACGATGCATTCCAACGGCCATTTAAAAGGGTTTTGAGGGAAATTTTAGTGACGTGTGAGTGCGATAATAACAATTTTTGTCCGTTCAAATTTCGGTATTACACGCAAAAAAAAGTACCGCCACAGAAACTAAGAAAATGCATCCGAATAGACGGAGAAAAAAGCGTCCAAATTATGGCATACGTACAGTGGAAGTAATGAGAGGACCAAACGGTTTTGGTTTTACAATATCTGGACAACAACCTTGCATTTTATCCTGTATAGTCTCTAATTCACCAGCAGATCAGGCCGGTCTCAGAGCAGGCGACTTCCTAATTTCTGTAAATGGTATAAGCGTATCAAAGATCACCCACGATGCTGTAGTAAATTTAATTGGAAACAGTGTTGGACCTATAAAGATGACAATAGCAGAAAATTACTATTCCGATAGTAGTGATGAGGATATTGATTTAAGTCGAGCAATTAACGTTAGAAAACCTAAATACACACACAAGCAGAGAGCTCATCGGAACTATAAATATGAGAATAGGAGTAATGTAGTTGCAGATCGATTACTTTTAGATAATTC
This sequence comes from Trypoxylus dichotomus, assembly GCA_023509865.1. Lineage (NCBI taxonomy): Eukaryota > Metazoa > Arthropoda > Insecta > Coleoptera > Scarabaeidae > Trypoxylus > Trypoxylus dichotomus. Next base: position 53,616,774 of record CM042075.1, read on the forward strand.
AAATAAGAAAGCCATGAAAATTAGGGAATGTGCCATTAATCATTTGCCCCACGAATCTAGGTTAAATGTTAATGTGTACAATGACGAAGCTTCAGGAATATCTTTAAATAACAACCTAAACGTTTCAAATTCGATGCCGATGGATGACGAAGCTGGTCCCATTGAATTCAAAGCGATCGTCGGGTACTTGGGGACAATCGAAATGCCAAAACAATTATCACCTAATTCTCGTCTACAAACAGTATGTAGTTGCATAAGAAAATTACGACAAGAAAAACGTGTACCATCCGCTATATTAATGACAATTCTACCAACTTGTCTTACGTTAAAGAATGCTTCTAATCATATTTTAGCGATATACCCCACAAACAGAGTTGTATACGTAAGCTCGTCAACAGATAAGGAGTCGAGATATTTTGGATTAGTGACAAGTGCAGTTTGTGACACCCGTAATGTCGAAAACACTCAAAAACATGGAAATTCGTGGGAAAATGACGTTGAGAAAAAGAGCAATAACCTGGAAGATAAGCCTGATGTTACAATTTCGAATAGTTGCCACGTTTTCATGACAGATCCGAAAATAGTAGATCATAAAGTGCATATGAAGAAAGCCGAAAATTTTAAAATAACCTGTACAGCCGATGTAGTTACTGGTAATTGCTTGGAATTTCCAAAGAATGCGTTATACATTGTAAGTTTGGTGCAAAATATGTACAGATTGCAAAGTGACGGAGATATCAATAGGGGTGCTTATAAATGCAATGTAAACGATGAGGTTATTGCCAATTCTCCACAACCGAGTGCTTCGAGTAACTCCGATTCTGGCATCGGCTTCCGAGACGATTGCGGTAATATAAGTGACCGTATTTTGGTTGTTGAATTTCCATCACACAGACCACTTCCTATTATCTCGAATAATCACAAGAGGCCGGCTAATATAGTTGCTTCCAATTTACCGTTGGAAAGTTTAGATTTGCCGCTAAATAATGATAAGAACTATTTAAATAACGTACGATGTAAGAATTTCGATGTAAAGTTGGGTAACGTTGATTTGAGTAACGATGAAAAACATTTGTCCAATATAAATAATATCAGAGCTTGCGAAAATCTGCCTTTGAAGAGTACAAGTGAAAAACAAGAAGCCGAATATTTCATTAACGGTTTGAGTAACAGGTTAACAGTTAGGGCTATGCCGAATCCAAGAAGTTTTAAAGTGAGAGGGGGTTCTCCGCAGAATGTTGGAGTCATCGATGACCATGCGAGGAATGGTGATATTGATACAGGTAAGGAATATTTCAAAAACTTTAGCTGAATGTTATACACCACCGTTCATAAGTTTGATCGCACCTAATATATTATATTACACTTAAAACTATTTTAAAAATATTTAGGGAAATTCATACTAGTCTTCTTAGAATGGTATCTACGATCTAGTGTTGATAGTATTAACTAGTGAGTTTGTTGTTTGGACTATTTCCATCGTTCGTTGAACTTGTATAGTCCGACGTTTTCAGGGGCGCCCTGAGAAGGGCTGTTGCTTGCCAGAGCAATCATGCTTCAGTGATTTTTGTCTGACGCATTTGCCTTATAAGCGATAATTTTCTGTGCAGAAGGGGATGCGTAGTAGACCTACGCGGAATGGGATGCGCATTGTACCTGCGCGGGGGTGGCATGCCGTAGATCGATTTTTTGCGCATGGGCGGTCGCCGGTCTTCAGCTAATGCTTTCCTTAATCATAGAGAGCCAGACGTGCTTTATTTCCAGGCTTGGTGTGCTGATGGCGGTTGGTGTGGTGGCCATATATGCTGCTTCCAACAGTTTTCTTTTCGTGGCGTTGTCTTCTTTATCCAGGATTGCTACATTGTTCCATGCAATCCCATGCTTCTCTTCCCAAGCGTGTACAGCCAATCATGACTTATCCGTTCCCCCCAACCGAACCAGTCTGTTCTTTGGTTGTTCTTTGGTTCTGATTGACAGAGGTGAAGGGGGAGACCCCTAAACTGATGGTCTCGCCACCGGATTTCCCCCCTTCCAAATTCCAATACCTGTGCCATTTGAGGTTTTCGTCTGCAAACCAGCAGGAGATGCCCCATCTCGATTTGCGTGCACATGCCTTTATTACCTCATTACTGGGAATTATTACATTGTATCCCCCAGCAAAGTTAACACGCGCCGAATTTTGTCGGTCCTCATTGATAGTGGTGCTGTCTGTTCGATTTAGTTGAAGATGCTGATGTGGTCTCCGAAGTTGCTAGAGAATACCTTGCACCCACTACATTTGACTCTGTAGACTTCTAGGGTTGCTTCTGACCTCAGCACCTCTTCTTAGTCTACTTGTTGGTAACTTGTTTTACATGTGTACATTAATTATTTAATTTTGCCTGGTAATTGAATATTGTTTTATCTGTTGGGCAATAAAGTATTATAAAACTCTGTTTTTCAGGAGATTTTCAGCTGTCTAGTATATTTGGGCATTTATAAGTGAATATTTCGTAAACTATCATATGAAATTAAATTAGTTTGTAACGCACAATGCAATCAGGCAACAAAAACCTAGTGACACGGCGGAACCCGATTACCGTTACGACTATGACAAACGGCCGTGAAAGTCTGAGATACTATTTAATGTAGAGTGAAAATAAGGAAATATGTTAAAGTTAATCCTGTTGTGGACATCCTCTAGAATTATCAGAATTACGTATTTTTATATACGCTGGTTAATAGCAGATACAGCCAATATAACCGTTTTTGGAAATTCAAATCTCACAAACATTATCTGTCTAGTTTATTTTGTTATTTTATAGAGTGCGATTAACCTTATGACGGGTAGTATGTACCTTCATTATTCTGAAGTATTAAATGTTTGTTAAAGGGTTTACTGTATATAAAAAGATATGGGTATCCTATTCAGAAAAATGCTAATTTAATCCAGTATGACATATAATCAAAGCTACCTCCTATTTATTACAATTGTTTTGGTATTTTACCGCAGTTAAAGATACTTATAACACACCATTTTGCAGGCCAAATATTTTCCGAAAGACCGATCGACGTCCCCGATAATCCCACCAAGAAATCATCAGAAACAATCTCATTCCATTCGGCAGGCGACGACGTGGTCGATTTCAAAAGCTCGATAGATAACGTATCGATGCACAGCTCGAAAAGCATCGAACTGAGCAACCTGAAGGCCGTCTTTAAGACGCCAAGCACGAAATTCTTGGAAGCGAAGAAGACCATCAAGAGACAGCTGAAGATGGTGAGCAGTTGCGACAATCTGGTGGCGGATAGGTATGAAGCGTCCGTATTGAATTATAAACTGAGTCCGAAAGTGTACGGCGTCTCGAAACCGACGCACAGTTGCGAGGAATTGAACGTTTTCGAAACTGAAAAGTACGGGTTCGGTAGTTTGCAGGACTTGAGTTCTTGGAGTGCGGAAAACAATAAACCTACGATCGCTCAGAGTGAGCCGGATGTGCGGATTCAACGTAAGGGACCGAATTCGAGTACTGATCTTCGGGTAAGTATCTTAGCATGAACTTTCATTGCTTTTTTTGTAACAAGCAACACATATTTGACGAATTTATCGGAAAATCGTGCATATAATTGTTATAATTGTGTGCTTTTATTAAAAAGTAACGGTTTAAAAGAGGTACATAAATTTGATGGGACTAAACCTAATGTGATATTTATGAATTTGTACGAGGTGTCCCAAATGTTCTTTTCAAAAAGATGATAAAAAGAATATAATAAAATAATGGCGAGATTTAAGGAATAAATGTTTATTTTTTTATAAAAACAGGGTTTGGGAATTTATTCCTTAAAAATAATGTCTTCTAAATGTGTTCTGTTACTTTGCTGGCATTCTTCTAAACGTGAGGCAAAATTTTCGATGACTGCCGGATAAACATTTTCCGCAATAGCCACCATTTCTCTTCGAATATTCTCGTTTAATTCATTCAGAGAAGTTTGATGTACCCTAGCTCCATAGGAAAAAGTCCATTGGTGTTAATTCGAGGATACGTGACAATAGTTTGTAGTTATTAAAAGAGATTTAAAATGCTCATCAATTAACTTAGACATTCTTTGTCTACTTCACTTTGTAGAATGTTTTCTCATACAAGTAGTACCAAAAACCAAAAAACAGCCCACGAGCAAATTTATGCGAATTATCAAATTGTACCAATGACTCTACAAAATTCCAACAAAGATGAGTTTTGATATTTGCTGTTAATTATACGAGGGCGACCTGAAATGTTTCCGGAATCGACAAGAAAAACACGGTATTGGTGTGGTGTCTAATTTTTATTTTTCGTTGTAGTCTCCTCGAAGAACAATACATTCTTTTAAACGGTGCTCCAGTCTATTCAAGCTATCTGTAGCGGCGATGACCTCCTCATTTGAGGGAAATCCCTTTCCTAACAGTGATTTTTTCAAGTTCGGGAATAGGAAAAAGTCGCCGTAGGCTAGCTTCGGTGAATATGGAGGATAAGAGACTAATTTGTACCGCAACTCAATCAATTTCGACAAAAGTACTCTTTTCCGCTGCAAACGAGGCCGTGTTTCTCCTTCAATACTGCATCAAATCGGGTCAATAAATCGTTGTAATATTGCCCCGTGATCGTTCTTTCCTTCTGCAGATACTCGGTGAGGATCACACTTTGGAAATCCCAAAAAAAATGGTCGTCGTGAGCTTTCCGACCGATGGAACGATCTTCGCTTTTTTCGGAGCCCATTCGGCCGGAAAAGTCCACTGCTTCGATTGTTCCTTGGTCTCCGGTATGCAGTAGTGGATCCAAGTCACATCCACGGTTACGGAACGCATGAAAAAATCCCTTGGATTGCGTTGGATCCTGGCCAGACACTCCTCCGAAACGGTCACCCGATTTCGTTTTTGCTTCGGTGTGAGCAAACGCGGTACCCATCGCGCCGAAAGCTTTTTCATACCCAAAATTTCGTGTAGGATATGGCCAACGCTTGCTGCTGAGATGCCTGTTGCCTCTGCTATCTCTATCAGCCTCAATCGGTGTTCAGTTAACACGACATTATGATTTTTGTCGACCATTTCATCATTGGTAGCGATTTCAATCTGCGCTTCAAACCAAATTTTTCTGCCTGCAAACTTCCTCTATATTTTGCGTAATTTTGAAAATATTTCGTTTCATAATGACGTTTAATATTACATTCTTTGAAAACGGCTATGGTTTCATTGCAAACAAATATTAGGCAGACTAACTTGAAGTAAGTGGAATACAGCAGAATTTTCTCGAACCCAGAAGTACTACTAGCGCTATCTATTAGCGATAGAAACTACTACTACTATTACTACCACCACCTATTTCTGCTTTTGACCATCAGGTGTCGTCAAGTATCCGGGTGGTAACAACACACAATAGTAAATGCACTATGGAATTTAGCAAGCAGGGCGCGTACTCGGCAACTAGTCTAAAAATTATAGAATCTATAATTATAATGGTTTTGGCCCTTGAAACTTACTACAGCAATCTGTACCGGCCCTAGGGCAAGAAAGTTTGGAAACCCTGTTCTAAACGAACGAAATATGAAAATAGCACCGCAAATCACACAAAAATAATAATCTATACCTAAGGTGGCATCGGTCAGCCATGAATTATTATTATACGTGCATCTTAAGATATTCGTTCTCAATACTTGCCATGGTATGAAGGAACACCACAGAAAACAGCCCTGAGGTTCGAACCAGGGACCTCCAAGACTAATAGCCCAGCGCGCAAGGCGCTGAACCATCAGTACCGATTAAAATAAATAAAATGAAATGTGATTCGAACCTGAACGCTATTGTGTATATATTAAATCGATAGGCTGTCAATATCTTGCAATTAGTTCGGCAGTTATATGAAGGTGACACAGATATCGTAGTTAATAAAGCCATATAAAATAGAGTTCAGATTCGAATAAAATTTTATTAAAAAAGAGTAATTTGCCGTGTTAAATTTTTTCATATTTTGTTTATATGGTGTGATATGTGAGAGTTTGTAAATTTTCGGCGAAATCTGAGAACCTGTACCCTATTCTGCTATTTTAATGTTTTAATACCACTAAACTGTAAGTATAGTTAAATTTAATTCATTAAATCATCTTAAATAAAGATTAACATACTGAGTGATTTTAAATGTTTGAGGACAGTTTAAATTTCGCGCCTTGCTAAATTTTTGTCATGTTGGCGATTTGGTTTTGAATTCGTAACCAGTAGCGTAGCAAATAGATTTTGGATGGGTGATAAAATATTGACAACAGATCTTCAAAAAATCAATTTCATATTGATTTTCTAAGCAAAGTGGAAAATAACACTGATAAACAGTGGCTCTAAGAAGAACAGATTACAAGTAAAAATGAAGCAAATAATAACGAATAAAATGAATATAAATAACGAATAATAAATAACGTGTCGCACAGGCAGTTGACAGGACCGATACTCACAATGGCCACTCTTAACATGTCAAATCCCCTAGAATCCACCGCGCGAAATTTAAACTATCCTCAAACATATAAAATCACTCTGTATTTTTATTAACGCAAATACTATGTGATTGTACAATTGAATAATTCCTTTTATTAGACAAGTATATTCAGAAATTGGTAATAATAAGAAACGCCCCTGAAAGTTGTTTGATGATAGGAAATTCTTTGCATTGGAGTTGTAATAATTGAATAATCCTAACCTGATATTAAGCGTGTCATAATTTTTTGAAACTCATTGTATGTATACTACAAACATAAACGTGATAGTTTTTTTTATCTAAAACCCACGGTTGTAAATTAAAATAATTATAAAGTTTCACTTAAAACACTTAATTAAGTCTGGAAATATATATAGAATCGTATTTTTTTCTGATAAATACAACATAACCTCTTCTTATTTTCTTTATTTGTAATTTGCCTTTTAATAATTAAACTTATACACTACAAAATAAAAAAATTGTGGTAGAAAATCACATCATCATCAACAATTTATTTGTTCTATCTTAAAAGAATTTCACTCCCTGTTGATCATCGAATAACATAAGCTCGCACTTGCCTTGTGTCTCCAGCGTTTTCAAAATCTTTATAAAAACATTAGAATCTAAACCGTAAAACTCTTCACCCTGGTGATCATCTCCTTGCGTAAGCTCATATATTGTAAGGACAGAATTAGTAGCACCAATGTTCGTGATGTAGTTGTAAACTATGTTTGCCCATTCGTCAAGCGTATGCCAATATATATCCCAGATATTCTTTTGTTTGTCTATAGGCGCTGCGTTTCCGGAATTTTGCAGCTCGTTTAATATCGTCAATAAGGCTTGCGGGTTAAGTTTTCTATTAATCATGGTATTATTGAAAACAGGTAAATTAGTTGCTTCGTAAATGTCAAGCGTAGATTGTTTAGTCGCCTTAAAGTAATCTAAGATTAGACTTTTCCATGCGACTATCTGCTTTGATCTGGTTTCGTTGTGCGGTTGTAAGCTAAAGAACGGTGGAAAGCTATACTGCCAGGGCCATTCGATATTTACATCTGACATTTTCTCACAGGCAATTAGATTGGCATTGATCACCTGTAAGTACGTCTTTGTTAGGTTATTGCGATATTAAAATCTATAAACTCAAATTTTGTACACTTACGGTATATTAAAGTGATATCTTCCACCACGAAATATATCTTATTCGATTCGATTTTGCTACATACTAATTTATAGGTTACCAACGTTTGACATTTATGATTAATAATAAATGAGATCACCAACCTTAGAGACTGAAAGTTACTAAGTCGGTAAATACAGGTGTGTTCAAACAAATTGGATGAATTTAGTATGTACGATGTGATTCAAAAGAATGTACTACATTAGATTTTATACGTATTGATGGGATAACTTATTAATTTGAATATGATAAAATTAAAATGCATTTTACCCTATAAAATTACCTCTTAACATTATAAAAGTACATTGTTTCGTTATTTTTTTATTGAAACTGTAATAATCTTACTTTCGAACTAGTATGAAAAAGTTATAGCAACATTTGGAAGTTCGTAATTTTAGTATAAGTTGTATTTATTAGGAGTTCTTAGTTCTCGTTTTCAAATATACAGTCTCTGTCCAATTTATTAGGACCATTTGCTAAAGTAGCGATTTTGTTAAAATTTATAATGAAAAACGTATTGTACAAGCATAAGCTTATTCAGAACTGTTTATAGACATCGTCACAACTATGTAACTAATATTTTGTAATGCTTCCTTTGGTTTTCATAATTGATCTTATTCTTTTTGGCATACTGTCTATGCAAGCGTAATCACATCCTTAATATTTCTTACTAATTGCACTTTTGTAGCATTTCTTTTCGAATACATGCGTGATTTCAGAACACTCCACGCGTTCTCAATTGCATTGAGATTGGGAGAATTTCCCGGCCAAGGTAACACTGGCATAGCATGCGTTTCCAAAAAAACTTTGGAGATTTGGTCATGTGGCATGGTGCTTTATCGTACATGAATGTGTAAGGGCCTTCATTCCGATCTAAATCATTGATATATACCATCAAAACATCTTTCAATACATGCTTATATTGGTGTTGATTCATGCTGCCTTGGCAAAAATGCAGTGCTCCAGGTTCTTCGACTGATACACGGGACCATACCATAACTGACGGAGGGCTTTTCACCGTTTTTAGTACACTAGCTTCACTAAACCGTTCAGGTGAACGTTATCTAACAAATTGAGGTCTTTCGCTTCTCTTCATAGCTTCTAGTTTTGACTTATCGTTAATCTTTAATGAAGAGACGTTGTTCAAACAAAAAAAGTTGCTTGATTTACATATTCATTTAAGTTATTTTGTCTCACCTTTCGCCAATCTTCAATTGTGTAATGTTGATAACGTTTTGCTCATTCATAACGTGTTCACTTCATCGTCGGTGTTAATTTTGGCTTTTTCAGGGGGCGGCTTCGTACAATCGTCCTCGTACTGTACGCGTGGATATTTGCACTCCCTGTTGAGACATTACATTTCCTATTTCTTTGGCAGATAAATCTCGGTTTTTGGTTGCTAGTTCCAGGATATGTCGATCATCTCAATTAGTAGTGATCCTTTTCTTGCCGCAAAACGCTCTTCCGGTACTTATAGTGGGTATCTTTTCTTTCATTAAAACGGCGATTCGCTGCATTCTTTGGCGGGATACTTCTTCTTTCTTTGCAATTGTGCATTGAGAATACACTTCTGTAGTCGACAATGCCTCAATACGCAATATTTTATCGTTTGGTATGTCCTTTTTTGTTGCACAAACAGAAAGATATTCTTTCTACAATAGTAACCGGTCCAAATAATATTCTACGAATTACTGTGCTTTTCAATCTTATTTCTCCCCATCTTCTATACAGTACAGAATGATTCATGAGGGGGATAATAATAGGCAAGGGGTGATTAATTGGCAGTTTCTCTATTTTTTAGAAAGATATTTAGGGAACGTATTTAGATGGATATTGTAAACCCTATTCCTGAATTTTATACTTGCACTTGTAAATTATCGCGTTGGAAACTCACAAAAGCTTAAATTTATAAGGTGGCCCTAATAAAATGGACAGGGACTGCAGTTATTCATTGTTATTGAAAGAAATATCTGGCGGTGGCAAAAGGCATTCGAAGGAAGAAAATGCGAATAGTTCTGGCTGGTGTATTCGTTTATGTTATTCGGTATTCTTGCTTGTAGTTACGCCGTTTCCTTTCTTTGACTTCACTCAGTAATTGCTGTGTTTATTACCTTTCTAATGATATAATTTGTTGATATACTCAATTATTATATCTCTAGAAGATTGGTCTCTTCTTATTTCTGCTTTAGCACGTCTGTTTCAAACGGAAACACATATACAATCTTTTAATTTCGATGATGTTACATTTCTTTAAAAAATTCACGTCCAGGTATGTGTAGCCCTTTTTTTTTTAATCAAATACAAGAAAAACATCAATATTACCTATCGAGAAATTGCAAACAAGAAGTTGAGAAATATACCACACGTACAGAAAATGTACTTATTATAAAGCGATAAATATAGCGTTTAAAAAAATTATTAAGCAACGAAATTGGGTCAATATACGGCTTATGTTTCTAGTAATTACGCCGTTCAATCGTTTATCGAAGAAACCCGCACATTCCTTATTGATAATGGAATGTATTTTTTTTTTACAAGCTACCGTTATTCATCGGTCAATAACAACAGTTGTTTTTGCGGTAATTTCGCTTCCATAAAAGTGAGAAACAATTGATTTCGAATATAACGTAACATTTCAACGCATTCTTGATCATTAGCTGATGGAATATACGATGATGCGGATACGTTAATATGAGCGCAGAAACATTTATAAAATGGTTTAAAGGAATGTTAGAAGTACCAAATATAAACGTATCTAAAAACGAAATTAAGCCATATCTATGTTCTGGTTTTTTATTAGGAAGGGTATTTTTTAAATCGAGCGTTAAAAAATTGAATCGTGACTGTTCCATACAAAATCACGAAATAAAAATAAAATTTGTTTTGATTGTATAGTCTTTTTCTGGTGAGTGCAATTTTTTGTTTCTTTTTTTTATTATAATTTTTGATTATCACTTTCACTTGCTATTCCCGTATCGGCTAATGATGTGTAAATTTGCACGAAGTCGATAGCCATTATTTAATGAAATTATTTGTGATACTGTGAGATCGGTCTCGTTTTCTTTTTTCTTTTTTCTTTTTCTTTTTCTTTTTTTTTTTTCTACCTTTAATATGAATTCACACCGAGTCAATAGCGTTCATTTAAAAATAAAAATCTGTTATGACTAGCCCTATTTTCTACATATTTGCGTAGAATGTTTACTGTTTAGATCAAGAGTCTCCAAACATCATCAACATAAATATGTTGTCGCAAAGGGAATAACTATTCCTTTCGTTGGTGGATACAGAATTGAATATTCATTTGTGAATGATATCCTAAACTCTAAAGTTTGCTCCCATGCCGTTATTGCGAGTGTCTTACTAAGTGAATTCTGGTGGAGTTTGAGCACGCAATTATTCTTGGAATCACGCAAATTTCTCGACTTTGTCTTCCTCAAAATATTTTGCAAACTATTCAGTTAGCTTTGAGAAGCGTTTCTTGAAAAGATGCAGTAAATCTTGTGAGACAATGACTTTAGTACATGTCACTTATTTGAACAATTCAGTGAACCGATGTTGATTGAAATTCTCCTTGGTTTCTCGTATCTACAACTGCAGCTTTTTCCTAAATGCTATAACCTTCTTCAAAAGTATCAAGATGTGCATGTTATTGCCTTGCAGAGACAGATTCAAGGCATTCGGCTTATCGACTACATTGCAAAATACGGTGGTTTCAGCAAAAAGTCGGGTTCGTATACCATCTTCATGTAGAAAAGTGCGAATTTCTTAACGTAGCTCAAATATATAGAGTAAAACGCCACGTGAAAGCCATACTGAACAGCAGTAGTATAGCAAGGCCGTGTGTTCAGCTTCAATGGCGAATCTGGCTTTCAGTGGCTTAGTTTTAATACCAAATTCTACGAAGAGTTCATAGACCACGACGCAAATGCTTCCCTATTGATGATGCAATGGATCGACACAACGTGCAGCGAATAAACGCCTGCAAGCCCCCATTGATCGAGCTGCATCAGTACACATGCCGATGTATTTTTCCCAATTTACATTTTCGATTACAAACTTGTCAAACATCTCAAATAAGTCTTGAGCTTTTGCGCTTTCAGTGATGCTTTTGCAGAATGGAAGGTCTTCAACTATAATATTATCACCTTAAAAGCGCAGATAACAAATAAGGGGTGCATCATTTTACCGACATTGGCTTCATCAAGTTGCGGACCAAATTCCATGGCTTTCATTTTCTCTATTAATTAATTACTGAGATCCCGAATCACACTCGGCGAAATTTGTACAATTTTATATAATTTTGTAGTTCCCCTATAAACATTTAGCAACGGTAGGAATTGGGAATTACTTAGAAATACATTTCTGAACGTAAAGAAATAGCTGAGACATTATTTTGTCAATATTATAACTATTGGATATCCAGGGGAAGTACCTGTCCTATAAAAGTATAAATACGAGCGAAATTTTCATAATTCTACAGAGTTAGATATCCTATGAAATCAGGCATTACTTCTCAGTGTAAAGAAGTCTCTAAATATCTTCAAAAGCTTATTTACTGTTAGATGTATATATATGTATATCAAAATAAATCGTGACGTCACGTTTTACGCCGTTGCCGGATGCACACATAGAAACTCGCTATCAAACCTAACTTCTATTACTTTATTCATTATGGTATATCAAATAGAACATTTTAATAATCGGCACTACAAAATTTAGTAAGAAGCATTTGACAATACGTAAAAGTGTTCAAATTACGAAAAGTAAATATATCTCGCCTGAAGGAAAAAATGTTTTATTAGTAGTATTTTAAATTATTTACGAATTAAATAAAAAAAACAGGTAATGAATCAAAATTACTATATTAAAATATTTGCTTCGGAACTGTAAAAAACGAAAACAAACACGTTAAAATAAGATTAATGTATTATTTATTTACAAATTAATTAATCAGCTAATTTTCTTGAATATCACTCTTTGACCTTGAATCATCATTATTTAAATTAATAATTAGGAGAGAAATTTCGTTACGATCTAATCCAACTTCTCTTTCCCATCACCGTATGATTTCTGCTTCTGTATGGTGGATGCTGTTCAACCAAGTTACTTGCGTAATTGCTGCTAATGCTTCGTCCCACATCTTCATGCAATTGTTAATACCATAGCCATCTCTTCCTATGTGACGATTGTATGTTTTCAATAGGGTTGAATATTCAGCGGTATGGAGGTAATCTTAGCATTTTGTTACCATGTGCACGTGCTAGTTCGTCTATCACATATTCCTTCGGTGGTTTATGTCTAAAACATATACACTATTACTTACTTGCTTCAACTTATTTTAACGAATTCTCACAATGCAACTAAATGTTATAACTGATGTTGCACATGCTATTATATGTAATGTTTTTTGCCAGCTATTATTGAATATTGCCTTTTCTCCAACTAACACCTTGTGTCTTGTTTCTTAATTCAGAGTGATAGCGTTATCCATAATAATCATAGAATTAGGTTTTATATTTGGTAACAACTGCGTCGTAAACCATTTTGTAAAATTTTCTTTGTTTTTCTCTGTGGTAATCACGCCCTCTTGTTTTTTAACAAATGTGAGTCAAGCACCTGGTATGAAACCATCAGTATTATCTGCATGTAAAACTACGCTAGGGTGACAGAATAACATAGACACCTACTAATTAAAAAAATGATTCTATTCTCGTTATATATAGAAAATATTTTAAAATTTTTAAATTAGACTAATATTTTGTCGATCCACCTTTACTTGTGTAAAGTGCTGCGAGTCGTCGTGGCATAGAATTTATTAAATCATTAATGGTGTCTTCTGAAACATTTAACCACTCTTCTGTAACAGCTGCCACGAGTTCTTCCTTATTGCTGGGTTTTCGGGGTCGTTTCGCCATATTTGTCTGGATTATGTGCCAAACATTCTCTGTCGGATTCATGTCTGGTGATTGGCCTGGCCATGCTAAAATCCGAATCCCCTGTTCCTTTTTCCATGCGGTTGTTGTTCTTGCTTTGTGGCAGGGTGCTCCATCCTCCATAAAAGTGGCGTTTTCTTTAGATAAAATGGCGTTGTCGAATATCGGTAGTAGTCCTTCTGTTAATATTTGGATATATTTTGCCGCATTTATATTTCCGTGGCAGATTAGTAATTGTGATCTTCCACCATACCATATCGCGCCCCACACCATGATGTTCACACCGCCATATTTCACCGTCTGATGCAAAAATTTGTCGTCCAGTTGCTGTGACGAACGTCTCCATACCCACGCACGACCACTATCACTAAATTGGCAGTATCTGCTTTCGTCTGAAAAAATGACAGACCGCCAAAACTCTTCGGGCTTCGTTCGTATTTCGATTGCCCAAGCCATTCGGCGCCGTTTTTGAAACGCCGTAAGGAGAGGTTTTTTCTTTGCCACGCTTTTATACATCCCCTGTGGAGGTATCGCAGAACGGTGCGCTGACTTTTCTGTGAAGTTGCCGCAAGCTCAGCTGTACTTTTTCGCGGTTCTCTTAACACTTCGCGCACAAGCACCCTTTTACTTCTTTCAGGAGATCCGGCACGACCTGGTCTCGGCTCCACTGTTGTTTTTTCCTTGCGTTTAAATTGTGTAATCACACGGTTAACTGTGGACAACGGAATATTTAAAAATTTACTTATTTCACGTTGCAAAGCGCCGCGTTCACTCTGGCCAACGATGCGACACCCCGGGTGAAGTCGCTAATATCACTCGAACCTTTTAAGCGAGGCATAGTTGTAACGATACTAAACTATGACGAATTCCTTCCGATACATCTACCCCTACCCTAATGACAAGAGAGAGTTCTTAATTCGTTCTTAGAATTTAGCTGTTTACATATTTATACCGCTTTACCTGGTGTCTATTTTATTCTGTCACCCTAGTGTATATATCTATAAACAAGCTTAGTGAGAAACAGAAATTATATTTATAATAAAACAAACCTCTTGCCTTCAGTCTTTAACTTTTTCACACTTTGCTGATTACTGTCCTGCCATTTTCAAATATCGATGTTTCATCTAAGTAAACAGGATCCTGTGGGCTATTGCTTCCCATGTTCTTTACGTATCGTAAAAACTCAACACGAAGTAATGCAAATGATGTTGCTCCATTAGTCCTCGTCGAGGATCATCTTTTTTCTACGTAAACCCAATGTTTTTTAAAACTTTGCCTAATGAAGACACGCCTCGAAATCTCTTTTTTTCAAATTACATAAAAGAGATGAACGTGTAATGTGTTCTCCTAAAATAAATCGGCACTAGCACATCCGATTACATAGAACGCATTTTAACATACGATTATGGTACATTTGGTAAATTACATTGCGGATAGCAGCTTCGCTTGCTTCATCGATATCCACAATTGGTTTTAATTTGTTTCTATTCTTGCTGCAGGAAGGTAATGCTTACAGCGACTTTGCCGAGCTTGATATCTTGCTCACAGCCCAAATACTCACATTTGCAGCAATGCGCTAAAATGCAACAATGTTATGTCGTTATTATCGTGTATGCAGAAATAGAATATAATCTACCTGTCTGACAACAGTCAACGGTAATAAGGGACCGTTGTTGTCGCGTTCTTGCTGAAAATATATAATCAATGAACTGATTATTTCTTTCGCCCGTTGACACAATGCACGTGAGATTTTGTACGTCGACTAGTTCTAAAAAGAACTTTTGGATATGCAAAGCAATTAAATAACTCGACGAAAACTAAACAAACTAACGTAAAGGAAGAACCAAGGAAAGCGTTTAATGTCTACCAAAGACGACCGACAACGTTGTATTTCGTCAAATATAGCCAATAACAGCAACGTAAAAGTATTGCGATAAGGAAAATATAATAATTAAGTAAATAACTATTTCTTTTACATTTTTAGCTTTAATAGAACGAGCATTTGTATTAAAATACAGTAAGTTGCGTTATCCATTGAAATTTACTTTAATTATTAAGTATTATGTTATAATTATGTACTAATATAAAATACTTTTAATTTATTTGTGTGGTCGCATTGCATATTTATGACGTCATTTGATTATATGTATGAGACGTCACGTTAATGATGTACGTTGGAACTTAGCGTGCCCCTGGTATACACTTGCTTCTCATTCACTCTATATTGTCGTAACAATTTTTATCTTTTTGCCAATAAGCCTGGACTGTTTTAGATAAATATTTCGCGTGTGATTAATGAAAGATAACTTTCAATAATCTCGCTTATCGTAAATTCGATTGGGATACAGCGCAGTTTTTGCTAGATTGTTGTGTTACTCAGCGTATTCTCACTTATAGATTCTTCGGGAAAACATATCGTTTCGGAAAAGAAATTCTTGCGGAGAGACGAAGGAAAAAAAGGTATCGGAAGTCATCGGTTTCCCCACCAGTTTTTTACCGGGAAAAAGAACGCCACAACGATGCAATAGACTTACGGCGAGTTGCGGTGTGTCGCGTATGATGTTCGTACGGCATGCGAGCGCGATGTTTACCTACTAGATCGTACGGTCATTTTATTTAGACGCGTTTTGAAATGAAGTCGTTTCAAATGTACGCGACGACTGTGTGAATTTCGTTTACACTTTTATGACGACTGTTGGGTGTTGTTTGTTACTTTACCGCGGTGTGTGTGTTTAGTGTTTTGAGTCCATTTAAATTGGAGACTGTGTTTCATTTGTTATCCGGACGGCGGGAAATTTGAAATGGAAATATGCGTGTAAGTTTTACTTTAATTTATTTCAAAACGATTGTCTTCATCATTTCTATCGGTAAAGGGTATTTAAAACGTTAACATCTTTATATGGCTATCGTATCTATGTTGTATTCAGTCCGCTTTTGCTAGCTTCAAGGTCATTTCCATCAAGTTCTCCCTAATTAATTACAATTGCGATAAATTAGTCGCGTTTAATATGTAATGCACGAATTCCGTGAATCTGCGTCGTCGTCCATCCATTAAAATTGAAACGTTGGCGGAAACTCGGTAACGAAAAGTATATTGCAACCGATTCTAGGCGATAAACTCGAAATGCGGTAAGGAAAATTCGTCGGAATTCGAAAGAGCTGATCTGATTTCCAAATAGTCGAATGCGTGCAATACGTTCTTGATGACTCAAAGGTTACGAGGGTTGCTATTTATGTATTCGAAATAATATATAAAAAATATATATTTGTCATTAAAAATGGTTTTATTATACGAGCCCGACCTAAAATGTTTCCGCAATCGACAAGAAAAACACGGTATTGGTGTGGTTTTCTATTTTTTTTTTCATCTGTAGCGGCGATGATCTCCTTATTTGAATCAAATCTCCGGTCCGGTGAATATGAAGGATGAGAGACTAATTCGTCGCGCAACTCATTCAATTTTGACACAACGATGCGGGATGAATGAGCCGATGCATTGTCTTGGTGAAAAAGCACGTTTTTCCGCTGCAAGTGAGGCCGTTTCTGCTTCAATACTGCATCGAATCAGGTCAATAAATCACTGTAGCATTACCCCGTGATCGTCCTTCCCTTCTGCAGATAGTCGATGAGGATCACACCTTGGGAATCGCAAAAAATGGTCGCCGTGACTTTCCCGGCCGATGGAACGGTCTTTGCTTTCTTCGGAGCCGATTCGTCCCGAAAAGTCCACTGCTTCGACTGTTCCTTGGTCTCCCGTGGGCGTCCACTGCGTGGTTCTTCACTCGTGCTTGTGCGGTCACGTTCGAACTCGTTCATCCAGAAGCTGATGGTGGAAAATGATGGAATACATCCGTCATGAACCTCTAGCAAAATATTTCGAATTTCCGTGGCCATTTTCCCAGCCATCCAGAAGTGTCTTATCACTGCACGAAATTCGATTTTATCCATTTTTGCGAAACCGCGTAATTTGCTACACAAAACACACTCTTAAACAAACGGGAACATTTCAGGTTGCCCTCGTTTTTCAAAATATTTTCCCTTTCATATTTGCATGCATATTGAGGTTTTTTAAGGAGATTGACCCCGTAGACTACGAATATGACGTCAGAATTGATCTACAATAGACATGGACAGCGGTATAAACGGTAGAAGAAGCGGAAGGGCCATTATATGGTCGCACTAATTTCTTCTCTCTATCACAGCTCATTTCTGGTGTGAAATTTCGCTTCTACGCAGTCGATCTTTATAAACAAACATTTCTACCACAACTGTGCGGCCTACACAGAAATTGATTTTTACCGTCCTCGCTCGAAAAATTTGACGGGATTTGCCGGGGACAGCCCGGATAGCGTAAATGTTGTCATCGTACTAGTGCAAAACTTGTGAGTTTAGTTTGATCAAAATGGCAGTGAGTTTGTTATGGAAATCGATACCGTAGAATACGAATATGATGTCAGAATTGATCTACGATGCACAGGGGCGGCGGTATAAATGGTAGAAGAGGCGGAAAGGCTATCTTTGGGAGCGCTTAATCTACGATAGATAATTTTTAACGGAATTTTTTTTTGTCTGGTACTGGTTCGATTTTATAAGAAGTGAGTATGAGCTAATCATGATAAAATTACAATTTTCTTGCAATTTCCAACGTATTAAATTTCCGAAAAAATATCGGTCTCAGGGGCAACTTGAACCCAACATCTCTATATGGGTTCAAGTCCCCTCCGAGACCGATATTTTTTTGGAAATTTAATACGGTGGAAATTGCAAGAAAATTGTAATTTTATCATTACTAATGCCAACGGTGGTTGTATTTATATTTATATTAATATTAGTATTAATATGGATATTAGTTTAAATGACCTAATCATGCTTCTTATTAATTCTTTACAGTTATCCAGCGTAAAACATTGCCTGGTTCGAACTTTTTTTCGGTGACTGTGCATTAAGATCCTTATGTCGAAATCAATAAACCTCTCTGAAAAATGCATGCTTTAGAAAAGACAACATCTTCCTACAATTTTTGATCACATATTCATGGAATAGAATAGATCTTGTCCCTAAAGCTTTTATACGTTTTCTAAAAATACCCAATTTAATATGAATGTCTTCGCTTTTGGAACTAGTGAATTCCAATGACATTTCTATGTCCAAGGACATCCTGCTCTTTGGTCAGCCTATCAAAATTTGTGTAGTAAAGCGATCTTACCTTAGCGGTATCTAGTGCCAAGAAGAGATCTGTCTGCCGCTCATAGTCAGAAAGGAAATTGTAATTTTATCATTACTAAGGCCAACGGTGGTTTAATATTGATAGTCATGTTAATATTAGTATTAATATGGATATTAGTTTAACAGTTACGCACTTGCTGTATTAATAATATATTGTCCGTCTACTAATTAAAAAAAAGATTCTATTCTCGTTATATATACAATATATTTTAAAATTCTTAAATTAGACTAATATTCTGTCGATCCACCTTTACTTGCGTGAAGTGCTGCGAGTCGTCGTGGCAGAATCTATTAAATGATTAATGGTGTCTTCTGGAATATTTAACCAGTCTTCTGTAACAGCTGCCACGAGTTCTTCCTTATTGCTGGAGTTTTCGGGGTCGTTTCGCCATATTTGTCTGGATTATGTGCCAAACATTCTCTGTCGGATTCATGTCTGGTGATTGGCCTGGCCATGCTAAAATCCGAATCCCCTATTCCTTTTTCCATGCGGTTGTTGTTCTTCTTTTGTGGCAGAGTGCTCCATCCTCCATAAAAGTGGCGTCTTCTTTAGATAAAATGGCGTTGTCGAATATCGGTAGTAGTCCTTCTGTTAATATTTGGATATATTTTGCCGCATTTATATTTCCGTGGCAGATTAGTAATTGCGATCTTCCACCATACCATATCGCGCCCCACACCATGATGTTCACACCGCCATATTTCACCGTCTGATGCAAAAATTTGTCGTCCAGTTGCTGTGACGAACGTCTCCATACCCACGTACGACCACTATCACTGAATTGGCAGTATCTGCTTTTGTCTGAAAAAATGACAGACCGCCAAAACTCTTCGGGCTTCGTTCGCATTTCGATTGCCCAAGCCATTCGGCGCCGTTTTTGAAACGCCGTAAGGAGAGGTTTTTTCTTTGCCACCCTTTTATATATCCCCACACTGTGGAGGTATTGCAGAACGGTGCGCTGACTTTTTTGTGAAGTTGCCGCAAGCTCAGCTGTACTTTTTCGCGGTTCTCTCAACACTTCGCGCACAAGCACCCTTTTACTTCTTTCAGAAGATCCGGCACGACCTGGTCTCGGCTCCACTGTTGTTTTTTCCTTGCGTTTAAATTGTGTAATCACACGGTTAACTGTGGACAATGGAATATTTAAAGATTTACTTATTTCACGTTGCAAAGCGCCGCGTTCACTCTGGCCAACGATGCGACACCCCGGGTGAAGTCGCTAATATCACTCGAACCTTGTAAGCGAGGCATAGTTGTAACGATACTAAACTATGACGAATTCCTTCTGATACATCTACCCCTACCCTAATGACAAGAGAAAGTTCTTAATTCGTTCTTAGAATTTAGCTGTTTACATATTTATACCGCTTTACCTGGTGTCTATTTTATTCTGTCACCCTAGTGTATATCTATTGGCATCGTGACGTCTATGCAAATTTAAGGCGACTTGAACTCAATGGTCTTAGCACATTATGCCGGTGACAGAGATGTTGGGTTCGAGTCCCCTCCGAGACCGATATTTTTTCGGAATTTGATTACGTTATGTAATTGCAAGGAAATTGTAATTTTATCAGAACTAAGCATCTTCGACAAAAATGAGAGAATGGAGGAGAACAAAAATAAGTGGAAGTAGAACGGATGCAAGTGACAAGGTTACCAGCCACAAGGAGATTTGATAGATGTTTAGGAAGAAGTGTAGTCAAACCAAATAAAAGGTGGATATCGTAACAGGGAAAGTTCTTATAACCTGAAGTGAAGAAGAACTTCTTTAATCCTATTTTCTTGGGAATCTTGCACATATTTTATTAGAGATAGTATCGATTCTGTTGCACAAAATAAAAACCGTGTATATACAATACATTTCAAAAAATGTCTAGTATCATGGACATGTATATACATATATATTGTAAATGGATATGGATATATACATACATATAATATACGTAGTTTCGTAAAATTTCTGATATTATAACTTCCACCTAACTGTGTTCCCGTTCTCGCAAATCGCACCGCAAAGAGAAAACCCAATCAACGAGATAGGGGACCGCACAACCGGAAACGCGGTGTAGCTATTGCTTGTCGCGATTATGAAGTCAATAACAGTCCATGTGTTTTACTTCGCATCTAGTGAAATCTTGTTGAAAACGTTGAGAAATCGCCGTTGCTCTGTTTCTTTTACTGCGCAATCATCTGCTGTGCAATAAAAGAATATTTATATTTATCATTGGAACGCGTTTTGTTTTTGCAGTATAAAGCACATATATTTTGTTTTATTCTTATGTAGTAACAATAGCAACAAATTTCTTCTAACACGCCGGGTTTAAGGAATAAATAAACATTAAAATGATATAACTAGCCCATTGTAATAGGTACCAGTGCATTGGAGTACAGTGAAACCCCGATTACCCGAGGTAACAGGGAAATCACCTGGTTCCGATAAAAAAAAAAACACCGATAACCCAGATTTTTCATTTATATATTTACAAACTAAGAGTACATATATGTATTATACGATCTTTATATACTTTAAATCATTTATTAACCTTTTGAACACATTACACTATGTATGTATATATGTATGTACACTTCGTCTATTTTATGTTCTTACCTACGTCATTGTTTTGTCGTATAAGTTAAGACAATCTATTCATTTGACGATATTTGTCTAGTACTGTTGCTGAAAAAGGAAGAAAGATTTTTCGAATGAATAGATTATCTTAACTTATACGACAAAACAATGACGTAGAAGAAAACATAAAATAGACGAAGTGTATGTATGTACATTACAAAATAGCAAAGTAATTCTCTATCGGCGTCTGTTTAATATTTGATCTTCTTTTTTTGCCGCGATGTTTCTCCATCGGTTAAGAAGCAGTAAATCCGCTGGGATTGCTTCTGGGTGTTATTCGACGTAGAGCAATAGTTCTTGCGGGGTAGCAAAACCTCTTGGTAAGAGATACGCTGTTTATTAACCATACAAGCTTGTATGTTGTCATCCTCATCTTCATCTATATTTCTGGTTCCCTGGAAAGCAGTTGTTAATTCTTCAATAGTGGGTTCTTTTCCTGAGTCATCCGCTGTAACCCATTGTGCAACATCTTGTGCTGTGACATTTCCAGAACCCTTGGAAACCCTTAGGATTTTAGCACTAATTCAAACAAATTTTGTTGTGCGTCTTCTGTTTCGATAGCAAAACTTAAAGAGAGCATTTCTTCACCGCTTCTCAATTTAGAAGCTAATTGGTTCGATGGAAGATCGTCACTGTCATTATCGTTCTCAAAATCAATAACTTATGACCAAGATTTTCTAATATCGGAAACACGCACTAAATCCCAGGCTTGGCTTGCCGAGTATATAACATCCTTTAGTGTAATCGATCACAAAGCATTTGTGAGATTTTCATTTTCTGTATATCCTAACAGACGTTCAATGAATAAATGTCTATAATTCCACTTTATGTTTTCGAGGACGCTTTGACCCATCGGTTGCATTCATCTTCCTCTTCTTCCTCAGCATTTAGTTGTCCACTACTGAACATATGTCTCATCCTTTTCCTTCCACCTGATTCTATATTTTGCCACTTGCAACCAGTTCTTGCAAGCCTTCTCCTTAATGTCGTCTACCCATCTCCTAGGTGGTCTTCCAATGTTTCGTTTGTGTAGTCTTGGCCTCCATGTGAGAATATGATTTGTCCATTTTCCTCCTTCCTTTTTCGCTGAGTGTTTTACCTATCTCCATTTATTCCTTAACACTTTTTCCATTACATCTTGCACTCCATTTTGTTGTGTTATCTCATGGTTAGTTATTTTATCTCTTAAGCTTAGCCCCAGCATAACTCGTTGGATAGGCTTTTGTGTTGTTTTTAACTTGGTCGCAGATTTGAGGGTTAGTGACATGATCTCCACTCCATACGTCAATACCGGAAGTATACATATAAATACTTCTCTTCTTTAGTTAATTGGTACTTTGGAGTCTTCTAATATGAATCCCAATTTACCTTTGGCAGTTTGATTTTCTTTCCAGAGTTTCGGAGTATGTCCTAGATATATGTACTTTTGCACTTTTTCCAAAGTATTGTTTTCCATTCTAAATGTTGTGCTGTCGGAGGACAATACTTTTGTTTTTCCGATATTTATAGAAAGAATCAGAACAGTAAATCGAACATAAGTTGGTCTCTCGGTAGCACGACCCTTTTTTTACTTATTGTATTTATATGTTTTCTAGAGCCGCTCTGGTCCCAGAAAAGCTACGATTTATTGTAAACTTTACACATAATTTTACTACCATCATAAAATAAATCGCAAAATTCGCCGATATACTTTTTCTCTGTATTAAGAAATGGTTGTTTTTTTATCTTTCCGTATTATATATTTACAAAGCGCAAAAAATACAATGGTAAGACGATCAACTACCTCACACCAAGAGCAGAAAAGAAGTAGTGTTAGTTCTCGTTCGCGAATACCTTCTTCAGCTGTATTCTATTCATTATCCTCTCTTTTCTCTCTTCAAAATTCAATTTTTAGTTCAGTAATCATATATAAGTACTTCAAAGAACCAATCGATAACTTCCCAGACAATTAATAGATAGGAATACGAATAAGAATTAATTTCTCACAGAGCGGTTTATTCAAAATTCTGCATTTTTTTATTTCAAATATGCCTGAATGGTCCTTAAGATAAGTACGTTAATCACCATCTTTACTCCTGAAATATTCTCCCTTAAGGGTGTCCCCGCATTCAAGGGAGTACTGTGAATCACAGCCTGAGATTGATATTTAAATGTACACTGTCTTGATTAATGTAGAAGTAACATTTTTGTTCCTTTAAGAAAGTACATCGATTTTGCGTAAGCATTTAAGCTGATATTGGTATCATTTAAAAAAAAAATGCAGACAGTTCCTGTTTTGAATTCATCTAATTTGTAATAGTCATTCAGCAGGAGCCAGATCGACTAGTCGACCTAGATTAGAACAACGTCTCTCAGTTCATAATTGACATACTATAGCCTGTAATGATTATTTATGAAGTAATGTCATTCATGTAAACGCATAACTTAAACTGTACCGCGCTAATTAGCTTCGCTAATACGGTTAAAATTTTAAAAACGTCGAAAATATTCGTATAATTATTAGCGAGAACATTGACTTTTACAGTTAGGCAGCAAATGGATATCGGAATGCTGTAACTCGATATGACGGAATAGGCATTTCATTTCTGCTGTCTAGGTATTAAGGTAAGCGTAATTGCTTTGCTATATTACGCGAGGAATTTTACGTTTTTTTTTTAATTCGATAAAGCAAATGTTACGCTGTAATTGCAGGGCAATTTTATTAAATTTAAATGGTTTCTAATTTCTGATTACCTGTGGAATTTTTTTTTTTTTAGCACAACGTTGTATTGTTCCCAATGCTATTATGTATGTACATATTTATCACAAAAATGCCAAGAAATAACTTAGAAGCTTTAGCTATTGTACATTTCATTTTATTTTTCGATTATAAATTAATGAATACTTTGCGTACAATACTGTAGTTATGTAGGAAATATCTTGACGTTTCTATTTTATATCTAGTATATGGCTCTAGGGATTGTAATTTCTTCGCTTTATTGCCCTTATTGAATACACAATAAACAGCCACTTATTATAGCGTAATCAATTACAATATTTATTTACAAGTGAGTAAGATCATTATTATACATTATATGTAAACAAGAATGCACATCTAAAACTTCCAAGAACAATAGCTCGATATTATCTCCAAATATTGTTTTATGTTGACAGTAGATTTCCAATCTTGAGAAAATTCAAAATAATACGTATAGGTAAATGACCCAACAATTTATTATTCTGACATAATGAACTTTCATAACAATTTTACGTGAAATTCAGAAGGACGCTGTTTTTCTTTTCTTTTCTCCTCAAAGATTAATGCACTTTGCATGCGCTCGAATTAACTCCGAAAGCAGTTATTCCACTCGTTTGGTGGTATAATTAAAAATTGCATTTTTTTAAGGCATTGATTGCTCATTCTGACGACTGGAACCTTTGACCATGCAGTCCGTTCTTAATTTTCTAGAAGAAATCGTTGGGACTCAGGTCCTAACTCTACGAAGCATGGTTTAACGATACGACGTTTTATTGCGTTAAAAAATCAGTTGCATTGCCTTGGAGGAGGATGATTCATCGTTGGAGGTTGGTTTTTGGAAGCTCAGCGATGACTTGCGGCAAACAAATAGTTGTATACTGTTCAGCAATAATAGTTCTTTGATCTTGTAGGGGAATTGCTGCTAATGACTTGCTTTCAAGGCAAATGTCGGGAATATCTTTTTGAAGACAGAACGGATGACTTTCGTGCGAATTGTTTTAAAGCCAAAAATAACAACATCCGCAGCAGATTACGCAATTGTAATCGTGAGCAAACGAAATGGACGAAAAACAGCTCCAAAAATTTCTGTCGCGCCCAAAACTAATTGGCGTCACCACAGTAAACAAGCATTTGCGCCAAGCAGGTTTGTATGAGAAAATTGCTATGCGGAAACCGTTATTACATAAAGCAAACAAAGCTAAACGGCTAGCATGGCCGAGAGAACACGAAGACTGGACGTTGGAAGATTGGAAGAAAGTCCTCTGGATTCACGAATCTAAATACCTTATCTTTGGTTCGAACAGAAGAACATTTATCCATATATTGGAAGGGCGACAAACATGGAGGAGAATCAGCCATTATTTGGGGTTATCGAGCGATTTGGTTAAAATAGATGGGATCCTTAGAAAAGGTTATAGGGTGATTTTGGAGAAAAATGATATCTCATCTGAAACACGATTCATCGGTGAAAACGTGTTCCAGCACGATAATGCACGATATCTCATAAGCATTTGGAACAACTGGAGCATAGAGAGAAAATTGTTGTTATGAAGTGGCCACCTCAAAGTCCAGATCTCAATCCAATCGAGCTTTTGTGGGAAGAACTTCAATGACAGGTTTGAAAATCTTTCCTTTCTCCTTAAAATTCGATAACAGTACCTTGGGCACGAATTATACTGGTTGTTAATTTCTGAATTGAATTGAATTGTCGTCTGCCGCTGTATACACGATCTCCTAAGATACTCTAGGCACTTACAATCATATTCACGTTAGCCGAACGGGCCGGCCACTCAAGAACTGATATTTTCTTTTTTCAAAAATATTTTTTTACAACTTGAATATGGTGGACAGCAGCGTTATCTTGCTGGAACACAAAGTTCCGGCATGTAATCTGTTCAGCATGTCGTGGTATGTGATCTACAATAAGATTTATATGATTAGCACTATTCACCTTACTATTACAGAAGTAGATGTCAATTTTTCCATTATTCAGTGTTAGTTAATTGTTGTCTTCGTGGCATCTTGATATGTAAAAAGCAGATTAATGCTCTAACATTTAATACACCATGTAAAGACTTCATTGGAAAACGTTTTCTTTATTTGCACTGTACCTGTTGAGGACAAACTAAAACTGATGACATGGCCTATAGTTTGTCGCACTTAGATGTGTGGTTTTCCCCGAGTATCTTTGCTCATCACCATTTCCGCAATGCCTGTACCAGAAATTACTCAACCTTATACGTTTGCAACCCGTCTACTCGAATTTTTCAATATAATTCTTATTTTCCTACACTATTGTCGCAATCTGTAGTTCAATAATTTCACTAGTCCATTTCTGTGGAGGGATGTTAACTTTTGCTATTACTTATGTCATCTGGGTTCTTAACATTAGTATAAGTTTGCATAAGGCTAGTAGCCACTATAATTGCAAAAATCGTTTTATAATTTATTATACGTGTTTCATCGTTTGATAAAGTCATGTTTATTCCATATTGTAAGTCGTTCCTATTACTCCTAACCGAGTAATGGATGTAGAAATTGTCGATAACTATACACTGGCTCGTTTCGTTTCATGTCCAATGTCATATGTTTGCAGATTGCGATGCGAACTTACCTAGTATTCATTCGGTTTCGTTATCCTCGCCGTTTTATCTACAAGTTTATCATATACAATGACTCATTTATTTTATATTGTACAGAACGCGATGAAAGAGCTAATTACAAAGAAATGATGTCACTGTACCGCTTTAGCAAATTTTCCTAAATACTGACTCCTCCGTATAATAATAATAACGTCGATTCCATCGTTACCATTGTGCCCGCGTGAATCAGAGTCATGCAAAAGCGCTACCATGGGCACTTTCTTGAGCGAAATTTGTGATTCAATAGTAGGTGCCGTATCAGTATCGGAAACGGCATGTATTTACATCAATTAGGCTGCATCGTTTCATTCATATTTAGTGGGATATTACCGTATTCTTCAAAAATATTTAGCGCAGAGGTGGAATAAAATATTTTCCCAATAGGCAGCCATATTTCGTGGGAGTTGTAATTCTAATTATTCCGCTTTTTGATGGGAATTTGCCGTCGTGGGAAAGGCGCACGAGATGTAGAAATTAATCGTGATGCTGAACCAACGCAATATATTCATATGGTATGTAATTTAGAACGTTGTAATTTTGGGAAACGAAATTAGTAATTAATATAATTAGGAATAATTATCTTGGTTCTTTGTAGTACTGTAGGTTATTTATAAATATAGCTGTTTGATGACGTCAGAAACTTTTAACGGGTAAAATATATGAACTGGCGAGTTTTTTCTATAGAATTTGCTATCTGAATCGGTTTTGAACAGTATACTTCTAGTTGTTGCTTATATTGATCCGTAACACTAGGATACTTAACCTATACAATATCGGCATTTACATAATACTAGAAGTATGGTATATAAAAGCACGTACACTACCTTCCATATTAGTTCGGACACGCAAATAAATTGAAAAAAGAAACTTATTTTTTCAAAACTTGAAATTTTCTAAATGAATATCTGGGGGGGGGAGACAAAGAAAAGGAAGAAATGGATGGTAGTGTATGCATGTGTTTCTAAATGACTACGTTTTCATGCCGCCACAATGGTTTGGGTACATCCCGTTATCGTTGATAAATTTTATAAAATGAATTAAAAAGAATATGTTCTACCTGTATGTATTAACGTTAAAATGTATTATCTCGAAGATCCGTTAAGGAAGTAAGCGTTCCGTCTCTTCCGGGAAACTTTCTATAAAATACGATTCCATGTTGAACAGAGGCATTTGATTTATCGCGAACCTTCTAAACAACATTATACATGCATCGTACTGTTACAACACAGCGAACGTCATTATACAAGCATTCTATAACGTTTTAATATTACTAGAGAGATTCATTCAATGGAGCGAAACGTAATGAAACGAAGCGAAGCCCTAGTTTTCGTGATACGTCTACTATTAATAGAACGTAAACAAAAGATATATGGTAGGTCTACAGGCAAGAAGGCTGAAAGTTATTATTTCTTAACGTTAGCATAATAGTATCTGTATACGTGTATTATACAGATTAATAATAGTGTTAAAATTTAAATTAATACGGGGTTAATAAGGAGATGATGAAGTAATAAACCTTATTAATTATATGGTTTATTGTTTTAGAAAAATAATGTGCAATAGCTTGATTTTATCATAATGCTGTAACAAAGTTTATTCTTAGTATATTACATGCTGTAGTTATAATGAATTAATCTTGTCCTAAGTATACAGATTGCTTCACAAAAACAATTTTATTATAACCAAAATGCACCCATTTATTGCAAGGTATTATGAACATTGGAAGTAGTGGTCCTACATTAAAACAAAAGATTTCGAGATAGATATACCCACAACCGTTCATGAATTTGTGATTGCACTATATAAAATAACAAAATAAACTAGACAAATAATGTTTGCGAGAAATTTATTAAAGAAACAAATTTTACTCATTAACTTAAAATGTTTTATTGACAAAATAATTTTTTATAGTGGTTTGTAAACAGCCAATTCTGTCATCTACCGCATCCCAATCTCCAAGAAGTTCTATCCCGAAAAGCATCTCCCCCCAGTCCTTTCTCTTGAATACGATTAGTCGCTCCGCGAAATGTATACGACATCGATGATACCGTGGATAGACGGTGTTCTCGAGGATCAATTTGATTGCAGGGATTTGACAATTTATAAAAACAAAATCAATAAGAATGTACATAAGCAGCCAACTGCATAAAATCCGTTTGTTAAAAATGGCATATCACAAAAAAACACTCTAGT
The DNA here is from genome assembly GCA_023509865.1 of Trypoxylus dichotomus. NCBI lineage: Eukaryota > Metazoa > Arthropoda > Insecta > Coleoptera > Scarabaeidae > Trypoxylus > Trypoxylus dichotomus. The sequence goes on from CM042075.1 coordinate 53,645,791, forward strand.
ATACGGATTAGGTATCGAAATTATCGAAATTGAATAGGTTTAGTTGTATCTTTTATAAATTACCTATAGTTTATGGTACTTTACGGGAGTTCTATACAGAACGATGTCATGGCGAGTGGATATTTATACAGCACGATAAGTTATCCAAACTGAGTGCTTATGAAAAACTGTATTTAAAATATAGGAATATTCACACTAAGGCTGTAGAAACGAGTGCTTTCGCAGTAGCCTACGAGTCTGTTACTATCAATATTAAAAGCAATTACAGTAGACGCTCGATTATGTGAGCGACATCAGCCAAGCTTGGTTCACATTACTGAAAGTTTACATTAGCGAGCCTTTTAAAGAAATTGCATAAAGGAAATATGTATGTTTATTAAGAAATAAATTATGAACAATGAATAACATAATACATATTAAAAAATAAAAAATAAATTTAACATTATTTTCAAAAATAATGTCCTAGTTTTGTTTGCGTAAATTTACGCTTGGTATTTTCTAATGCCATTGCTCATAGTTTACGGAGCACTGAAATATCGGTATATAATGTATTTTTCTTCAGCACATTCTAACGCCTGACTAAAAATTTCTAGAGCTTGCGCGGCACTCACTGCATTTTTTATTTCAATCGGAGCGTCGTCATCTTCACTCATCCATCTCTTTAATTCCATAAACTAACATCGGTAATTGTGCAATTGCTTTTAATAATTTGAGTCCGATGATGCACTGTCAATAACTTCAGCATCAGATAGTAACTGTTTTCTAATGATGGTTAACGGTTCATTGTCTTCATCGTCATAATTTTTCCAACACTTTCTGATTGTTTGCTGGTTAACGCCATACCTAAATTTAAAATTGCTTCACGTAAAGTTACTTTCTTTAAGGATTCAGAAATGTTTTTAAGAGTTTTGTTAAGGCAGACGAAAGTAGAAATTTTCGATAATACAATTTAGTAATTTTATTACATTTTGATCCATCGGTTGGATAAGTGGAGTTAAGTTAGGCGGCATGAACATAACAAAAATTGAGCCATCGTTGCTTCTTAATTGTTTCTCTGGAGGATAACTTGGTGCGTTATCCAAGATTAACACCGCCTTTATTAGAAGATTTTGCTTTCTTAAGAAATCTTTCACCTACAAATTGAATATGTATTATTAAATTACATTACTTATTATTACAGTTTTATTGCCGTACCAGAGAGACAAAGTGCTTCTGGAACCATTCCAGAAATATGCCTTTGATCATCTAAGCGGATTTTAACCAGTTATAATCAACGGGACTTAAAATTTCTAAGTGAATGTGGATTTTTTACCTTTCCTATTACTAGTGGCCTTGTTTTGTGTGTACCACTAGCATTAGTGCACGCTAGAAAAGTTTTACGTTGCCTTTCCGCCTTTCTATCCGGAGCAGATTTTTCATGTGATACAACATAGGTTTCCGTAGGTAATAATTTCCAATAAGGACTGGTTTCATCTGCATTGTATATTTTCTCCTTTTTGTTTGTTGATCGCTAAGGCAATCTATTCGTCGAACTTTTCCAATTTTCAAATCTATCCGTAACATACATTTTTGAACGATATTGATAATTGTGAACCCCTAAACTTTTAGGTACTGACCGAGACCCCAAAAAATCAACTTTGTCTATTTCACGTAAAGTTATTGGGACTGGTAGCTGAAATTTAATAGAAAAGCGTCACAAAAACGCCGTTCATTCATAATTCAATAAAGTGTTGCTTATGAACACCAAAAACTCATAATGCCACTAGTATTACAGACGGACTACTGTTGTAGTTCCCATGAACCATAGTAATGTAATTAGTTCTGGGCAATTACTTTATACATTCGACTAGTTTGACCACATTCAAATGCAAATGTGAGTTGGTTAAATTAGCAAATCTTTTTTCTGTACTCAAAGCTATACAAGGGTTATCTTTTAAGTTTTGCGTGTAGTGCTAGTATAAAAAAGTAGATAGCTTTGAATATTAAACTAATATTAATATTAAATCACCGTTGCTGTTAGTAAAGATAAAATTACAATTTTCAACGTAATTAGATTCTGAAATAATATCAGTCTCGGCAGTATTTGAACGCATGACTTCTGCGTTACCGCTGCATTGTGTTACCATTACACCACGAGACCGCATGTGACTTCAAATTGCCTTTAATTCCTAGATGTCACAACATACTAATAGCAACGGTGATTTAATATTAATATTAGTCTAATCTTTAAAAGCTTTCTACTTTTTTACACCAGCTCTACACGCAAACTGACACGCTGAAACATTGGCTTTAGGTTAACTAACGATAGAGGTTAATTTTTAGTACTGACATTTGATTAGTGGCGCCCTCTATGTCGAAGTATGTAAAACTTGAAAGACATTCCTCGTATATAACAATTACATATTTTTCTGTACTCACAGCTATACAAGGGTTATAATTTCCAGTAAAGATCGGTTTCATTTGCATTGTATATTTGCTCTTCATTTAAATGTAGCTCTTTGATTTTGTTCATTAATTTTTACTTAAACGGTTGCACTAGTTGTGATGGTGCCGATAATTTTTCACCAGATATCGACAGCAGTCAAATTCCATACCTCCTTTTAAATCTTTTTAGCCAGTCATCATTGACTACAAAATTTTCGATGCCGTTTAGGTTTTCATTCAATAATTTTGCTCTCTCTTTAATTAATTCACCGCTAATTGGAACATGATTATCCCTTTGTTTTAAAAACCATTTATACAGACGATTTTCTATTCTAGGTGCTTGGGCATTTTTTAAAGTTCTGTGATTTCCCGGGCCTCCGTATGTATCTGACAAACGCTGTAAAATTTGAATTACTTAATTTTATAGATTTAATCTCATCGATGATTTTCACTTTGTCACTTAATTTTAAAGATGTTCTTTTATTGGACGTGGATGCCATATTTGTTCTGACGTGATTTTAGCTGCACACTACTATATTTCACGCGAGGCAAGAGAGCCAACGCTTACAGGAATCCTATATATAAATTGGGGAACAACCGGTGTCGGCACTGAAAACGTTTACGTAAACAGTTTTTCGATCGATTTAATTACGCACGTAAAGTGGGAAATAACCGGTACCCTAAACTGTTTACATTATCATTGGTATAGAGCTTACATATGCAATTGGCAATTGCTTCTATTGTTATGATTGGCGAATTCTCAATAAATTCTATGGGCAAACCATTTGTGCTTACCAGATGCATTGGAACACACCATTATGATCAATCTTTCCTTACTGCGTTTGTCCTGAGGAGCGAATTTTTCCTGTTGAAATGTCAAAGCTTTCGAGCGAAGCAATTTATAATTCAGACCACTTTCGTCACAGTTGTAAATTTCCCGCGTGTAGTCACTGTCTGCGATTAGTTTTTTGAAGTCCCAGTTGACAACACGTCAGTGGAAAGTTTTTCCCCACATACTGTTAATTATTATACACTGTATCGTTCTTTCCAGCGGTCAAGCCATCCAGAACTGGCAGTGAACTGATCTGCCTCTGGGAATTGCCTACTAATCAATATTGTCTTCTGTTGTAGAATAAGACCCAAAAGTGGCACACCTTTCAACCTTAGTTGGTTAAACCACATCTACAATATTTCATTAATCTGTTCAATTTTGCCAGATTTCATTGATTTTCTTCCCGGGGACGAAGAGGCTTGGTTCGTACACCACTGTTCAATTTTAGTACCATTTCTTTTCCAATCTCCGACTGTTACTTCACTTACTCCATAATCTCACGCTACAGCTTTAATTGTTTCACCTGCTTCTACTCTTCTGATGGCTTTTAATTTATCTTCAATTGATATAGCAACTCTTTTCCGCTTCCTTTGCTCTTTAATACTACAAACGACAACTCAAACAAGTCACACAATATAATGTACGCGTAGTTTGTGACAGACACAATAATGCGCACCTACTAAAATAGTCAGAATACATACCTAAACGGGGAATTACCGTCAAACGTGTGGATCGGGTCAGACGTTTCTCGATGATTTGAAGTGGAGACATTCTACAATCTCGCTTAATACGGAGCCCTGATGTCTGTACCTCTGATATTCGTAATGTCTGGTGGGGTCGGTTAATTCGAACCTCGTATAATCTGGGTTTCATTATACTCAATGAAATTTTTGTAATTCCGCGTAAATTATTCAATGTAATTTTACCTAAATTCAGTAACTGGCATTGAATACTTAATGTTCAAAATAACTTCAAAAATCCATTTCTTCATCAAGTTGGTGGACAATTTGATGCATATTCCTTTGTCACAAATATTCCCCAGAAATTTTCAATGTGATTTACATAGCATATGCGAGCCGGGCTTTTATAATAACATGATTTCCTTTTGAAAAAAGAAACCAATCTTTTGTGTCTCTGGAGATGTTTTTTTTTGATAAGGCAATAAAAGAAAATGATTTTCTACTTTCACCAATAATTAGTGGAAGCTGTAGAAGACGACATGAAGGCATTTCGTATAAGGAATTTACCGTAATTTCTTGACTACTTACTTATTAATTAATCCTCGTATATTTCCAAAAATTATCGTGCTTTAACGATTTCAGCAAACGAATTAACTGTTAAATTTTTCGTGGGCTGTGAGAAAATAACCGTTCCCTCGAAATTACAAGTTTCGTGCGTTCTTATAGTGTATGTTGGCGTATAATTTTGTCCATATTTGATTCCATACACCAAGGTGTATGAAATCACGACTGACGAATTAATTCCCTTCGTAGCCGTTGTTGATGCTATCGCAATGTATGATCTCTCTTTTTTTTTTGCTTCAACGCGGACGATCAATCATTCAATCTTGCTTCAATTACTTTTTTGTACGAATGAGGGCCTAATCGGATCATACTTAATGATTATAGTTTCGCGTTAAGATACTATACGCGGTTTCGTTTATTTTTTATGTGGTTTTTTGTTAGTTTTGATTGGATACTAATAATTCTACGGGTAATTTCTCTTTGATTAACGCATTCTTAAATCACTAACAACTTGGTTTCTTTTTCTAAATTGTAAAAATTTCGTCACTTGTAAATTTAATTCAAATCCCTTTAATTACTATCATTGGGCATGTAGGGTAACGACTTTAAACCGAAGATTGCTATAATTCATGTAATTAAAACAGAACTTGATGCCCAACAATCAAAAGGATAAGGGAACCTGTCATATTGATTGCTAGATTTTGCTATAACTGGGCAAATATAAGTTCGATCATGAAAGATTGTTTTTCCATAATCTGTGTTTCAAAATCTTTATTTTCATATGTACTTTTTTTTTTGAAAATTCGTTAAAATTTCGCCACTTTTATAATTGATTCGGATGCCTCTGATTAATACCATTGAACATGTGGGTGACTGTTTTAACGTTAAAATTGCCATAATTTATCTAATTCGGGCCGAACTCAAGGCCTAACAACCAAAAGGACGAGAAAATTGTCATATTGATTGCTAGATTTTGCTATAACTGGGTAAATATAAAAGTTTCATTATGATGGGTAGTTTTTTCATAATCCCTGTTTCAAAATCTGTATTTTCATATATATTTTAACATATTTCTAATGATTTAATTTTTTGTTAAAATTTGAAAATTCGTGAAAATTTCGCCACTTTTAGAATTGATTCAAACGCATTTGATTAATACTATTAAACATGAAGAACACTATTGTAACCTTGAAATTGCCATAATTCATCTAATTCAAACTGGACTCAAAAAAAAATGAGAAAACTGTCATATTGATTGCTAGATCTTGTTGTAACTAGGCAAATATAGAAGTTCTATCATTAAGGATAATTTTTCCATAGTCCCTGTTTGAAAATCTTCATTTTCATATATATTTTAACATATTTCTGATTTCAATTATTTGTTAAAATTTCCAACCACCTTTGAAAATTCGTTAAAACTTCGTCACCTTTAGAATTGATTCAATGTCTTTGATTAATACTATTAAATATGTAGAGGACTATTTTACCCTTAAAATTGCCATAATTAATCTAATTCAAGCTGAACTTATCAATCAAAAGGATAAGGAAACATTCATATTGATTGCTAGATTGCTATATATTCTAAAACAAATAACTTGCTAGGTCTGATTTGGGCTTATTTAGTTCTGAGAAGGGCACAAACTAATAGAATTATTAAGTTAGTTTTTTCAATAATTAAGTTCGGTTGCATTTGTAAGTATATCTAAGAATAAACGCTATATATTTTTAACTTGTAACTATTATAGGTTCATCCTCATGAAGCATCAGCTTAGTTGCGAAATATTCCAAAAATAAAGGTTATTGCCGATCTTCTCATTATCCATTATTATCCTGTTGTTTTAACGGCAAAGACTCCTCATTTAATCTCCCTCTCTCTATATATAACATCATATTGTTAGAGAGACGTTTGAAAATACCATTGACTCTGCATCCGGCATTGCAGGAAGTCTGCTCGTAACAATCTTCGTTCTTGCTACGTTTAAAAACATCCGATCTCGATCTAAAATCCTTTCTGGACGCGATCATCTCGGAGATAATTACAAATTCTTCTTACATTCCGATTGTACAAAAAAGATATTTTACGCGAACAACTGATGCACGTCCTTTTCAATTGACATTAATTGCAGCCCGCCAATAGTAATAATAATGATCATAATTAACGTTAATAGGATACCACATCCGCTACTGCGTGCGTCAGAAGACTGATTGTTACCACCATCAGCTCCATCGATTAGATCCCATCGGCAATAATTGAAAACTTAACCTATAAAATATGCACGTAGGTGCACGGATTGGTGACTAATCCTAGCGATGTATGAATATCAATCGCGCCAAAAGGTAATTTTATTGTGATATATATGTAATAAAGGGAATATACGAGATTTTCTAGCAGAACTTAACTTAAAATTCACTACGATCAAGTTTACTATAGAACAAGAAGTGAACAATCTGCTTCCGTTTCTAGATACTCTGGTCGTACGCAATGATAATAAATTAGAAATAGGTGTCTACAGAAAAGAAACTAATTCCAACAGATTCATCACGAAAGATTCGCACCATTGCGTACAGCAAAAGATGTCCGCGATTAATTTTCTGGTCAATAGATTCTCTAGATTTCCGCTAAGCAAGAGCAGGTACGGAAAGGAATTAAAATATATCAAAGATGTAGGGAGGTACAATAGTTTCTCTTCTACGGATGTTGACCGGTATCTTAAGGAAGGTCCAATACAAACAGCACATCAGAAATTCCGCGACATTGACATCAACAAACACCGGTAATAAGAAATTTATAACACTTCCACCCAACAATAAGAGGGTTGAGTAAAATTTTCCGCCAACAAAATATGAACGTGTCTTTTATATCAAAAAACAACTTAAAGAATCTCTTAGGCAATCCCAAAGATAAACCGAAGATGATGAAAAGGCCTGGAATTTACCAAATCGCATGCAATGATTGTGATAAAGTTTATATTGGACAAACAAAAAGGAGTATCGAAACGATGTTCAAAGAACATATTAAACACTATCGTTTTGATAAACCAGAACTGTCAAGCGTAGCAGAGCATATGATAAAATCCGGACATAAAATTGATTTAAAAAATCTTAAACTTCTTAAAAACGTAAACTCATGCAGAGAATTAGACGCGTACGAAACGATATTTATGAAAAAGAACGGAAACTTATTGAACAGAGAACCATCCCCAATTGCACACTCGAGTCTGATGGATTTATTGCCATAAGGCCCTGTTAAAGATACGGTTCGTCTTCGTTGTGTCCTTTCCTGAAAATACGCAGATATCTGGGACCACCCATAGATTGTAAATAGTCATATGTTTTAGAAATTTTAGAGGCTGCGTAGAAAATAATTTGCATGTGTGATACAGTTTTACATTCAGTCGATAACACGGTTGACAATGGGAGTCCACGTGCTCTTGAAACGCTGCATTCCGAATAATTAATAAATTTGTGTGAGTGGAGTTTACTGCTGTACCTGTGAATAGTCTTACATATTCTCGATAGGATTCATGTCTGGACTCAGCGCAGGCCAATCTAAAAGTGGAATACTACAGTTTGGACGACCTGGCACCACCGGCCTTTGTATGTAATCTCCTGTTTCTCTAGATCTGACTTCCCTAAAAACACTGATTAACATTCATCAAATTAGCCACGTATGTTTGAAGTCACCTATCCTAGGTTCAAGCACTATTTCAGCCACTTGTTCTGGAGTTAAATTACTCATTTTGCTTCTAATAGCGTTAATAAAGTGCTCTAACAGCGCACTTTAAAATTTGTCCGTATACGAACACTTTCAATAAATAATTAAATAAATCATATGTAAATGCACTTTTCTAAAATGTTTTTGTAATTATAAAAGGAACTTATTCAACAGTTAGTTGCATTATTTGTTCCGAATTTTTATATGCTTTTGCTTAAATTTCTTGGAATTCGTAATCATGTTGCACAATATCAACCTTTACTCGTTTAAAATTTGCTGTTAAATTGGATGCCCCAAGTTACATCACAAAGAAGAAACAACCAACAAAGAAAATGAAATATATCGTACAAAACAACGAAAAATCTCACACAAAAGGTATACGATTTGCTATCATTAAATACAACAAAGAACGGAAATAATGACAACATAATCTCGTTATAATTCCGGTAATACCGAGATAATACCCCGTAACAAGTCCGCATTCTAAAGGTTATTATTTATTATTAAGAAAATAACATTCATCACCTTTCTTGTCGTATGAAAGGTACCGTGTATTTAAGGAGTTAATCATCTGGCGAAGACGGTAACGCTTTGACAAGGAAAATGAGTTGTGAAGGAATGCTGTGAATATCACTGTAGTCCACACTTTTACTTTTACTTTTACAAAGCGTGAACGTAATTTAATCTAAAATATACAACCGTGCGTTCTGTTATGAATAACAGGTTGCGGATGTTTTCGAATTATCTATGCGTTCATTTTTATAAACGATATAATTCTTGCGTCACTTTATAAATTTTTTTTGTTTTTTGCGATAATTCTAATCAATTCTTGGGAATTGCTCTAATCGTTTGGAAGATACGAGCTTTTTAAATTACGGTTTTTGGGTTTTGTCGATACACACGAGGAAGTGTGAAATCACCCGATAGTGACGAAACTTTGTCAGTTTGTAAACTATTGGCGTTTCTTCATTCGTTGCGACAGAGTACATATCTGGGAAGGGGTGTAATTTAACCTTGAAATTTTACGGATTGTGTGTACCGAATGTTTCAGAAGTGTTTTTTTATTTTTCGTTACAATTACATTTTTTACTTTCATGCTTTAATTTTAATCGCATTTGATAAATGCAATAAAAATTTTAAGTTTTGGAAAAATGATTTCGAATATTTTCTCGTTTTCTTTTTTAATTTATTTCCGAGCTATTATGGACGGTAGTGTGCATGGTAAAGTTAGACATTATTTATCAGTATACGTATTCGTTTTGACATAGGAATGATATTTGTGTTGTTTAGTGTCTTGAAAATTTCTTTCTTTTCTTTTAATCCTACGTCCTCTGTACCTTGCTGTGTCGGACTATCATTCTCTTATTTTTCTCTTCCACAGTCTCCTCTTCTGAGCCAGTTGTTTGGCTTTAATCCATCCCATACTTCTTTTTTCTAATGTTATATACATTTGTTTTTTCCAGGTATTTCATGGTCTACCTATTCTGTTTTTGCTCTCTATTTTGGCTTCAAATATCCTCTTCGTTATTCGATCTTCTTCTATTCCGTGTATATGTCCAATCCATCCCAGTTCTCTCCTCTATGATTATTTTTATTGGTCTAATATTTAGATTATTAGTGATTGTCGTGTTTCCGATTTTGTCTCTTCTTGTTATTCCTTCTATTATGTTCAGGAATTTCATTTCCATGGCCGTAACTTTTGTTTTTGATTATATTCGTGATTGTCCATGACTCACTGCCATATGCTACTGTTGGTCTGACCACTCTTTTATACACCTCTGTCTTTATTTGTTTCGGTATTTCTTTTTTATCTAATTAATGCATTATATATTTTTACGGATTTCCCTATTCTTTCATTTATTTCCTTCTGTATTCTCCCCTTGTCTTCAATAGTTGCTCATAAGTAGTTGTAACTGTTAACTCGTTCCAAGGGTTTTCCCTCGATTTTGATGTTATGGTTTTTTTTCTTCTGCCGCTACTATCATTGCGTTTGTTTTCATCGTGTTTATCTCCATGTTTGTCTTTGTTGTATATCTTCAAGTTTTGCTGTAATGGCTTTCCTGGGTCTGATATCAATACCATATCATCTGCAAACATTAGTTCCTGTACGTTAATTGCATGCATTTTCCAGTTTCCTACTTTTATATTTTTTCCATTTTGTTTGGCTTTTGCAATAACCTCATCTATTAATATAGAGAATAACAATGGGCTTAATACGCATCCCTGTTTTAATCCAGTTTATGATTCGACTTCAGCTGATTCTGCGTTGGAAGTTCTAGCTTTATTCCTGTTGTTTTTATACAATGCTTTAATCATCTCGATCATTCCTGGCCTTCCTATCCTCTAGCCCTCTCCTTTCCAGGCTCTGCCATACATCTTCTCTTCTTACCCTATTAAAAGCTTTTCTAAGATCTATAAAACATATATGTATTTCCTTTCCTTTCCCTATTAGTTTTTCTCCTAATTGTCTGATTACAAATATTAAGTCCTGGGAGCTCTTTCCTTTTCTAAATCCATATTCAGTATCTTCTAATGTTTCCAGTTTTTCTCGGAGTCATTTTTCTAGTATTCTTGTCAATACTTTGCCTGGGATGGTAGTTAAGGTTATTCCCCTGTAATTTAATCATTCCTTAGTGTCTATTTGAAAATTTCATATCAGTCAAAAAATTGAATTAACTCACTACAACGAAATGACTACAGATTCGTAGAGAATACGGATGCCGTCAACAGACAACCTAAACGACAGGAAGAAACAATATTATTCGAATCCCTTACTTTATCTCCAGTTCTATTAAAGACTAAAATTACATAAAAGGTGCAGTAATATTTTAGAATCTGAAAACTGTTTGATGCAAAATTATACTTTCGCATCTAATGTTCCGCCACTATAGACCAGAGTCTATAGAAATGGTATCCATACAGTTTATGTCAGTAACATTTTCAACGTTTTCTAAATCAGTCAGATCATTAAGATAGCGCTAACTGTTAACATCTTTCAATAAGCAGTACCTTCTACAAGAAATAATCGGTACAAAATTTCCAAAACTTATCGAAAAATTCTAGCATTTCGTTCATAGAGCTGTAATACGGCAGCATTTTTTTCCTATTGTTAGGTTTTATTCTGTTTGTTTTTAATTCATGCTAGAAACATCAACTAACCGCACTAAATCAAAAGCGGTCTGAAAAATGATTATTTTTTATCATTCAATTTCGTAACTGCATAACCTTATTCTAATCAGAACGTAAACGCAGATAAGAAGCAACTATAATCCGCCAGTCGGATCGAATCCAGCTGAAATTAATTAGGTTTATATAAGCTGATTATATTAAATGCGTAATAAATCAACGATAACCACTGAAAGCACGATGGAACTCTATAGTAATGTCTTCTTACATCGTTTACGTAGCTTCTATCGTGTACTAAACTGGACCCAACGTAGGCTTGGGCTGAAGCCATACATGAATAACATGCAAGTATGTACATAGATGCAATCGTGCTGCTGTCGGTGTTTTTTTTTACTGTCGGACTTCGTATTACGTTACTTGATTAGATCGAAGGGAAACGAGAGAATGCGTCATCGGTCTAATTGAATTGAAATCAAAATTGGAGGAACAATAGCTCTTCCGCCCGCATAAAAGACTTGCATTTGTGGTGATTATTGGTGGTGGAATGTGTGAATGGGAACTGCGTAACAATGGTTGCTAGCACGATAAAGAAAATCTATTCCCAAACAAAGTGCACGTATGCATCGATGATATCCAATTCTGACGTAAGAAGAATTATTTGGACGTAGAAAGAAAGCTGAAAAATAACTTAAAAATGGTTGTTTTAAAATGGTACAACAGAAGGAAAATAATTCGGAAAATGAAATAAATGAATGTATAATACGTTCAGCTGTAATGATACTCTCAATGTTATAGAACGTACGAAGGCGACATGAAATGTTTCTGCAAACGGCAAGAGATGGCGCACGATGGTTGACTCATTGGTCGGCAAGGGCAAAATTTCAGACTTTTACTATCAATAGTTGTTGTTTAAGAGTGTGTTTTGTGTAGCAGGTGGTTGCGCAAAAATGAATAAAATCAAATTTCGTGCAGTGATGAACCACTTCTGGATGGATGGGAAAACGGCCACGAAAATTCTAAATATTTTGCTAAACGTTCATGAGGGATGTACTCCATCATTTTCGACCATCTTCTGGGTGAGCGAGTTCTAACGCGGCCGCACAAGCACAAGTGACAAACCACGTGGTGGACCCCCAAAAATTGCTACCAAGGTCGACAAGATTCATAATGTCGTGTTAGTCGATCGGTTTAAGCTGAAAGAGATAGCAGAGACAACAGGCATCTCAGAAGAACGCGTTAGCCATATCCTACACGATAGTTTGGGTACGAAAAAGCTTTCGAACCCACGCGTTTGAAACACTGTGTGTCGAATAGATAATTAATTTGTGAATTTACTTAGGTGTAGTTAATTAAAATTTAATTTAATTGGTATATTATACGATCCAATAGCCCTTACAATCGTTGTTATAAGTATTTTGTTTAGAAAAGTTGATAACGCACTAATTTCAAAACCAATATACATTTTTTAATACACGTCATTACCTCAGTAGATACTTTAACCAACATCCAAACACCAATTGCTTTCGAAAAAATCCCCATCGTATCCGCAAACATTCCAAACAACTCGACTACTACAAGCGTAAAGATTGAAATACAAGGAAATCAATGTAGACGCGGTCGCAATGGGCAGATACACATATCTACCGAATAACGCACATTCGTTAAATACCACCGGGTCGACGATGTGGTAGAAAATATGTATTTGCGGCGAATGTCAACAAACGCTTTACGACGTTTCTCGATAAGGACCCTTAGAGACAAGTTCGAGGTAGCTCGGACGACGAAAAACTAGTTCACGCGACAGTGAAGAATTACTTCTACTTTTTGCGTGATTGCTGACCGTAACTACAGCGTACATTAGACGAGTCTAAGCATGGTATGATGGATAAGTATGGTGTTTAAGTAGTATTGTAATGTTTTCTCGAGATGAAATCTCGCGAATAAGGAATTTGCGCTTCAAGAAATCGATTTTAACGCGAGCTTAATGTGCTGCTAATAGGAGGAACAAAGATGAAATAAAAACGATAGCATTAATTTTAATACTACTACCCTGCAGTGTTAATCAATGATTCTGTTGAAACTGTTGACGGATACTATGTTTTGTTTCTAATATACACTAAATGTTAAAGCTGAACCATCATCATTAGACAAATGCAGGTGAGATCAAAAGTAAGTGGACATAAGTATACACTACCGTCAATATTAGTTTGGACACCTAGTAAAATGGTGTAAACTCTACTAAAAGATAACATAATTGCTTTTATATATAAGTAACATTTATATTAGGCCCTTTATGAAGTCTATTGTTTATTGTACAGGCAAACTTCCAAAAATATCAATTAGGGAATGATTAAACACCTATTATATTTTATTACCGAAGAAACTCCCTTTTGTGCGAAAAACAGCTCTCACAGTCCGAGGTATCCGCTTCACTAGTTCTTCAGGGACTGTAATTGGCATATTAGTTCATTCCTCTTGTAAAATGTTCCACAGGTGGCCTACGGAGGTAAGGCATACTTTTCGGACCCTCTTGTCCAATTTATCCCATAACAACTCGATGGTGATTAGATCGGAGATTAGCGGCGGTCATGTCATTATTTGTAAAGTACATTTTTACATATCACTGCTGAGTATTTGGGGTCGTTGTCCTACATTAATAAAAAAATTTAGCCGATTAGGCGTTGCCTCGATGGTATTGCACTTTCTTGCAGTATTTCTTTTCTTCGGAAAAACAACTCCAAACAAGCATAGAACTTCTTCCTTGCTTGAGAGTTGGCACTACACAATCTTGCAACATTCGCTCTTCTTACAAAAACGCGCCTTGACTGTCCCAACACTTCAAACTTTAACTCATCAATCCATAGCACCCTTTTCTAATCATACATTGTCCAACTACAATCTGTCTTCTCTGTTGTTACTGTTCGGATTCTTCTGTCTATACAACCTTTCTACTTACTGTAAGAAGAATCCGAACAACATCAACGGAGAAGACTACAATTACAAAGTATTTGGAAATCATTTTTTAGTTTGAATAGCTTTAATTTTTTCCTTTCTCACTGCTGCTTTTGTTAAATTTCAAATTTCCAGTCTTAAAATTAAATTGTATTTTAATTTTACACAATGAGCTAAAATTCTGTGGCTAATTACTGGTAATTAAATTTGTACTGAAATATTTTTTTTACGATGTAGATATGTACCTACGCTGCCGGAACATTGGAGTGTTACTATGTCGTAATGATAGCCTAATTTGGATTTTATTACTTGTGCATTTCTAGATGCGATGAACGTACAAACGTAATACACACTTATGCTATACTTTGACCTCGAAATGAATGCAATACGCCTAATCTTATCATTTGAAATATTATACATTTGTCATTTTAGCAGTTGTTTACACTGTTAAAAATATCTACTGAAAACCTGGCGTCGTAAGTTTTATATAAACACAAATAAGTAGTAGTGCTTACAAATACGTTAACTATTCCGTGCTTTTGATAAGAATCTACAGTTAGAATTTGTATTGTATTTTTCCGACTAATACATAAAATATTTGCATAATTCGTAATGAATTTCATGGTTTATTTTTTTGTAGCTTTGAGGAACGCAATATCATCATACATTTTTTAGAAATAATTCTGAATTTTCTAAATCGGGAAGTTTAGAAATTTAATTTATCTTCATTGGATGGGTACATAGGAAGGATATCTTTTAAGTTTAGCATAGTGGGACATTGAGATCGCCACTAATCAAGTGTCAGTACTAAAACCTAACCTCCATCCTTAGTTAATCTAAATCCAAAGTTTTCAAAAATGGAACTAAATCGAGAACTTTTTTGCGCAATATTTTTTATTAACTTTCGACAATTGTGTAGAGTTGAAACGTGGACGGATTAGTCTTAGCGACGATCTAAGACAGGGGTGCTCAGACTTGAATTGCAGATGATCTACCTTAAAATTCTTAGATGATGCAAGTATGCGTGATACAGTATTGGGTGTATCATGATATAGGTAGTCCATAGGTGTAAGTCACTGCTCTAAAAAAGTAAATGAAAAAACCAATATCCAAAAAATGGGTCTTTATTGGTGTGACAAAGAATGCCAACGCACGGTATCCTGATCCATTCAGTATGCGTGGATCTACACAATCGGTATAGTTTACTCACATGGTTTATATTGTAATACACTTTATTGGTTTATTTATTTTGTTAGTCATTTTAATTATTTCTATTTGATTTATTTTGTATTAATTGATATTTTGATGATTTCCCTGAACTGATGTTACAGTTATTTCATTATTGCTTTTCCTTTTTTGTATATTTTTGTCAGTATTATAAGCTGCGCACTGTACTGTGTATGGTTTCTCTATTATTGGAGTTTTGCTGTTGGACAATAAAGGCATTATTATTATTAGAAAGCTAACAACGCCTTGCGCTATCTCCATAAGATCAATACTTCGATCTCTTGGTGACACAGGCTATACGTAGTACCTTCAACGGCAATAACGAATATTTAAGACTTTAGGAGGTGCATTCGGCAATTTCAAAGAAACTATATAATTGACTAATCGCTTAATATGCAACTCAACGAGTTTATGTTACGTGCCATCGCGAATACAATCGGAAACATACGCATAATTACGGGAGAATGCGCTCTGCATGGCTTGCGCGCTATTTATTATTTGAATGTCCTCGCTAACGCGTTAAATAGTCGATTGACGCAAGCGAAAACTTGTGAAAAGTCGTCCCTGTTTCGAAGACAATAGAAAAACACGTCAATAAAACCGAATATTTGTACAATGATTGGTGCGTACACTATCGCTCGTAAATGTGAGGCCGTGTTGAGAATTTCTATATTAAGATTTAATTAAGAAGAATTCGACGCATTTTATATGAAAAAGAATGTATATTTGTTCTAAATTATAATGCTAAAACGGAGAAGGTTACATTATAAATATACAAGGGTTGTATCCAAAGTTGTAGGAATTTGGCTAGATTTTTTTAGTTTGTTAATTTGCTTGTCAATATTACAATTATTCCAAAAACATTGTAACAGCAAATATTAAGGCAGTTGCACGAAACTCATATGGGAGTGGTTAGAAATAAATCTTTAACTCGTTTCTATTTTTGGTGGCTGAAGCTTGACAAACAAATTGAGGAGTTATGTGAGAATTGTATGAATTGCAACCGTTATAAAAATAACCCGCCGAAAAGCTGACCTGAATCCGTGGCCTTTTTCATCTCAATCTTGGAAACGTATTCACGTTGATTATTTAGGTCCACTTTTAGGTAAGTATATCTTAGTAATCGTAGACGCGTATAAAAAATGTGTTGAAGCTTTTGTTGTGAATTCA
Source organism: Trypoxylus dichotomus (assembly GCA_023509865.1). Lineage (NCBI taxonomy): Eukaryota > Metazoa > Arthropoda > Insecta > Coleoptera > Scarabaeidae > Trypoxylus > Trypoxylus dichotomus. The sequence goes on from CM042075.1 coordinate 53,662,481, forward strand.
ACTATCAATCATTTGAGATCAACTTTTGCACGATTTGGTTTACCAAAATTATGCCCCCCAATTTGCCAGTGAGGACTTTTCATTATTTTTAAAGAAAGATTGCATTGAATACATTACAAGTCCTCCTTTTCAGCCACATTATAACAGTGTAGCAAAAAATAGGGTGAAGCTAATTAGAAGTGTTTTAGGTAATAGTAATCACTAGAGACCGGATTGTATGCAAAGTGCATATCTTTGTTTATTGTATTTATTTATTATATTTTACGTCTATTTGTAGATGTCTTACACCGATTAATTAACGTTAACTAACTTTAATCAGTGTAATACATCTACATATAGATGTAAAATATAATAAATAAATAAAATCAAAGATATGCACTTTGCATATAATCCGGTCTCTAGTAATCACATAGATTTTAACTTGGTTCTTTCAAATTTCTTATTTGACTACCGTAATTCCCCGCATTGTTCTACAGGTAAAACACCATGAATGCTAATGTTTAATCGTTGGTTGCGTACACGATTTAATTTGCTTAAACCGGACTCGGAATTGTCTAACCGAATTAAAAGTGATCAGTCGCAACAAAAACAAATATTATAAAGGCAAACGTACGATAGATTTTGTTGAGGGGGAGGCGGTCATAGATTAAGAGATTATAGAACTTTAAATAAACCTAAATGGATAGAAGAATAAATTGCTAAAAGAATTGGTAAGACAATTTACCTGGTACAGATTCCTGAATTGGGTCGGGTGTGGTCATGTAAATAAAATTAGGAAGCTTAGTAATGAGTCTCACCAAATAAGATGTTTTCTTTCGACTAATACTCATGCTTCCAATTTCGTTCCAACAACTAATTGTAGTGATAGGCCAAAACGTAATATACGACCACCGGATAGACTAATGTATAGATAATTGTTTTTTTTGCCTGTATTTGTTTTAGTTGAATAATTAAGCTATTAAGTTATTCAATTATTTAAGGGAAACATGTAATAAATGGAAATAAAATACTTTTTTTGTATTGTTTCTGTGTGCGTGTGATACTTCTTACTAGAGGCACTTGGAGTGGGAGTATTAACCCTAACAACGTGCTAGCAATACAGTGTCCATTTAGCAGTTGAGTATAGTATCGAAATAAATGAGAATAAAATAATTGAGTGTTTAAATATAATTAACAAATATCACAATTACACTTTAGATTTTCAGTCTGTCTTGAAGTTTGTCAGTTACGAATTGAGTTGAAAATTCACAAACTAATGGAAAATTCACACCGCTGGATGTAAGTTATTTTCGTTACAATTTATATATTAACAGATAAAATTAAGAATTTATTTTGATTGAGATATCAACGAAAACAGGTAACCACATACATAAACAAGATTGTATTTGTACCATTTTATAAGGAGATATAAAAAACAAAAATACATTTTTCTTTTTCTCATTTTACAAAGATTAAATAATATCGTTTTCTGCGTTTTCGATATTTACACATACCTCTTCAAATAAGCCAATAAAAGAATCTATACTAGCAACACTCTTTGTATGGAAAATCGTATTATAGTTAAGACTGCAGAAACGAGTGTGTTCGCTGTACCGTACGACTCAGTTACTATCAATATTAGAAATAATGAATGTAACTATGTTAGTATTTTAGTTTGATTGTATTGTTGATGTAGAATGACGCAAAAATTCGCTGTAGCATTGTGTCATTAGCATGTCTTCCAGTGCTGACTCAGTAACACTCCTCCGGCGAGGTGAAAATATGTTGGTGTCGTCTTGCAAATCTTCGATGGAATCGTAATATCTTGATTATAATAAAAACTTATACCTTTAGAACGTCCTGCAATGAGATATACTTATTTAAAACAATTTCTCGTATAATTACAAATACGTTCAGAATCGAAAAATTGCGCTTAAGTGCAAGTTATTCGAATCAACACGGTAGAGATACTTTGTGTCTTGTTAGTGTTATATACTTGCGAAACACTCTGTATAGCAGGAAATGTATCTACGATTTTAACTAGGTTTAAACAACGAACAACATTTATTTAGAACTTTTTTCCATATTATTATAAATATCCTATTTACATAAGTAATACCTTTAAGTGCAACACTATATTGTGTTGTACAACATTATAAAGGCACTTCCAATATTACATAACTCGTATATCACCTTTAACTCTTACCGTTCGAGAATTACATCGAAAAGATTGATATATTTTCGGAGGCAGTTTCATCCCCTCAGAGTGTATTTCCTGTGATAAAAAAATTCGTTTGCATATCTGAACATGCTTTATATTTCTACCAAGTTTCATCCAATTCTGAATTTAACGGCTGGTGAACTTTTCCTGTCAGTTAATTAATCTCCTCCCATGTTATTATGCGAAACTGACCTGAAATACTGTAAATTTATTTAGAATGCAAAAATATGTGCATATGTATTTACAAATTTTTGATTTATTTGGCTTAACATCGTAATTGTTTTCAAATTTAAGCGATTTTATTACTCATCTACCTGCTTCGACTAATTAAGCCATGTTTAACTCCCATGTTATAAATATTTTCGCATTTTTCTCATTTGCACGTTTTGTATACACTCGTATATTTACATTTTATCAGCATTACACATTGTCAATGTCACGTCAATACCATCGCTATCTAGCTGTTTTAGAAACTGTATTATTGTTCATCGTTGCGTATACATATTCGGTGTCCTGTTCCTTGAGCTTCGGAACTTAATTTAGATCTGCCTTCTTTCTCTGTTCACGGGAAACGCTTAAATCAAGGCAAAGAAAGATTGAATAAACACTATATGCACTATTGATTATAAGATTAAGACCACCTACACAGTGGCAGTTTTTCTATGAAGCAGCCTTTAAAAATTCTATTCGAGTTATAAACGATTTTATTTAGATTTATATTGTATATTTATTGCGAAAATGCAGTTTTGATAAATACTATAAAAGCCCACTCACTTCTTTAAGAGATCGGGCTAAGAAAAGCATGTTAGCGGCACCGTCACTCACAAACGTTAAAAGTTGGGTTGTTGAAACTTGAAATTTGTTCGATGTCGTCAACACCACTGTTAAAATTTCATCGCTAGTACAATTCGCAACTCCTGGAAGCAAGTAAGATAGTGTAAGTTCAAACTCTTCCATTACACGTACCATCATACTCACCACAGAATATTTTTGCTGATCGGTTGTTTCGTCCATACATAATCACCATTTTTTATCATTCAATTTAGCTTTAATTCTTTCAACATAGTCACGAACAGATGGCATAAAATTTCTTAACTATGTCCGACTTGCTAATGGATAATCCGAATATTTTCTCCAGAAAGAGACAAATGCTTGGTGCTCTACTAAAGTGAACGGTACATTACAAAGAATAAAACAAATTCCAGAACAATGTCTTATACTTTTTAGGTGGCGTACACACTTCCACCTCCTGGTACACGTCAAATAGTTGTCGCATTTTACACAATTAATTCTATTGCCTTGGTATTTATTCGAAATACGCCATTTCCAAAACGTTTTCTAACTATGTGTGTACTGCCAAGCACTCACAACGACCAGTCGAATAATACTGAACAAACGTGCTTTGATACGGGTACTCGATTCTCCGTGCCGCGCGCTTCACCCCTTCACGGTGTTTTCCGCACTGCACTCACACTTGCACCTCTTCACCGAGACTAATGATGATAGTAATAGGACTAAGCTTGAAAATCGTGACAAGAAATATTAAGGCTATATTAAAAATTATTGAAACTTTAGGCTTAGATCAGATTTATATTATTCCTCTTTCATAGTGGATGTTCCCTTTGGGATTTTCCGACATCGACAACCATTTTTCTGTAAACCAAATTGTCTGATATCGTGATTTTCGTCTTCGTAGAAGTTTTGCAAATAACTTCCACCATGCTTTCGTTCTACAGATAGATAGGACCTTCTCAACGGTCTCTAAGAGAAGACCATAACGAAATCCTTGCGTATCAAGACCCGAACGTTATTTGTCGTTATTTATTTTCAAAATCTTCGAATGCTTACGAGAAAATTTCCGACATTCCTTGCCCACCAATAAAATTCTATTTTTACGCCTACATAAACGTGTTAAGAATCTCTTCTTTGCTACGTGTTTACAAAATAACTTTCGGTTTATTGTAAACCACTCCAGATTTGTATAAATATTGACCTCGGACGTAAAAAGTAAGCGCGGGGTAACGTGATCTCCCGTTAGGAGGATACCGAAAAGTTGTTGACTTTATGGAGCCGAAATTATTTGCTGCGCGATACGCAGAAAAACTTCATTCTTGCGAGGACGAAATTAAATTAGCACGGAACGCTCTCAGACCCTGTACAATGTCAATTCTAGAAGGAGATGAACTTGTACTCGTTTATGTATGAAATTTTCCATACCGTTGGAATTTTTTAATCGGTGCAGAGTTATATGTACATGACTAGTCTAGACTTCGGTTTGGTTTGGGATTAAGTTGAGCGTTTGTTGTGTAAAGGCAAACAAGCATAGCTCGTCTTTGGAAATAACAAGTTAAGCTAGAGTCTATTTGCGTAGTATAATAAAAAGAAATATGCTTCTTCGATTTGTAGAATGTGATATTATAATCTTTATTTAATATAATGAATAGGAACTACTGCTTTAAAAAGGAAACGGGTTACCTACTGATGGTTATATGCTGTTGTACGCTTCTACGGTATTTGTTTTCTTTTAAATAATTTAAGTTTCCATCACAACAGTGCACCGGCTCACTCATCCCGCATCGTCGTGTCCAAATTGAATGAGTTCCGCTACGAATTAGTCTCTTATCCTCCATATTCTAGAGACCTAGCCCCCAGCGAGTTTTTCCTATTCCCCTATTATCTGAAAAAAATCTCTGGGAGGAAAGAGATTTGCCTCAAATGAGGAGGTCATCGCCGCTGCAGGTGGCTATTTTGAAGACCTCGAAACATCCTACTTTTCCGACTGTTTGAAGAGACGAGAGCACCGTTTGAAAAAGTGTATGGATCTTCGAGGAGACTACATCGAAAAATAAAAATAAAAAAACCAGACTAATACCGTGTTTTTTTTTGTCAAATACGCAAACATTTCAAATCGCCCTCGTATTGCATGTCATTCTACATATTATTTTTCTCACACCAGCGTTAAGACATGCAACTACAACGCGATTTCAACCCCGAAACGGATGATTGTTGTTGAATTACCTACAATTTGGATTTTTAAATTTATTAATTAAAAGAATTGTATCTAGCACTATAACCCAGTTCCGAATATTCAGAAGTAAATACGTTATGGTTTAACACAAGAAAGCAGGAAATACTTATTAGTATTCTCAGCAAAACTTACGAAAAAAGGCACTCGTAAGTTAAACTTTTTATTTTTTTACAAGGTGAGTCTTCGAGATTCAAAGCTAAAAATCGTTAGAAATAATTGAAACGTGCGGCGCTAACTCCCTTTTTCCGAATCCTTCTGTCCAATTCATCCCACACTAGTAAATAAGTAAATAAATCTTAAGCAAGAGTTTTGCAATCGCCGAATTCTACTTCTGGCAATACTATCCAAACAATTGTAGTAAACAACACGCACGCAAAAAATTAAATCTTAACAAAATAAGAGATTCACGTAATGATTTTCTTAAGTTTGCATCTAAACATTCTTTGCTACCGTATAAACTATCCAGATTACAGTAGCTAAGTTTCATTATATGAAAAAAAATTGAAACGGGATTTCATATGTAAATAGAGTCCTAAACTGATGATAATCTGATACTGATTTAATTTCATTATTAACTTGGATCCGAGTACAGGACGTAGCACCATTACAAGTTTTAGTACGAAACAGTAAGACCGAAGTTTTCCTTATATTAATTTGAAGACCAAAGTTTTAGCGATATGTCAGTAAGCATTTGAAGATCATTATTTATATTGAAAACAGCCTCACGCGCTTCTTTAAAAGAATAATAAATTTGGGTATCATCGGCATAAATATGATATTTACAGTATCTTAAGCATTTTACAGTATTAGATGTGCAGATAATGTAGGGTATAGACCCAAGGATACTGCCCTAAGGGACACCAGATACAATGGGGACGATAACGTACCATCATACGAAATTATATACAGTTCTGTTCAACAAGTATAAAGCGAAGAATGGTATTGAATTAGCACTACAACCGATATACTTTAAAATGGTCGGAGAAGTAAAACTCCATTTACAAAATTTCCAATATATTTAACACAGTATTAACATGACATGTTTCACTATCCCAGTAGCTTCATCAAATATTCTACTCTTACTGAATAAAACCTAATTTACACTCAAAATTAAGATACCGTTATCTTAGACTAATTAAGGATAATGTCAACATAATGTGATTACATAATGGGCTGATTATGTCTCTAAATTCTTAGTGCTAGAGTTCACAAACAAATTCAACAAAGTCTATTTGATCATTTACTAGTACATCTGAATATTTAAATTTATTTATCTCTCGGGATTCGAGTAAGCTTGATTTTGGAGCTTTACTTTCGGAATGTAAAATTTCGGATTTATTTTTGAAATTATCCTTATTTTCCAATAAATAGGGTGCGTAATAGGAATCTTTATTCTTATACGTATGTGAGCTCATGAAGTGCTAATGTATTCTTTTTTCAAGACTTCTACCTGTTTGGCCGATGTGCGTTTTTGGGCAATCGAAACAAGTTAGTTCTCGATTTCGTTTCCTTTGATTATTTTTGATTTATTGTTTTTTATGAATTTTCCTAATGCATTATTGGTTTCGTAGGTTATCGCTAAATTAGATTTGGTTAATAGTTTGCCTATTTTTTCACTAATTTATCCTCTATAACTTAATACTTTGTAACTAATCCCTTTTTCCTTTATATTTGGATATACTTTTCCAATTGCTTTTTTATAGTTCTTTTTCTTTAATATTAGATCTACTAATTTGGTGTTATTATTTACTGCTATTTGTTTGATGATATTGAATTCTTTAAGAAAGTTTTCTTGATTGAATGGTAATGAAATTAGTCGGTGGATCATACAATGAAATGACGCTAATTTTTGCTTAAATGGATGATTGGACTATTGTGAATAATTACATCTGTGTGTAATGGTTTATAATAAATTGAGAATATATGACTATTTCAATATAAATTTAAAGTAAAAGAGAATGATTAATAGTATCAAAAGCCTTTGAGTACTCTAATTAAATAAAGGTAATAGTTTTTAGCAAAATATTGTCCGAATTGATTAGCTAAAATCTTTGTAGACACTTTTCACAGTACACTTCCTATTCAATCACTTGGCTGTTTCAATTCCCAGTTATTCCACCAGACGTTCAACATCAACAGGGTGCAGGTTACATTATCCTTTACCGTTCACTGCATTTCGTCCGTTTCACCACCCGGAAAACACCTGCTACGTCACGTAACACGTGTTTCGCGTGCAGGTGAACGCGACCACCAGATATCCTGTCCGGATGAAACGCCGTAGATTCAGAGGTTTCGGGGGCCCCCGTTCGGAGGCATTTACGATCCGATACACACTCGTATATACGTTGTACGTACATACATACTTTACGAATAGCGCTTTCTTTTTTTATCGTTCGTATTTTAAAAAGATCGGGGCTCTGTATTCATTCTGTTACACGACCGCAGTCTGTTAGAATCGAGCGCGTAGAAGCGACGATTAATGGGGAGAGGTTAGTCGTAGATCGGTTTAAGTGAATGAGCGGGCGACTATCTTAACAATTGGTGTCTATTCTGGTACTGTATCTTTCAGTTCGGACTACGGTTTATCGGACGTACGATGCGATATGCGGAGATAGAACTCGGAAAGATCGAAGTGTTGTTATTATTAAGTGCTTGAGTTTGTGGTTTGTTTGGATGTGAAAAGAAAAATGATATTTCGGTAAGAGTATCGATTGTTTCAATTTTATTTCGTGAATTGTTAGAAACAGTCGTGTTTTACATTTTTTAAATCTGGTCTTAAATTAAAATTATTCATTTTACCTTTAATTTGCCGATTTGTAATCTCGGATGTTAAATTCAGATCTTAATGAAACCTGCGAGTAGAGGATGTTGAGAAATTTTTTTTGTTTGTGCTGAAATTCACTTTGAGAAGGAGAAATACCCCGTCGAAAATTCACGGATTTTCAATTTTCTTGATTTAATTTTTGAACGAAACTAGATCGAACAAAAATGCAAATGTTCCACCTTATCGAAAAGTCTTTCAGGACACATGAATGTTGTATATATCTTAGAGCTACTTATAGTAATGTGGAAAAGTAATTAACGTATTATACAGGATGTTCCTAAGGTGATGTAACTTATATAAGATATAAGAACTTATGTCTTATGCTAGACACCTACTACATATACATACATCAGAAAAGGGAAACTATATAATCCCGTTTCATACAGTTTAGGTAGTTCAATTTGCTTCGCATTAATTAAATTAAATTAATTCATTAAATTTTAATGAAGTACATAGCCTCAATCGCCAATTGATATGGTTTCAGATGCAGCTGTTGCTAGTCTAACTGGATATAAGTAACACCCGACAAAATTGACACATTGCCGCGTGTGGTTGTTTATTATCGCAAATATTCAAAAGTATGACATTCCTTTAAAACGAAATATTTACAAACCAAATCCTATTATTTGAAAACTTATAGTTAGGGTATTAACTATAGTATTTTAATACTAATTTTAAGGATATACATCTTTTAATATTGGTGGTATTTGTTCGATTCTATATGTTTTGGTAATATACTATAAAATTGTTTTTTTGTTAAAGTATAGAAAAACAAATGTATAAAAAGGATAACGTTGTGGTTTTACAATACAACATTTAAATACCTACTCGACGAATTCAAAAACAAGCAGAAATCGTATATGAAGGCGGTGCATCTAACACAGTCCTATAATATAATAATATATGTATCTGGTAAACTTATGTCTCCACTATTGATAGTACTAACAGAACCTGGTGGTAAGTTTAGCCTCCAAGCACACCAAACCTTATTTCGACCTGTAAACACTGATACTCAAGCCTCATCTTCAGGTAAATTAACCACTGATTTATTTAACAATTAGTTTCTTAATATTTACTTATTGGGCCAGAAAGTCGCTCATGGACAGGTCATTGTCCAGAGTCTTTCAAGAAAGAGGACGCATTCAACAATGATGTTCTAATACTGACAATACCAAAAAAAAAAAACAACAGGTATGATTGAACCACTGGATGTCTATGAATTTCAAACATGGAAGGGATTTAATCGACGATTTTCTGATCCGGTTCTTATCTCAAATTATGATGTTAGTCTCCATTTGCGAAATAATATCATAAAATTGTAATCATTAATACACAATCAATTGTCGTCCTTTAAATATGTCAATTTGCTTGCATATGCCTGGTACAAGTCCAGTTATATAGAGAATCGATCTGGGCCATTCGAGAATTCTTGGTGCGAACACATTTTATGCTTTAAGCATTTTTTTAACGATTTTCATTACCATACCAAATTGTAGACACATAATTTAAATACGTCTTTTAAATAAACACTTTATTCATTATTATTAATGCTAAGGATTTGTTATCATGTGTAAACCCGTGTTTGCGTTTGTATTGAATTATGAACATTAGGACATAGTAACTGATACAATTTTACTAATTAATGATTTTTTTTTAGAGGACATATGTGTATGCAATGTATAGTTAGTTTTGGTGTAAGTTGCATAATATATGACTTGTTTTACACCTTTGAAACACCCTATATAACTGAAAATGCTTTAAAATCCATACAGGATGTTAAATATTAACAACTTGCGTTAATTTCTTTTCCATATTAGTATAATCAGCTCTAACATAAGAGGGTGGCGCTTAAATTCATCACCCCGTATATGCCACATTCAAGTCTCAACATACTCTTAATAGATGACATGTGTATGTGAATCTGTAAATTTTCAAAATAGTGTTTCACCTCCTAAGAGTGAATTTCAGCACAACGAAAAAATATTATTTCCAAGTCGTAACATACTCATCTACCAAATTTCATTAAAATCTGAATTTGACACCCGGAAACCTTTACTTGTTACTTAAAATTTACATTAATATAATCAGAAATGTATTAGTATCCACTAATATAACAAGCATTGCGCCATCACCCCCTTACAGCTATATTGTTATAAAATACGAAATTTCAATTCTAAATATATACAGATAGCTCATTTGAAAACTTTTCACCCTAAATTTGCAGAAATTTAAGAATTGATAAAAACTTTCGTAAGAAGCATTATCAAGGGGGCACTCCAACCCATGCACACGCATACAACAATTACCAAGAATCACATCCAAAGTTAGCATCTCCATCTCTGGAAGTACTTGGGAAGTGTTTTCGTTGCCATGATAGCATGCTTATGGCAATGTGTACTAATATCAGGATCTAGTGGTGATATCCGAGATATCAGAATGGCACAATGAACAAATGAGAGTTTGTTTTTCAGTTGTTTACTTATTTTCAAACAAATTTATAAAAATGGCATGTAAAATATTTCTACAAGTAGCAATAACAAAATTAAAATTATTTAAGGTCCTATTCATTTGAATTCAAACTGCGAATTTTTTTTCTAAACTCTATGTAGTTAAATTATCCGTATCAAATATACGAATATGGTTTCGTATTTAAATACTGCTTTATTAACAATCTGTCAATGTACCATTATCCATACTTAACCATTAAAAAAAAACTTGCGCTGAATACAATGAACAATAAAGATTTGAGATGTTCAATGGCATTACTGAAATAAAGATTAAAAGTAAAATTTAATATTTGTACAATGACATATATAAAATATATGTACATCTTTAAGTTCATGGCATTAATGTCTGTATTTCCGCTCAAAATCAAATATTTGTTTTTTGATTGGAACTTTATTTTCTGTCATTTTAATTGCAGTTCCTTCTAAAGTTTATTTTAACTGGAACTCTTCTGCTTTATTGCTGCAGACCCCATACTTATAAGATTCATTTTCATCTTCTTCTTCTTTTGCCACTGCTTCATATATATACCAGTTTCTTTTTTTTATCATTACACATACATTTTTCCTATGTGTAAGTTTAGAAGATAATTGCCAGTGCATTAGAGACGTGGTAGGCAACCACTTATACACCGTGAGGGATTTACCTACAGTTTAATGATCTATGAGCATCTAACACAACGGTTATCCTTTCTTTTATTTGGCAAACCCTTAGAGAGGAGTTAAGTTTTGGCGGGGTTAGGGACGTCTTTAGCTTGATAATTTTCCAAGTTGTTACTTTCTTCCGAAATATTTTCTTACGCTATACCGTGACGTATTTTGAAATTATCCAGTCACTCGCCTGAAAATTCTAGTAACCTAAAATTGTAGAATATTCTTTAGCTTTTTCTCTACTTATTCCTAATAATATCTTAGCAGAAACTCAAGCCGCCTTGCTATTAAAGACTATAACCGATTTGAATACTTTAAAATTTGATAGAATCATGTAAAAATGTATCGCGACTACTGCCATGATGGATAGACAATTTTTTTTAAGATTTCCTCACTTACATAGCTTTATATTCCAGAACATAAAGCACCATAACAAGATCCGAGTAAACACATAAAATTATTCCTAATTAAACTATTATTCAAACCTAAAGTTACATCTAAACAATATTAACATCTTGCTCCATTGCTTTCCCAGAACTGAAAACGATCTATGATTAATAGACACTCAATACGCAATGGAAAGAATGATTCAACATGCTCATGTGCTCATATACCTTTGAATCCTATACTTTAAGAACTTTTATCCATATTCAGCCTATCTACGTAAATACAATGGTATATCCAGTACACGCTTGACGACAATGTATAACAAGTGCATTACAGTGACGTATGAAAGAGTTCTCCTGCAATGAATCATCTAATTGAAGCAAATTCTTTGTAGCTACGTGCTTAATTAATATGCAGTTGGGTGAATATGTTCCAGAAAATCACCTATAATTTCCGTATTTTTGTTTTTTTCTCTTATATTAAACATTAACAAATTGAATGAGCTCCCTCATGCATGTATGTGCTATGGTTTCTGAAATTCGGTTAGGAGATTTAAAAAGGTTGGCGTTTGTTTAAGCAATTAATTCGTTTATCTTAGGATAACAGTTTCTAGTAGTTTTCGCTACAAAAGATAAAGTATGAAGCTTACAGGTATTAACGTATTTTTGAAGAAAATGACCCGCACAAAAGGTGGTTGATGACAATAATGAAAATGATGATTACAGAGATTTGCAACCATTTCGGGATGTGAATTTTTTTTTGAATTCCCATTTTGTGCGTCAGTGTTATATTTTACAGGAAACAAAATTAATGAGTTTTGCTAATTCAGCAGTTCGATTTTAAAGTAAAAGAAATGTACGATAACCTTTGAAGACACATGCAGTAGTATTACATGTATTAAAGAATAAAAAAAATACTTTTAATTCTTTCAAAATACACTAGAAATTGACAAACTAACTCTCGGCAACAAGAAATAAGCCGTCGACTGGGCATCTTGAACTGTAATCTTTAAAAAAATGTTTTAAGTCTTCGTATGCTTCTTTAACATCTCTAAACTTACCACAAACTAAACGATTTACTTGAAAAGAACTTTTAATAAAAGAAATAGTGGAATTAAATAAAAACAAACGTTGAAAATTAAGGAAACCCGAGTAAACAGTAAAAAGCAGATGCCCAATCTCAACGGCTCGTTATTCTCTGTTATAATTATTAAGGTTGCATTGTAGTAAACATTTTTAAAGCTATACTGAACAAAATATGGACGTACACTACCGCTCAAAAGTGTTTAGGCACACCTGTTTTCATGGATTATTCATATAGTATTATGTTTACCAAAAAAACATAATAAAATGAAATACGTATTTAAAATGTAGTTCAGTAAGATAAACACCTTTTATATCGCATAACGTTTACTATCATTTACCTGCACTTGGTCGGACTACCATAAACTGTTTATTGCGGTGCAATTACAATAACAATCCCTCTGAATTTACTGGGTACATTTAGTCATCTGTTAGATTGTAGGTAATAATGTTTAAATTACCTTCCTAGAAGATTATAGTGAAATCTGTAACCTATGGTCAGTTGCAGTGTGGTATTTACTCTATTCACGTCGTGAGCGAAATATGCTGTGACAATTTTTTAAAATGCCTCCGCGAAGAGAAATTAGTACGGAAACACGTGCGCTTATAATAGCTTACCATAAAAGTGGCATCTGTAATCGACAAATTGTCAAAAAAAATGAAAATACACCACGCTACGGTTGACTATAACGTAAAAAAATATCGGGAAACTGGCAGTTTTCTTAATAAAAGACGGAATGGAAGGCCAAAAGCGACATCTGCAGATGATCGCAGAATAGTGGTTACCACCAAGTTAAATAGATGCAAAACAGCCCTAGAAATCACCGCAGAATTAAGTGTTGGTCGCCAAAAACTAGCCAGTGTTTCTACAGTCAAACATCGCCTACAGAAAGCCGGGCTCCATGGACGTATTGCGATGAAAAAGCCATTACTACGCAAACAAAACAAGCAAAAGCGACTTAAATGGGCTCGCGAACACCAACACTGGACCATAGAAGAGTGGAACAACGTCCTATGAACGGATGAGTCCAAATTTGAGCTGTTCGGAACCCGAAGACGCATATTCGTAAGAAGATCTGTGGGTGGGCGTGCCAGAGAAGAGTGTATTGCTGCTACCGTGAAGTATAGTGGAGGTTCTATTATCATTTGGGGCTGTTTTGCGGGCACTAGTGTAGGGGGCATTGTTAAAATTGGCGGTATATTAAAAAAAAAGAAGGCTACCGCGAAATTTTGGAGAACCACGCAATACCTTCCGGAATTCGACTTTTGGCTTAAAATTTTATCTTCCAGCAAGATAAACATTCCTCTAAATTATGTAAAGTTTCGTGGTTTTTACTGTAGTTTGGGCGCCCGAAACGGCTATACTTCAGGTAACATTTTTCGAAACCCGAAAGGGAAATGCCCAAAACGGGAAATAGAAATAACAAGTTAAAAACGGTTCTAATATTGGTATTACAATTTTGATAACACAACAAATTGTATATTTCGTACACTGCCAATGAAATTTTTGAAAACATTTAATTTATTCCAAAAATTCTACCGGTAATAATAATAACTAATGAATAGTGACGAACTGTATTAGTTGTGTTTGTATATGAAAAGCACGAATTCGTACCATTCGGAACAAATTATCAATATCTAACACTCAAAGTGATAATATCCACGCAATAAAAATAAAGTAAAAGTTTTTCAGCACGCGAAATTGTTGAAATTTTAAATAGTTTACCATAAAGTAACGGGTTTTTAAATAATGAAATACAACAAAAGGTATTATACATAAACATAAATAGCAAAATCATGAGATTCTTCCCAACACGACAAATTGCACACCTCTTTTAATATCGTTACATAACACGTTATTCAATCGAACTCCGTGTGTGTGTACAATGTACGTATATTTGAATAGGAACACAATATAACTCGACAGTGTGAACAAGAATTTTTATCAATTTATAACGTGGTGCTAATAGGCAATCGGTTTTGTAAAATTGAGCGTTGTCATATGGAGTCCAAGTCTGACAAATTTGTCTAATGGGCTCTAATCTGCATTTGTAAATTTAATTTAAAAAATGTTTAGTCCACGGTCGAAGTGTGAGATGCTGTCCAATATATACCCAGCGAAATTTCTATATGTCCATGAGAATTTTTAAACAGAATCCTAGGTTTTCTTAATATCCTCAGTAAATTATCCATCGAACTTAATGCCGAACTACAAAGAAACAGAAATGCAAGAGGAAATAACATAAAAAAAATTATTACATTCTCTACAGAGAATATTTACAATAATGGTAACTGAAAACAGCGAAATTTTTATAGGTCCATTGTTACAAAATGAATAGATAAAATAAATACATAAAAAAATTAATGATTCTTTCTAAACTTAGTAGTACTCAAAATAACTAACCAAATATCCGGGTCTTCATATTGCCTCTCAATTTGGTCAATGTTGAAATAGAAATATCAACACCTCGTAATCACAAATGTAAGTTCTTTCACGCTATCGTATTCTTTATTGTTGGTAGTCTCGGGAAAGTGAGGCCAGTTACAGTGTAGTGCAGAGAACGACGTGGAGGGGCCGAGCGGCCGTATCAAAACGAGTGTTCAGTAACGCATACCTACTCGCATCATTTATGATCGTGACGTTTATGAGTGAGCATGGACGATGCGGACGCAGGAATGTTTACACATAAAATGATGATAAAAAATATATGAACTGAAACACTTACTGTTTTAAGAAGTTCTCACGCAATTACAAAATGGGTGGCGTCTATTAAATATTAGAATCATTAAATATGTTACCACACTTGTTTCAGTCAAATGAGTACGGCGTGCGGGATAAATATTTTTTAATGATGAAAACGACCATTCCACATCGAGTGGTGTTATATTTGTAAATTTAAAGTAATCCTTGTGATAACTTAATATGGATCTTTCGACGCACCTTCACAAATTTGTCTTAGTATGAAAAAATCTAAATCCTTGTCAATAATACTTTCAAATTTTCGTATTACACTTTCATTTTTTTCGCCTTCCGCCATAAGTAGGTGTCAGTGAACAATTTCAACAGAATCCACAAACCACATCAAAACATTTTGTCATTTTTCATTCTCTCCACTAGTCCATAGCACTTCTTGCAGATACTTTCCAAATCACCTTTTACCTGACTATCTATATACTATACTATACTTCCATTGTAGGTACCATCACATTCACCACAGAATATTTTTGCCGATCGGCTGTTTCATCCACACATAACCACAATTTTTTATCTTTCAATTCTGCTTTAAATCTTTTTTGAACATAGTCACAAACGGATGGCATAAAGTTTCTTAATGATATCTGACATGGTGATGTATAATCCGAATACTTGTTTAAAAGGAGGCAAATGCTTGTTGGTCTAGTAAAGTGATTGGTGCATTACATAGAATAAAACTAACACCTATATTAAACACTAATTGTTCGCTGTATCGTTTGCCACGGATTGCAGAACAGTGTTCATACTTCCACATGCCGGTACACGTCAAGTAGGTGTCGCACTTTACATATTTAATTCTATCGCTTTCGTATTCTAAATCCGGCACACTCGCCGCACTGTTTTCTAGTTTATTCGAAATACGCCGTTTCCAAAACGTACTTAAATGCGACATTTTCTAAGTATGTGTGTACTGACAAGCACTCACAACAACCAGTCGAATAATACTGAACAAGCGTGCTTTGATACGGGTACTGAATTCTCCGTGCCGCGCTCTTCATCCATCCACGTTGTTCTCAGCACGGCACTGACTCTTGCCCCTTTTTTTCCGAGACTATTCCCAGCTCATACCGTTGCCAAATGTTCACTATTTTCTAATATAGTCATGTAATCATTAACATACACATAAACAGGGAACTAAATTATTGGCTGAAGTAAAATCTAAGTAACGGATTCCTGTAGAATTACATGCATATGATTCATAGAGCAGTACACGTAATACATGTGAAGAGAATACAATGTCTATTGTAAATACAGAACGTGGGAGTAAACGTTGTATAAATATACAAATGATTTGCTTTTTGGCTATACTTTGATGTGGGTACCCAGTAATCTTCCTTAGATTGTTTGTTTAAATTGTGAAACAATTGCCTAATATGGTAATCTCGATATGTAATCAACTTGATGAAATATTTGTTCTTTATAAACATTATCATCCGAATTAGGATAGCACTAATAATTTTAAGAGAATGTTCTGTGTAACTGTAAAAGGTTGTTCCGACGTACATGCACTATTGTCCAGAAGTTTGGAACGAGCAACGGATTTTACAAAAATTCACAGATAGAAAGTAAATTAATTCATACATAATAATATTTATGCATTATTTAGCTCGTAAATTTATTATTGTCAGTATGAACTTGGACTTTGATAACCGCTGCACAAATTTTAGGCATTCTTCGAAGAAATTTTTCGAAACAGTCGACGTCAATTTGTTGCTATGCGTTCTGTAAAAATTCTCATAGGTGTTGAGTGTTCTAAGGTTGTCGCTGTTTAGCCCTTCGATCAAGCTTATCCCATAGGAGCTATATGGAAGATGAATCCGGACTTTGAGGAGGCCAAACCATTAATTTTAGTTCATTTCTTGCTGCCTTTTCATCTTAAAAGGTTTTACAGATTCGAACCGCCAACTCAGAATATAGTTCGAAGGTTAATTCCTCAGCTTCAGGTACCAATTCATGGATTGACAAGAAGTTGATTAAAGATTTGCACTCGTTGCTGTACTTGGCCAAATTCCCGTGACAATTATCGCGTACTAGTCCCAATTCTCTGGCAAAGAACCTCTTGAACAACAATAGAAGGTCTTCTGGAAAGTGGTTCTTCTCGAAAATCTGTTTGACCATTCTTCAGTTTGCTGACACGAGTTTTGGCCGATCTTGATCTTCAACTTTATAGAGTGAGCAGCAACAACGGCATTTCTACCCAATTTCCAGTGATGTAAAATTACCAAAATCTCTTTATATTGAGCATTTTGAGTCTACAAAGAGACACTCTTAAACAACAATTATTGACAGTAGACGTCTGAAATTTTGACAGTTGCCATAAAAAAGGTTACCCTTGCCGACCAATGAATTCACTTCAACCTTCGTGCGCCATCTCTTGCTGATTCCGGAAACATTTCAGGTCGCCCTCTTATATAATAATTATATATAATGTAACTATATACATGATACACAATTTTTTGTGTTTGATTGTTTATTGGTTTTCTAGCACCCACTAAAGGCATGTTTATGTTACGTCTATGGCTAACGTATTGCGTAATCAAGTGATCATCTACATTCTTCAACTATTCCTTGGATATCCCCCTCCCTCCTCTTCCACACATACTCAGCAGTTTTCACTGTGGCAACTGTATACACCTACATATACCTACCTAATTAGAATTTATTTAGAGAATTTATTTATACTTCTAAATTTACTTTGGCATTTAATCTCTTAAATTTTGTCAAAAAGATTTTTTTTCGTTGCTATATTTAGAATACAGAAACAATTTTTTACTCTTGTGGGGATTTCTTATCTAATGTAAACCGTAAAATTTCTGAAAATTAAACGTTCACATATGCATACGTATCTGTGCTTACTTTAACGTTTGGCGTCGCGAAAAGTAAATACCGCAATAACATATCGCGATTCCTAACAGCTTTAGTAAAAAAGCGTATTCGCTGCTAAAAATAAGTTTCTCGGTATAGCGAATCCCCCCGTATAAGTAAACAGATCAGACCTTCGAATCACGAACGCTTCAGATCGGAGTTCAATTAAACTATTTATGTTGGCGAAGTATGTATGCCTCGGCCAATATAGGTAACGTTCGCATAAGTAAACAAATACGCGCATTCATTGATGAAACTTTCGATTCGTTTTTAGATCGTGCTGATGTTTGAATTGTTGAATGCATTTTTGGAATATTTCGAATTCTATTAACCCGTTAAGGACCAAGTTCTAAACAGAAAGAAAAGGAGGAATCTTTTAGTGAAAACATAGAATTACAGTAAAACTCGCTTATAACGTACTCGTCAGGACTATACAAAACAGTGCGTTGAAAAAAATATAACCAAAGATTATGTATGTACTATCAAAATGTATTTTTATTTATAAAATAATAAAAAGACACTCAATAATAATAATAACAGGTAATAAGCAAATACATAAAAAATCAATTAGTTAAAAAGTCGGTAACATGAGCAATAGATTCTAAGAAATGTTCAATACCTACTGCATTATTTAAAATTATATTGGTAGTACATTCTTCAGTTTTTAATATCGTGTAACTGTCCTTATTCCGGTAAGCGCATCTTTATAACTAGATTTTACAATTTCAGCTGCCCCTTATTTTCTCTTCAACTGATAATGCTTAGTAGAAGTACTTATCTTTAATACGTAAAGTTGCAGTTAATAACCTATCGAAACAAATGTCTCTAACTTCAACGAACGATAACTGCAACTCGTTTGAAGAAAAATAAGAAATTCCCTTTAGTACATTATATTATACGCCCCACCTAGGCTGTATGTGGAACATCAAACTGACTTATGTAGAACCAAAGAGAACTACTCAAGTGTCGATTTTTGTCACACAATCAAGTTAATATATTCTTAGAGAATTGTTTGTTGGTTAGTTTTACATCCATTTCCTTTCTTTAATCTGGTTAAACACTATTTCGCCTTGATTGATTGAACAAAACTGACCTGGATAAAATTGATACCACGTCGAAGGTCATTGTTGTCCTCAAGAATGATTGGTAAGCTTATGACATTTGCTTGTCCGGTTTTTGCACCAACACTTAAAACAATAAAGTTCTTGTAGTAATAAGTACCTTGCAAAGTTGTTACAGTCTACAAATAATACATTCAAAGATCTGATTTCCTATTATGGCAGGCTTTATAGAAGCTTTACCCCAGAGTTAATTTTAGTTTTAGATTAGGGACTGTTGACAAGTTTCATTCAACTTTTAAGTAATATAAATAGTGCTGCAATTGGTGTGATAACGTCTCTTGCAAACTGCTCAAATATTGCAATCCCTTTATAGATCGCTGTATTACACATATATACTTAACTGTTGTATTGAGCGTTTCTATTTCCCTAATCCTTAGAAGACAGCTTGGGTTGCCCTTGTCGAAGATATCTAATCCTGATACTTTTTCTGATTTACGAATCATCAGTATATTGCCAATATTATCTAAAATGCTGGAAAAAGTTCTTTATAAACAAATTTATGACTTCTTCAGTACTAATACTTATTAGTAAACTAGAAAAGTAATTACTTTTCTAGTTTTCAAGCAGGTTTTAGAAAAGGTTTCAACACTGCGTGTGCACTTGCTAGTGTTTTGAATAATATTATGCTATTTTTGAACAAGAGTCTATGCAATGTGCTAATATTACTTGACTATTCCAAAGCTTTTGACACGATCTGCCATGAATTGTTTATTGCTAAGTGCAGTTATTCTGGGTTTTCTAAGGAATCACAATTGCTTCTGCACCCATTCATATCAGGAAGAGCGCAGACAATATGTTATGACAGAATTATACGATAATACTCAATTAGGATTTATCGAACATGTTACGTGTTTTTTAAAAAAGTCTTACACTTCTTCAAAGCTGCTGCACGCCAACGCCCTTTCTGAATTCTAGCCTAAAGTTGCGGCTTTGCGAGTCATTAATTTTATCAGTATTTAATTATTGCGATTTTATTTATGGTCCATGTTTGCTGTTTCATGATAAGCACTGAATAGAAAAGCTTCAAAACTTTTATTGCAAATACGATCATGTGTCTGAAAGCACTAAGAACTTGAAATAGCTAAATAAAATTTCATATATTGTTGTAAATTACTTTTTTCTATATCAAGCCGAGAATTTATGGCACCTACCTCGTATTTATGATTGCTGTTTGTTTATTTTTTTAAGCTTTTATTTACTATGTATTATTAACTTAATTCCTAACGCACGAGAAAGTATTACCGAATCAAACCGGAAATAAAAGCATTTTCTACCTTAATTATTTAAAAAGCCATATCTGCTTTTTTTAACTTTCATTAATATGTAGATATTTAAAGAAACACTCCCTCCTTACGTAACTTTGTAAGAAGCCTCTAGATTGTTTAACAATTAGCTTAAAACCGTTTCTCTTTTGTTTTCTAGCCTGTAATTTAAGATAGGAAAGTGTTAAAAGGAATTAGAGCGTTATATGTCTTCACCTTTTCGCACATCTTACACATATATATGTAAATGAAAAATAAACGTTTAAACGGACAGCTTTCAAAAGTTTTAATAGTAGGTTGGCTAATTGAAAGCGGCTAGCGTGCTATAATTAAATTTGAGGAATTTCTAAATTAATTAAACACTTTTTACGGCTACATAAAACCCACACGTTCAGAATCTTCGTTATTCACGAAGATGGTTGTCCTAGAATATCATTAGCGGTGGATTATTAAGAGAATTTTTATCTTCGAATTACTTACATCCTGTTTTTTTGATTCAACGTTGAACAGCTCACTAATATCTATGACGTTTACGTTAAGTATTATTTGATTATGAGAATGCAGAGTGTTGTTTTGGGATAATAATTTGGAGTTTCCTGTTTTTGAATCGTATTTCGTTGAGATTAAATTATAGCTTGCTCACGCTCATGTATAATTTGTATAAAAAATTGGCTAAACATTCGATTTCCGCTTAAATCACGTCAAATATTGTTACAGCTGACCGAATTGAATGTTGAACTTATACAAGAACGGTATAAAACGAGGTTGATCGATAATATAAGTAGACTTACGCCGCATCCATTTTTTTTAAGTTGTATGCCTGTAAAATATGTAACTTTATTTTTCTCATCTCTAACTTATAAATTATCCAAAAGAATTATTAAAGAAACTACACAATTTTCGGTTAAATTCATAATAAAAAAATTACTAGATCTAGTTAATAAAATGGAAAATATAAAACTGACTTATTCCAAGTATCCTAACAGATGATGCTATTAGTTAAAAAGACTGTTAAGACTTTTTTATATGTAGAATTTCTTTGTATTTATTTTATAGATAGCGTTGGGTTCGATACCTAACCAGTAGTGCAGATATGCTATTAACAGATAGTAATTAATAGACAGTACAAGACACATAGTCAAAACAAGTACGTGCTTGTTAGTTGTACAATATTAGTAATTAAATTTACATATAGTATTTGTTAAGCATCATTAAACTACCGTCCGCTTAAAATTGAAACAACATCTCAGAAACTATGAATTTCTTTGAAATCTGTTCAGGGCAAAATTACTTTGAATTTAATAGCAAGATATACAGTTGTAACGGTGGCTTGATAATGGGTAGCCCTCTTAGCCCAATTTTATCAGAGATCAACAAAAAATCGAAGTTACCCAAAATACGTTAAAATCTATACGCAAATGAAGATTTTGACGTGTAGATTATAGAAAAAATTTGTCACTCTGAACTTTTACTAGGTTAAAAGATACAGCACTAAGTAACGTCATTTTTGACATATGGCGTAAGGTTTCTGAATCAAGTACAGTCACACAAAGCAAATTCCATCCACTGGACTTTAAAATTGCGTCCTGCGCTTCCAGGAGTATTGATATCGTGATTTTGAATCCAAGAGTGATCATATTTTGACAATTTTTCGAAGGGGTACCCAAAATGCGTTAAAAGCTATATACAAATGAAGATTTCGACTTGTAGATTATAGAGAAATAATTTTTCACTCTGAGCTTTTAATAGCACTATTACGAAGAAGTAACGTCATTTTTATCGTGTGGATTATAGAAAAAAAAATTCTGGGGAATATTTGGTTATATTCTTTTATAACGTACTTCTTTTTTTGTTTTGTATGGTCCCGACGTTATAAGCGAGCGTTACTGTAGATATATTTAAGTATACATAAAATCTGTTATATTTAGTAAATACATATGTTGTATTAAATGTAGATATTTTTAAAATTATAATTCCTCATTAAATTCCAACCGAAGCATTTAATTGCAAAATGCAGCAGCCTACAATCTATTTTACTTTCATATAAATAATCAAATTCCGTGGTATAAGGTTTGGTAATCTGCGTTAGAATCAATCTTTTTATATTCTAAGTTCTGATTTATCACCTGTTCTGTGGCATAACTCAACTGACTTCTTCGATATTTATGTATAAGTATTTTTTATTTGTTTACATAAAGAATTACACGTGCCCCACCGTTCCATTAGCTGCGGATCTGACAGAACCTTCAACTCACATCGACCCATATCCGAAACAGGAACAGTCGCATGTTGTGATTTATAAATAAGCCCATGCGTTTCTGCTAGAGAGATGTTGAATAGTTAATAGCGCTGATTAGAATATTAATACGGGCTGTGCTGCGTCAATCGTTCATAAAAGAGAAATTTAACCTCCTTACGGGACGCGATTAGAATTTTAAGTGGACCGCTTGACGATGAAAAGAATCCATGTTATTATTATTATTTTGATAGGCTTATCACACGAGTCTGCTCATTGTTTACATTTTATATCTGGTTGGTGGGGGATGACTAACGTTCGGTGAATTATACGTAAAAATTTTCTCCAAAATTATGTCTAATGAACTAGCCAGATGATTGTTCTATGATGTTCTATATTTGTTTTCTTTAATCTTTTTGCTTGATAATCACTTTACAGTTCCTATTTGACATTTCTGACCTATAATTCAGTTCCGGAACTAAATTCAAATTTACTGCTTATTACTACTTGTCTTCACTTCTAGCTTTATTCCAGTCGTATCTTTTTGATAGAATAGTTTGTGGCATGTATGAGCGTTGTATCTGATTACTTCACGCCTACCTCTGGTGTTCCTCAGGGAAGTAACCTGGGTTCACTTGTGTTCCTGATATTTATCAATGATTTGTGTTTTTAAAACAAAGGGATAATCATGTTCCAATTAGCGGTGAATTAATTAAAGAGAGCCAGTGATGGCTGGCTAAAAAGATTTAAAAGGAGGTATGGAATTCGACTGCTGTCGATATCTGGTGAAAAATTATCAGCACCATCACAACTAGTGTAACCGTTTAAGGAAAAGTTAATGAACAAAATCGAAGAGCTACATTTAAATGAGGAGCAAATATACAATGCAGATGAAGCCAGTCTCTATTGGAAATTATTACCTACGAAGACTTATGTTGTATCACATGAAAAAGCTGCTCCGGGTAGAAAGGCGGAAAGACAACGCATATCTTTTCTAGCGTGCACTAATGCTAGTGGTACACATAAAATAAGGCCATTAGTAACAGGAAAGGCAAAAAATCCACGTTTATTTAGAAATTTTAAGAGTCCCGTTGATTATAGCTGTTCAAAATCCGCTTGGATGACCAAACAATTAAGAAACAGCGATGGCTTAATTTTTGTTATGTTCATGCCGCTCAACGTAACTCCACTTATACAACCGATGGAGTAAAATGCAATCTCACAATTTTATGATTTTGAAACCTGATCTGCAACAAAGCAATCTGAGCCTTTAACGCAGATAATCAAAGTTTGTAATCATTTAGAATGAAATTTGCAATCGCACTTAGAATATTTACATTTTGTATAATTTGAATTTAATAAAGTAAATACATAAGATAAGATATGTATCGTGTACATACATATATAATAAACTTATCGTACAACTAATATTTAGTAAAAACCAATATTGAATGGTTTGACTGGCGTATATAATAATTGTTTGCTTTTTTACGAAAGTTCAGACGGTAAAATACATTATTGAGAATTAAACAGGATTTATCACGCATATCCGCGCTAAATTGTATATTTCTTATCGATCGTTGGAGCCTTATTCGGACGTATTTTGATAAATATATATTTTTATAATCACATACACTATCGCTTATAATAGTAAGGCAAACAAATGCACTAAACTGTGTAGGAAAACTTCAAAGTTTTTTCAATATCAAACTGACTTCCTAGATAATTTAGGCAAGATGTATAAATTTTTGTTGTTACCAGCCTATTCAAAACGTTTGAGTTTAAACAAAAATTACAGATTTTCTGAAACAAGTATTTCTCTATTACACATACACACATACATTCGTACATATATACGTTATATACTATATATTTTAGTTTACGGAACAATAGATAAAACAAGATACACAATGCATTACTCAGGACAACATGGTGTCACTTCTATTGTTATGTGTAAAGTTAGAGATAAAGTAATAGAATTTAAACCAATAAATGAAAGAATGGCATATACAGCTCCGGGCAAATGTTATATGCACCCTAATCAAACATGTTTTGTGCAGCAGGTAGCGCTTCTTAGGAGAAAGGTACTGCGAACCTATACCTGGTCGTTATCTAAAGTAGAAGTTCCTAGAAAATATAAATTACGAAGCTATATAAGACAGAAATTAAAATTTTTAGGTTGAGTAATATATTGTGGGTAGAGAAAGAAACGTCGTATGTCGGTTTCAAAATTTCATTTAGAGTGCGGACCTTCTTTTGTTTGTGTATACACAATATGCAAAAAAAGCCCCAAATATCTGAGGCTTTACGAGGCCAGATAATTTTATTGCACAAACAAAGATTGTCACAAATAAAAATTGCTAAGACAATAAAATGTTCGCGTTGTGCAGTGCAAAACACAATTAGCCGCTACCAAATACCGGAGAGTATCATAATCTACCCAAGAGCGGTAGGAAACGTGTAACGACTGTGCGAGAAGAACGATTGATAGAGCGTATCGCGCTCCGGGATAGGCACAAATCCGCGATAGCGATTTCTGCAGAGCTCCGCGCTCAACGAGACGCACCAATCTCCGTGCATACGGTAAGAAGAAGGTTAACTGCGGTGAATTTACGTGCCCGGAAACCACGACACAAGCCTTTGCTGACCGAGCTACACCGCAAGCAACGCTTTACGTGGGCAAAGAAGTAGCGACATTGGACTGTAGATGACTGGGCCAAAATACTTTGGTCCGATGAATCTAATATAGATGTAAGTGCTTAAAAATATTTCATAATCCTTGCAATATAAACAATTGAACTCAGCGCCCCTACTTTTCGCAGCTGTATAAGATTGGATATGAAACCGTATAATTGAACATATATGCTCCTACAGAAAACGCTGAAGAACAGGATAAGGATGGCTTTTATGGTAAACTTGAAATGGAATATGAAAAAATAGTGAAAGAGGATACAATTGTGATCTTAGAAGGTTTCAACGCGCAAATAGGAAAGGAGGAATACTTGAGGCATATAGCGGGTAAACAAACAATACACGAGAAGACGAATAACAACGGCGTACGGTTGTTGAATCTAGCAGGAAGAATAGACATGGTAATAAGTAGTACCATGTACAGACATCCAGCATTGCGTAAAGTTACTTGGATGGCGCTGGACCAAGAAACATGTACACAGATAGACCACGTCCTAATATCAAGAAGAAGGAAAATAGTAATAAGTGAACCACTACCGGAATTAGACCGCGTCATGATGAGATATAAAAATAAAATAAGAATAAGAGCAAAACGAAATAAAAAGAAAAAGAGGAGATGAAAAAAGAAAAGGTGAAATAAAAAGAAAGAGAAGGGAGACGAAAAAAGAAAAAGAAAGAACGAGAAAAGAAAGAAAATAAAGAGAAAAGAAAAAGGAAAAAAAGAAGGAAAGAAAAAATGAAAGGTGGGATCTCACCTTTCTCTTCTGCTTTATTTTTCTTTCTTTTTCTCTTTTCTTTTCCCTTTTTCTTCTTTTTTGTTTTTTCTTTTTTCTTCTTTTTTTTCCTTCTTTTTCTTTCTTTCTTTTTCTTTTTCTTTCTTCTTGCTGCTTCTTCTTACGCTTATTTCATTTTTATATATCTCATCATAACACGGTCCCATTCCAGAAACAGTTCGCTTATTACTGACTCTGGCCGTGGAAGCTTGCATATTCATTTCAAGAAAGAGAGCAAATATATGGGACGTCAGAACACACAGAGGGACCTGCGCTGACTCAGACCACTTTCTGGTAGTTTCATCGATGATACAAAACGTAGGAAAAAACATAAAAAATCACTAAGGAGTGGGATATCAAAAAATTAGAAAACCCCAATGTAAAAAGGAAGTATAGTATAAATGGATTATTGGAAAGACAAAGTATTAACACAGCAGTCCAATTCCATACCTCCTTTTAAATCTTTTTAGCCAGCCAGCACTGGCTACAAAATTTTCGGTCTCTTTTAGGTTTTCATTCAATAATTTTGCTCTCTCTTAAATTAATTTACCGCTAAGTGGAACATGATTATCCCTTTGTTTTAATAACTATTTATACAGACGATTTTCCATTCTAGGTGCTTGGGCATTTTCCGATTTCCCGGGCCTCCGTATGTATCTGACACACGTTGTAAAAGTTGTGACTTGAATCGCTTCATTTTACAGATTGCGGCTTTAGATACTCCATATTTTTTTGCCAATTAAGTCACCCCCGCACCTTTTTTAAGCTCGTCAATGATTTTCACTTTGTTACTTAATTTAAAATGTTATTTTATTTTACTTCACGAAAGGCAAGAGAGTCTAAAAACGTTTACGTAAACATTCTTTTGTTCGATTCAATTACGCACGTGCAAGCTTGTTTACATTACCGGGTGTTCCATTTGATTCTATAGTAATAATTTTCTGTTTACATGACCGCGACGTTTCCACTAGTGGGTATTTACATGAGCGAGCGTTTACTGTATATACATATGTATTGATTTTTTGAAGTGGTGGATACATTTAAATACTTAAAGGTAACTATTACAAGTGATGGTAGCAGAGATGCAGAGATAAGGGAAAGAGTGTGGAATATAAACAAAACCTGTATTAATATTAAGATTGGCAACACTGCAATTACTTATGAAAATTACTACAACAGTCAGCGATGAAGAATAAATCATACAGACAACAAAAAAGCTCGTGCTACAATACCAAAATGTGACTTAACTTCTTCGAATACAATTAGACTACTAGATATTAGTTTTTTTTTAATATTTCCCCGAAAGTTTCCCATCCAAAATAAGAGTCCTACCGTTCATAGACGGCGATATAGGTAGATAAAGGTGTGAGAACCATTAACCGGCAAACCTATATTTTATCACAATGTTTAAATGTTTGTCCGACAAGGAATTACATTGCTAATCAGTTGAACTCACTAGATTAGATTAATATTTACGTCGGTCTCCTTCGCCAGCGCAGTTCGTGCTGTAAGAAACTATTGTGGAAATCGTTTTTGACGGTTCAGTTATGTGCATAGTGAAAGTGTAGAAGTCGATTTTCGAAAGTCTTCGAAAGAAGTGCAGGATATGTTTTCCGCTAGAAATTGAAGTGCAGCTGTGAATCAAGGTTTTTTTTTCGGATATTCTAACTGTACGATGGTATCGCTAAAAAGTCTAAACGAATACTTTACCGAGTTTATCAACGATGTATTTATCGCTAAAAGGTATTTTTTTTTGTTTATACGACTCGCATTTTTAACCTTACTTTTTTCTTAAGTATAACGTAGCCAGATAGTAAACAAATTTACCATAATAATTTGCTAAAGATTGACATGTTGAATGAGATGTATGCATATTTTACGTTAATATCTTACATACAATTGTGATGATATATATATATATATACATATATATATATATACACACACACTATGTCTATTTTATGTTTTTACCTACGTCATTGGTAAGACAATCTAGTCACTTGACGATCTTTCTCTAGTACTGTTGCTGAAAAAAGAAGCAAGATTTTTCGAATGAATAGATTGTTTTAACTTATACGACAAAGCAATGACGTAGGTAAAAACATAAAATAGACGAAGTGTATATATATTAAGCTGTATTAAATGAGATTGCTAAATTCGCACTCCTCCTTAATTTTTTTTAGAATTTTGGTAATTTGAAAGCCACACCGGAACAATAACAAAATCGCAGAAATTTTTGGGCGGATAACGATTACTAAAAATTGATGCCATCTTTTCGACGTTTTTCACGACAAATAATTTTTCAACGATTTCAAAGTTATTAAAGATTTGAAATTTGTGTTATTTTAAAAGATCGGTAATTTAACATTTTTTGATGTTTTTGATTTGAACTCTTTACTATTTGACGATAGTCTTTTAATGGCGAAAATAAAAGAAATCGACAACACATACAAAAAAGAACTGGAAATCGAGAAAAAGATGGGCTACGGGCAAAAGAATACGAAAAAGTTATAAATAGGGAACTTCAGGGAAAATACAAAGAAATGAGTACAGAAAAATTATGGATACTGTTTACATAACTCTTATAGATACAGTTAGGATCATATGTGCCACAACTAAGATAAATAACTATAAAAGACAAACTTCATGGTGATCTAAGGAAATTATGAACCTACTGTAAATAAAAAGGGTCTTATTTAAATAGTAAAAACGAAGAAAGGTATGAAATATACAAAGAACAATGAAAAAAAGTCAAGATCGAAGTATTGAAAGCGAAACAAAAATCATGGAAAGAATTCGTACTAAAATTAGAAAAATATAGTAAAGAAAACAAACAATTGTCTTTTAAAGTACTCAAAAATATGGGAAATAACAGAAATTCTCACATTTGTATATGAAACCTGGGTACTCAATCGTCAAGAAAAAGTAAAATCCAAACCCCAGGGATGAAATATTTAAGAAGAGTGAAAAATGTAACTAGAAGAGACAGTCTTGACGTAGTATTGTTGATGATGGATTCTCATAATAACTAGGGTTGTTGTTTGGGCTATTTCCATCGTTCGTGGAACTTATGTGGTCCGACGTTTCGGCAGTCTGTCTACCACCGTTTTCAGTGGCGCCCTGAGAAGGCCAGAGCAATCATGCTTCGATGTTTTTTTTTTGTCTGGCGTATTTGTCTTCCCCACTTTTTATTAGCGAAAATTGTCGTGACTGGGGATCGAACTCGATTATTTTTTCTTGATTTATAAATTCCACCTGACTTTAACCACTAACCTCCATATTAGCTTAGTTATACAGAATATATATATATACAGCTATATACAGAATCAGTAGAAAGTTATGTCGAATAAAGACGATTACCATGTGGGGACATCTACAAATGATGAACAATACAATTCCGGTTAAACAGGTCTGGAAAGTAAAGATACAGTAGAAAAGAACAAACAGGGAATTAAAAGGAAGCTTGAATAAAGAAATAGGCAAAATTTTAGATAAGAAAGGAAATACTTGGGATGAAGCTCAGAAAATCTCAAAGAACAGAAAGGACAAGGACTGAAAATATTTATACTCTTTGGACATTATAAAATTCTCAAAATTTTTGATATTTTGAAATTGTTGAAATAATGAGCCATTTTTTATTCCGGCCATATTTGAAATTTTTGATATTTTCGACATTTTTAAAGTTTGCTTTTGAAAATTCCGAAATGTCCGAAATTCTTTGAATATTTGAAATTGTTAATCTTTTTAACATTTTTGAAAATATTGAAGTTTATATTTTTGAAAAGCTTGTTTTTTCTTAATTTGCCAACTTTCTGAAATATTACTTAAAATTGTTGTACTTTTTTATATTTTTGAAAATTAAAATTTTTGGTATTCTTTAAATTGTTAAAATCATAATTTCGTTTCGTTTAACTTAATTTCTAAAATATTGGTATTTTCGGGATTTGTCACATTAAAATTCTTGAAATTCCTTTTTAATGCTAGAACTTTCTGAAATTTTTCGAGTTGTTTGTATTTTTGAAATTACGGAAATAGTTTAACGTTTCCATCGTTTTTGAAATTGTCCTTATTCGACAGTTTTGACGATTTTTAAATTTTTAATGTTTGGAATTATTAATTTGAAAATTTGAAGAAATAATTTAATTTTTGTGATTTTGGTAATTTTTGACATTTTTGAAGTTATGAACTCTTATCAGTCCTTGCAATCGTTGTGATCTTTGAAATATTTTAAACGTATTTTTCATATTTGACATTTATGGTTTTACATTTTGGTAATTTTTGAATTCCCATTTAATTTTTGATATTTTCAAACTGATTTTTTTTTAATTTTTTAGTAGTTCTGAAATTACTGGAATAATTTGATGTCAGTCATTTTTCGACAATATTGGAGATTTTGGAATTTTTATTGTTTCAAATTTTTGTCATTTTTTAAATATGTGTAGGTTTTGATGTTTTTTTGTAATTTTTGATTTGAAATTTTTGATAACTGACAAAGTAAGTCTTATCATTACCGCACGTCTCTGGTAATAAGGTAAAACTATCTTCTACCATAAGTGGCCTGACATGCTACGTATGAACTAAAAATACTAGAAGATATTATAACAGTGGGCTAAAATCGTTTAAAAATTTAAAAATACAACACCCAGTACATATCATGATTAGGAGCAATATTTTATCGAAGTGTTTTAGGTTAAATCGTCATATCTTGACTCAAACCTTCTGGAATTACTGTACGGTCAATTATTAATGTAACATAGTGTATATACAAATTAAGCTTTTAACACGTGGATTGCTGAAAAATTATTCTTTACTGCCAAACTTATTTTTCTATAAAATCCATATAGTCTCAAAAAAGTTCGCAAAAAAGAAAACTACAAAATATTTTAGGAATATATAAATATAGGCGACACACACATTTTATTTATTTATTTTCACCCGAGACCATTCATAATGGTACGTCGGTTATGGGTATATATATTAACGTTTTCCAATTCTGTACATGATAAATACATTTAGCAGCATTTCGACAATTTGAGGGTATCTATATTTGCCTTTCTAATTATGTCATGCCGTACCTCGTCTATTAGTTCAACTGTCAATCATATTGTACTGCAATGCTCGCACACAACGTGTACTATTCATCTAACTCGTTATTGATATATCCTCATTTTAACTTAAAAATGCTCGCAGTGGAACGATAGGGCCTGTCGTGTTAGACAGCAGCGATATTTAATACTCGCTACATTCATTTTAAATCACTGATATCTCGTACAAATTAAACTATAAATGCTGTAAGACCTTCTAAATATAGTATTCATTCGTATCATTATGTGAAAGTATAATGCCACAATTATAACTTTCATTAATGAAGTAATTCGATAACATAATTGCTTTGAAATGAACCTGTGTAATATTTTATTTTTTGTTTTCTTATTCTATGCTTATTAATACAAAAACATTAATTAGTAGTACCGTTAATAAAACCAGTGAACGCTACCTTAGATCTCCTTTAAGACCAGATTTGTTTTAACTCAAAAAACGTATAACGCTCTTATTTTTAAGCAAATAATCTCTTATACATCTTTCGACAACTAATCGTTGGTTATGGTTATTGTGACGTTTAGGGAGGGCAACAATATTGGTGGCGGCTTGGTGGTGTCCCTTAGACCGCCTTTCAAAAGGCTGAACTCTTTTAGGCGTGCCAACGGCAACTCACGTCCAAAGTCCATTCTGGCACCGCCCGATGTTGTGCCCAAGGTATCTATTCCCTAAGATCAAGCTGTTAGCTGTTAAATTTGTCCTTGTTATTATTTATTATGTAAGCGAGTAGAATTAGAGCATGCCTCTCTCTCTCTCTCTCTTTTTCCTATCTTTTTTGTTTCTTTTATTATTAGTGCTTTTATTCGCTTTAGATGTGTTGATTTATAAACTCTTGTTTAAAATTTATGCACCTATACAAAAATGATTCTGCAATGTATTTTTCTTACCTATAATAGTAGCTATTAAAAATATCAGAAAATTGTTTATTTTAATTTTTGAACACTCCAAATACGTTACCTTCACTGTATGATAATCGGAAATAATTTCTCTCCAATAAGAAATGGAGTGATTTTGGGTGTTTTTGGGTCGCTGAATCCAAATTTATCGTCAAAAAATTTAGACCACGACATATTTTCAGAATAAATACACTGTTCATATCAAAAAAAAGGTACCAAAATGTATCGCTTTCTGTATAAACTTTAATTAGTCTCTCATCACCAGCCAACCATATTGTTCATTACCTACGTTTTTCTTAGATTTTCAGGAAGAAAATCAAAATGTGAATCTAGAAAGTGTTGTTTTTAAAAACTCAATTTATGATAATTAACTAGAAGCTCAGAAACAATTTGTATTTTCCACCATTCTAAAGGATGTCTATGCTGCCTTTTCAATCTCAGACACACCAATTTCAAATATTTCGTCCTTTATTCATTTTCTAATTTGGGACCAATTAATATGCATTCCTTAGTAGTTTGGCTTTCGATGATTTTAGAAAAATATTTTACAAGTATTTAAAGGCAATGATATGATAGAGTTGCAGGGAAATTCTTACTACCACATATTTGCTGTATCATTTTTTTGTGTTGTAGTGATAACTCATTTTTATACTGAAACTGTGCATCATAAAAAGGAAAAGAACTGGAATATTCTATGAGATATATACTGTGTAGAAATGTTTTTCGGGTTTTGTCGTGTATTCCACTGTTTCACTTGACGTTTCGCTGATCAGACTAAAAGTCACAGGTATAGCAGTAAACTCCACTCACATAAATTTATTAATTATGCGGAACGCAGCGTTTCGAGAGTACATGGGCTCTCGAAACGCTGCGTTCCGCATAATTAATAAATTTGTGTGAGTGGAGTTTACTGCTATACCTGTGAATTGTACATCCACACAGTCCTTGCAATCGTCATTAGACTAAAAGTCTTTAGAAACCTTCTGAAGAAGCTGACAGCATAATCAACGAAACGTCAAGTAAAACAGTGAATACACGATAAAACCCGATAAACATTTCTACTATTGACGACGGTCGTGAAAGCCTACACTCAAGTGTGTTCATTTCAAAACTTCCACTTCAAATTTCTGGGAATTAATTTATTTATTACTGGATTTTTTTGCTAAACGTCTTTTTTATTGTATTTTTGAATTCTATAACGTCATAGGCATTACATGCAAAAGTTTCCTAAAGGTGCTCAGTAGGATTGAGATCCTGGATACACGCTTGTCATTGAGCCACTTTTACAAACTTTATCATGTAGCATTCTTTCTCTAAATACCGTTTCGGAATCACCAAAAGGTGCTCAAAGCTAGTATACATAGTGCTACATGTAAAGTAGTTCAGTTTTGAATTGGGGGATCTCATTTCCCTTTTGAAAAGTTACTTTCTCTCATTCTACATCTAAAGGTATATGATATACATACGATACCATTTTGTAAGGATATTTCCCAAAATCCCCAAGACATTTGCTTTATTAATAGTACTTCGTCCGACTAGAACTTTGCAACAAGAAGAAATTTGATTTTTCGAATAAGGTGAATAAATTTTCAATTTTTTACCAATAACTTACCTATTTTTTGTCTTTTTTTCAATTTGATCGTAGTCATTACTTACCAGCAACTGGAGATGTCTTGATTTTCCTTGGGGAAAGATTACCATGACATATCCATTGTTAAGGTTGCCATTTGTATTCAGGAACGTTGTGACATTCGTAATACGTACAAAATCCAATTGGTGCTTGCTGAACAGTTCCAGCTCATAGTGACGTATCACTATAAAAAAGAGCTGTATGAATAAACAACGTTAATGTTTATAATTGGTGGTGCACAATCGAAAAAAATTAAATTACTGTATTGAAAAGCATATACATTGCAAGCTTGTTTTAGGAATGGCTAGAAGCAGATCCAAAAACTAATATTCCAAAACATTAGTACTTTTAATGATAAAAATTATTAATGCCATCTTTCAAAGTTAAAAATGGATCTGAAAAATCTAACCGTGCATAAATTTTGAACAGGAATTTACACATTTTGAATGATGCAATTAACAATGGCCTATACTTTAATTCGGAGGAAAGTCGCAGTTATACAATGAAACTTTTGGGTATATATTTTATAAAGGAAATTTAAGAGATATTCTAGATTTAGATAATCAAACATTGAAACACCATATACAGGGATGTCTTTGAAATAAAATAAAAAGTTACATAAAATACAAAAATTTAGAAAATTGTAATATGTGCCGACTATGGATGTACATATTACGTCCATCCCATCAAATTCGCATACATACACGCAGGCTGTATACACTGCAATAACACAGCGGTCAACGTTATAAAAGCTATAACGTAACACTGTCTATCCTTCAAATGGCATGGTAAGATTTCAATAACATGCTCATGTACGAATATTTCGGGTGTGAATAATAAAACCATTTTTATTTTAAATATCTTTATCATTTTTTTTCGCGTCTGCGAAGGAATTTTCGCAAAATAGTTTGGATTTAAGTCTAATTAAATTAGACCTTTCCATTTTGTATACTTTTTTAATTTGTTTCATGGACAACCCTGTATACTATATACAAATTAACGTCGCCATTATTGCGAAGTTTGTTACTATTAAAACTACAAAGTTGGGTGACCTGACAAAGTAACAATATTATTTTTACTGTTAGTAATGATAAAATCAGGAAAATCATTGAATATTGAGTTATTGGGATATTTCAAAATGAATAGTTTTTCTTAATAGAACATCCACCACAGTTTTATATAATATGATCGAAAAATCTTCGGGTCTCTATAACATTATTTATCTCAATTATTTTTGAGATTTATGTGACAACTATTAAGTAATAATACTATACTTGTCATAATCTAAAACCTAATGTTATTAATTAGGAGCCATAGAAGTCAATAATGTTATAGATGCTTTTGGATTCCATGACTATCGCAATCCAGACTTTTTGATCATACGATATATTTTGAAAGAAGATAAAACTGTATAACTACCCAAAACTTGAATAGTACTTTCAGTATTTATCGATCTTTTGAGTATCAGTTAATCAAATAAGTTCGTGGGCTTTTTTATCGCAAAATCTACATATTTATTAAAAAACAATAATACACAATTATTCAACGAAATAATTACCATCACACTCAACGATGGAAGATACATGTAACGAAAATAGAAAACTACTGCGAGACTTTGCTGCCTTTAATAAATTAAAAATAACAAATAGTTTCATTAGAAAGAAAAATATACGCAAATACACTTGGTTGGCAAGAGGACGGAGGTCGATAATAGACTACATAATTGCAAATAACAAATTAGCTGGACAAGTAAAACACAAGGGTATATAAAGGACCAGACATAGGATCAGATCATTTCTTAGTTGTAGCAACGATAGTAACATATAAAAAGTGGAAACAAAAATCAAAAATACAACGAATTCAAATGAAGAAGTATATCTACTTGACGAGGAAAATATAGGAGAGCTTTACCAGAATAGATTGAACAAAAGGGAAACCAGGCGTGGCACTTAGTCACCCCGACAAACGGGATGAGTTGTTGCCACTAAAAATAAGGTTAAGGTTTATAAATTTTTAGCAAAGATATAAGTCTATATTGTATTGAAAATTCAGCCCAATTCAACTGATATCAAAGGAGATACGGCATAAGAACTTCAAAATATGGCACTTTGTCACCATGGTTGACGGTAAACAATATAGAAAATGACGTACATGAAAGACAAAATCTGGCTTATAAAGTAACTAAATCATTAAACAGTTATGAACATGATTAAATACAAATAAAACAATATAGACGAAGAGAACTGGGTAACACATTATGAATAGCTCTGGTACAAAGAAAATATTGACGAAATAACAATACAAGAAGTAGAAGTGAAAGGTTTGGATGATATAGAAGTGACAGAATCCTTGAGGGCTACTACAGAAAAGCGACCGGTATGGATGGGATCAACAAAGAGCTTTAGAAATATGAAGGACTTATACTACACCTAAGACTTCTGCATGTACTTAATAAATGTTAGACATAAATGAGAGAATAAAGGAAATAAGTGCAAGGAACACGTGGAACGGATACAAGTGACGAGGTTGCCAGCCAGAGAGAAATTTTATAGGAATCTAGGAAGAAGTGTAGGCATACCAAATAAAAGATGGGTATCGTAACAGGTAAAATACCTAAAAGCTAAAGTGAAGACGAAGAAGACTATCATCTTTTGTCAACGTGACATCAATTTTTGCATGCCGCTTCTGTAGAATTTATGTATTTGTTACCATTTCCAACAATTCGAATTAGAAATTAAATAAATGTTACCAAATGTGTATATGTATCGGACAATAGAAGAATTCATATTAAGGTGGATTACAGACCAGCAACTTTATAAATGTTGCACTCTGTTGTGTGCAAAAATCGCATGAACTTATTTGATTAGCTGATATTAATAGAAATCATACACGTTTGACAAATATACAATTTTTTGTCCAAAACCTGAGGCTGCAACCTTATTTTTTTTTTAGGTTTCTTTTGAGGAGTGTTGAAGCTAACTTTAGTGATAGTGGCATATTCAATCGAAAGAACCTGCATTACTAAAGCCCACCCACAAATGCTTGCAGCTAATTTATTTTTAAATGTCGAATAATTATGTTTTAAACCAGTATTTACTTAGCATTCTACTGGGTGTTCCGTTGAGAAAATGTTATGACTCCTCTGAATTAAAACGCATAGGCTGTAACGCATGTCCAAGATTACCTAGGATAATCAAATCTCCTTTTCCATAATCAACTTGCTTCTGCGTATGTAGTCTTCGTTTGTTGTTTTGTTATGAGTTACGATATAATCCGTACTTCACAGCCACCGCTGCACTATCAAACGTTAGACGCGTATATGTGCAAACACACACATACATACATCTTTTTTTACGAGCGATGATTAATTACTACTCTCCTAGCCCCTGGGCGATTTGCAACGGACGATAACGCTCCAAATGCACGCCTACGCTTAAACGAGGTCAATTAAAAAGCAGCTGCTCATTCCGTTAATAATAATTACATGAATAATAATAACAATGATAAAACAAATAATGTAATGTACATATTGCTAAGTTGCGTACTAATTTTAGAACTGGTTGAAATGCGAGCGTTGATGTTCGTTCATCCCGATCTCTGTTTCAGTGTAACAACAATGAGGAACACAAGCAGAATGAGGAAGAACCGGCGTCTTGGGCGACATCTTTCGAGAAACTCCTGGAATGCAACATAGGATTGCACGCTTTTGCGGTAAGTGTCTAGATCGGTAATTGTTGTTTATTTTACGACTAATATCCGAATTTATCTCGTTTGTAAATTAACTGGTTAGTATTCAATATAAGTGAGTAGGTTGTTGTTTTAGTAGAGATCGAAAATATCATTCAAAATAACAAGAACATTTCTATATTTATCCGGATAATACCTAAACTGCAATAAACACTCTGCGAAATTTCTGTAGTTCCATATAATTTTGTAGTTTTCCTATAAACATTTAACGGTATGAGTTGGGAATTACCTAGAATTACATTTCTGAATGTAAAGAGATAACAGAGAGAAAAAAGAGTCATTATTTTGTCAGCATCAGAACAGTTACTGTAACTGATATGTTACTTTCCCTACATGCCGCGTAAACGTATAATTAAGAGCGAAGTTTCTATAATTCCAGTTAGATAGACATCCAACGATATCAGGCATTACTTTTCAGTGTAGGAAACCCTCTAAACATCTTCAAAACTTTATTTATTGTTAACTATTTACAGACAGGGACACAATTATTAGGCACCCCCAATTTTTTCAATTATCTTTAAGATAAACAATGAACAAATAAAACAAATATAAAAGCAAATATTTATTACTAAAAACTGGAAATTCAATATTTGACCATCCTTGAAAATATTTATTTCCAAATCGGTGGTAACTGACCTATTTAGTTTTCCAACGAGCACAATATAATAGGGTAATTATATTTTTGAGAAAAAAAATCGAAAAAAAAAGAAACTAAACTTTCCCAGTTGACGCAAATTTCCAAATAATGACGGGTAACTGTGTATGCTACAAATAGTTTCAACTGAAACGCCCAAACCGGTATGTCATAATGAAAGCATCTTTCTAGGAAACTTCATTACCCGATACCTATGGTATGGAATGTCTACGTAAATACATTTCCTGACAAACAATAGAAAAAAATCCTTTCTATGCGAGTCTATACTTTGAATAAATAACATTTTAACTCACAAAGGTTATTGTAAATATACCGTTGAAAAACATTTAACGCACATTTCTCGGAAACGATAATAAGCCACGATTGAACTAAATAATATACGTGAATATAAATCTTTTTTTTGCATATTTTGACTGTAATTTTTTTAGAATTTCTTTTTGTTAATTTAATTGAGGATATCTACAAATTTAATGTGACTAAAGTTTAGCGAGTTCTTCGACACTTTGAAACATAGTTTATCGTTAGCAATTTTACATTGTATTAGGTCTTACTTCTGTCAGCCAGAGAACTTGGTGGTCATCTCGAGCGGAACTCTCCCCATTTCTAAGTCTGCCGTGCGATGAAATGGTTAAGAAATATAGCTTCAACAAGAATTTTCTTACAAAGCTAAGTAACGAGAAAGAATGGAACGGAGAATCTCCCACTTACGTTCCAAAGGCAAATGCCATGAAATGGTACACGGATGGTTCCAAAATTGACAGTGGAACAGGCGCAGGGATATTTGGGCCAGGAACCGAATATTCAGAGTCAATGGGAATATACCCTAGCGTCTTTCAAGCAGAGATGAATGCGATTGGAAGATCTATTCAATTGAACCTTGACAGGAACTATCGAAGGAACGCATTGCAAACTTAAAGACAGAGAGGAGAAGTTCAGAGCATTTCTTTGGGAGAATCTTCCTAGTCTGGGGCATTCCAAGGTATTCCTTGGAAACTTCAATAAGAAAAGAGCAAAGACTATGCTAGAACTTAGTAGACACAAAGTACGTGTCCTCACGGGTTTTCTTACATGGCATTGTGCCCTTGGGGAACACATGGCAGGGATAGATTTGAAACAGAATAGCGACTGCAGGTTTTGTGGGGCAGAGGCTGAAAGTCCGGCACACCTAACATCTAACTGCACTGTCATTATAGAGACCCGTGCCAACCATCTTGGCCAAAACGTCATAGACGAAGTGGAAATAAATACGTTCTCTGAAACCATGACAGCTATTGCAATTTATTAAAGCTCTTAGACTGGATGGAGAGCTATAAGTTTGGGCAAATCACACAATAGGTCGCAATGCAACATCACCCTTGTTAATCTAATCTACTTCTGTCAATTTTCTGAATTTTTGCACCTGGATAAGACTCAATATTGGGGTCACTTCTTTTATATTTATATATAGTTCATATATTGTCAAATTTGATAAAAAATTCCAACGTTATGGTCAATGATACATAAATACCCAACTCATTTTTTCACACGAGTTTGGCGCTATCTTATGCTACAAGAATAAAACACTCGCCTGGCGGTACAAACACAGCGATAACAAGGGTAACTGCACATGTGAATGATTTCTCAAGTTTACCGTGGCGCATTGAAAACACATCTAAAATGCCTAGAAAACAGTACCTAACATAATAATGCAGTTACCCTAAGCACAGTTGATGCGCGCCCTCTCTGGTCTACCAATCCATATGTTGCACGGGAGCAGGGTTGGGAAACTGTATCCGCTTGTTTTCGCTGTGTTTGAACCGGCAGGCGATTGTTTTAGTTTTGTGGCGTTAGATAGTGCCATGAATATTCACTTACGCTGTAAGGTTTGTGTTAAGGATATTTTAAATTTGATTTTTTGGCGCCTCTTACAGCAACTTCGGTATATAAAAGGGAATGATGAAATGGCGTGATAATAAAGTACATATATGTGAGTGGTGTTTTTATTCAATTAAACAGTTAGATATGGTGATAGTAGCAGAGTGGGAATTGCAATGTTTTGAGCAAAAAATCGCTCGAAACCAAGCTGATGACGCTGGGTAGGCAGAAACATGTCCATGCATTAGCGTTCTTTGTCTCCTCCAA
Source organism: Trypoxylus dichotomus (assembly GCA_023509865.1). Taxonomy (NCBI): domain Eukaryota; kingdom Metazoa; phylum Arthropoda; class Insecta; order Coleoptera; family Scarabaeidae; genus Trypoxylus; species Trypoxylus dichotomus. The sequence continues at coordinate 53,703,009 of CM042075.1, forward strand.
TTGTCTTTTTCATATATGATTTCACCAATACTATGAGTAACTGTACTTTAGCAGCTTAGCAGTTATTACGCGAAGCAAATAGAGCTAAATGGTTACCATGGGCGAGAAAATACAACGGACCTACGAATCTAAATACCTTACCTTTAGTACAAACAAAAGAACATTTATCTTCAGAATGGAAACGGGAACGAACATGGACGAGGATCAGACACGGGCTTGTTTTAGCGGTACCTCTATGGTCACATCTGTGGAGATTTTGAAGCGAAATGAAATCTCATCTGGAACACGATTCACCGGTGAAAACTTCCTATTCCAGCACGATAATCATCCAAAACACACTGCAAAGGTATGCCGTGAGTATTTGGAACAACTGAAGCACAGTACTTTGGGCGCAAATATAGGTGCGGCAATAATAAAAGCGAAAAGTTGATGCATTGACGAATCGGATATTTTAAATTCATTTATGATTATCTTTGTTGACAAATTAATAATTACATTGTTTTATAACTGTTATAGTTCTTTAGTACAGAATAAAGGTTTATTTTATAATTAACTTTTGACTTAAACTAACATCTATATTAATACTAATATTAATATGAATGTAAATACTAAACTACCGTTGGCATTAGTAATGATAAAATTACAATTTTTCTTGCAATTTCCAACGTATTAACCCATACATATAGAGATGTTGGGTTCAAGTCCCCTCCGAGACCGATTTTTTTTCGGAAATTTAATACGTTGGAAATTGCAAGAAAAATTGTAATTTTATCACAACTTTTGACTTGTTTTTGTATATAGAGGTGAGTAAACACTTATTCCCGGCAGTGTATAGTCCTAGTCGCGCGACCTTGTTCGAAGTTAAAGCGTTCTCACCTTTCCGTCGGTTGTTCTCGAAATAAAAAACATAAAACACTAAAGCCGCATTAAGCGCGCCTATTGCTTGAGGCGTTTCCTGTCTCTACTTCCGGTTTTCTTAATAGTTGACCCACTTGGATAATCGCTTTTTTGTATCTAGGTAAATTTCTCACGTACGATATGCGAATTTTATAAATCTTTATCGGTGTAATTTGAATGAATATTGCGACGGGTGTAGATTAAAAAAAAACTCGCGAAATTTATGCGCATTATAAACAGCTTTAAATCTCGTATTTCTAAATTACTACTACGAAATCACTTTCAAAACAGTAAAGGGGTATTTCAAAATTTCGTATGTGCTAATAAATTGGGTTTACAGACGCGGAGAATTGTATTGTCTATTAGTGTATGGAATTACAATGTGGATGTTTATAATTTTTGCTGTCATGGAGTAAGTAAGTAAATGTACGAACTGCATAAACAATCGCTACGTATTCAAAAAGAAAGATAAAAGAAACCTAGATGTGGAGAAACATAAATAAAACGATTTCTGCTACCTTAAACATGACTATCCGCCATATTGTAAATTGGCATCTTTATTGAGTAATCGTAAACAGTCGTATATTAACACGTAGCTTACAGTCTTACAGAAAACGAATCAACTAGTTAATTTCGATTTTAAAAAACACATAACTTAATTCTGTGACGTCACTAATCGTGATTAAACAACTCTATACTTCATTCACGTTAAGAATGCAGTAGATAGTGTTACTATCGGCGTCCGTATTACACTTTACTTTTTAGTGATGACATTCTGGCCTTTTTGTTGGGTATTGTGCAAATATATTTGCTTCTCCTCTTTGCTACTTGTTCAGTCTTGCTCTCAAAATATCCACCTTCCCATCTGTGTGGAAGATAGCCAAATTGGTGCCTGTTTTTAAAAATGGCGAGAAATGTGTTGTTTTCAATTATCGTCCCATAGCGTTATTAAATAATTTTAAGTTTTTGAGAAATGTTTGTACAAGTATATTTATGCTCAAGTTAAGCCCTGGATAAAAAATGACCAACACGGTTTCGTTGATCAACGATCTACAGTAACTAATCTTGTTACAATTACTCAATACTTACCTGATAGTATTGATGCTGGAAGGCAGGTATATGTTGTATATACTGCCCTAACAAAAGCTTTTGATCGAATCGACCACGCCCTGCTTATTAATAAATTGGACAATATTGGATTTTTGTCTTCCCTTTGTCTTTATTCCAATCGTATCTTCTTGATAGAAAGCAATTTATGACATTCATGGGATTTGAGTCTAATTACGTGACGCAGACCTCTGGAGTTCCTCAGCGGAGTAACTTGGGTTCACTTTTGTTCCTCATATATATAAACGATATGTGTTATAAACTGAACTGTCCAAAGTTGTTATACGCAGATGACAAAATTATATACAACAATTAATAATTCTCAGTATTGCAACTATTTGCAAAGCCAACTTAACATATTCCACGTGGTGCATCAACAAACTAACAGTTAATTGTCATGTGTAAGACGACTCCAATTATATATACCTATCACTTGGCTGGATCTCCTTTACCTAGAGAGACCTTTATGAGAGACTTGGCCATCGCCTTCGACTCAAAACTGACCTTTACGGAGCATATATCCAGTATTTGTACATCTATCAGATACATCTTCTAGAGCAGATTCAGAGAAAGTGTTTATTTATTTTTATACTTTAAGAAATTTAATACTTACCCGATACAAGGATTTAGTCGCAACACTCTGCTAGAGATATTTAACACTGATTCCTTGGAACTACGTCGAAAGCAAGCTGAATACAACTTCCTATTTACTTTACTTAATAATGGCCTTGATGATCCTGAGTTGTTGAGTAAAATCAATTTCATTGTTCTACGTTCAAGATCTAGGCAAACAAATATATTTTACTGTTTCACACCTAGAACAATCATCGCCATCAGGTCCCCGATACATAGAATGTGTAGTAACTTCAACTCTGTGGAATTATGTAGACCGCGGGTGCATTACACATAGCTGAATTCTTTTTCGGTTCTCTTTTTTTCTTAACCACTGGTGAACTATTTTTTTTTAATTAAATTAAAGCAACTAAAGTATTGTAATTTGATCTACCTTAATTTTATGTTATTTATAGGTAACTTATTTTTACATGTGTACATTAATTATTTAATTTTTGCCTTGTAATTGGATATTTGTATCTGTTGCGCAATAAAATATTATTATTATTACTTACGAAAAACATTACATAATTTTTATGTCAGTAAAAAGAAAGCTCCCACTCTGAAATGCATCCATAAAAAGTTTGTGGAGAATACAGGGTATCGGGGATGTCCCGAAAGTTTGAAAAAAGGAAGATAGGACTCTGTTGACGGAAAATGAAGACGAATAGAAAACTATCTAAACGACATCTCCAATTTAATCACATACCCATCATAACACTTACAGGAGTCTACTTATCTTACTCGCACATTGTAACATCACGCTTCCCCGTCTGTGCATCTCACCGGCACAGGTATTTTAGATAACCTGTACCTATCATAAAGAAATGAACGCCGAGCGCTATTGTAAAACAACTGAGACCAAATTTTCCCAAGGATTAAGTGACTATTATTGATAATACGTCCTACCACAAAATACAAGTAGCTCAAGCAATAAAGAGACTTGCTTCATTGAAAGAGACATACATTTTGACCTCAAAATGTTGAAACCACAGCAATATAAAATTATTATAAATTTAACAGGACGCAATATGTTATACATCAATACTCAAAAAACACTATCTTCAAATTGGTATTATGTAATAACGCGAAACAAATTAAGAAGTAGACAAGTACTAATCAGATACCATATCAGAATAGCATACGATTTTGAATTGCATCTCAACTTGTTGTTCTAAGCATATTTTTAGTTAATGCAGCAATTCTTGTTATAGTTTGATGAAGCGCCTTTTCTTGGTTCTGTGTTACGTCTAAAGCATATTCCCGTTTCTATCAGAGCACAAACTTTTCTCTCTCCACCCCGTTATGCATTTTTCTTATCTATAATTACGAAAGACTAGTCATAAAAATAAATTCACAACACAGCCCAGCAGGAAGATCTTTATTTTAATTTTCGAACATACTAAATACGTTATCCTCACTATACAATAGTCAGGGCCGTTTTATTCACATTCTGGTAAAATTCCAGGTAGCACAAGCTAACGGATAAACACAAACATGTGTTTATTCACCTTGTGACAGATAAAAAGCAGTTGATAAATTGCTTATCAGAGGGATAAATTTACCCGTTGTTGAATCCTCCCGATAAATGTATATCTATCGGATATTATAACCTCACTTTATTTTGTGCGTTTGTTTTCATATAGAAATATTCTGAATGAATATGGAACTTCTTGAAGATTTTGGGGATGTTTTTATCGCAGAGGAAGTTCAAGCAATTGAAAACATCGATAATCGCTGTTAATTTAGTTTTGTTCTTGACTTGCTGTTAATAATTCTGTTGGTTTTATTTTAAATTTACTAAATTTTATGTTATTAATTGATATTTAATTCATCATTTTATTCTCAGTGCAAAATGAACTTCGAGAATTATACATAAAACAAATAAGTATTAAAATAAAATTATAATTTCTTGTACTCCTTTTTTAAGATTTTTATTTTTAGTTCATGTTTTTTCTCCAAATATTTTATCTGTCCCGCCTTAATTTTAATTTCTAAATCTCTGACTTGAGATTCTTTTTTAGCAATTATGAATTGCTTTTTTAAAAGGTCTGATAGATGCATCACAAATTCAATATTAATTTGTTCTTTAGGTTTTTCCATCGGTAATTTTTTGGAAACTTAAACTTTTCGGTATCCAATTATTCTATTTCATAATTCGCAAAATTAGTTGGTCGATCTTTTTATTATAACATTTTCTAATACCATTTTCCATTTGACGAACAGTACAAGAATATTAGGTTATGTTCAATTCGAAACTGTAATTATGTGTTTGTCTTTCTCATTACAACGGACATAAGTCTATCTTTCAGTTTTATCCATTGCTATACTAACCATCTAAAAACATTAGACAGTCCTGGTTTGTTACCTGTCAGATCAAATTTAGTGAATATACCAAAATGAGATATCTGCTACCTGATACATTTATCTTGCTGGCAGTTATCAGAATGTGAATAAACCGGCCCTTTGTTGTTTAAAATAAAATTTCTTAAATCAGATTCTCTAAACTATTTAAAGTACTCCTGAGTAAATCCTAATTCATTACGTTAATCTATATGACGTGTCTAATTTTCTTTTAGGAATTCCTAAAGAAAGAATTTAGCGCCGAGAACATATACTTCTGGACGGCGTGCGAACGTTTCAAACAATTAGCTCCTAGTCAAGAGAAGAAGAATGAGGCGGAAAGAATCTACCAGCAACACCTTTGCGTGGGCGCAACCGAGGCGGTCAACGTGGACTCGCAAGCGCGACAGTTCGCCGAACTATCGCTTCAGGAGGCGTCCAATGGTACTTTCGAACTCGCCCAGAAGCAGATCTTCAATCTGATGAAGTTCGACAGTTATCCCAGATTTCTAAAGTCGGACGTTTACAAGCAATGCCTGTCCGGCAATATGAACGGCTTGGAGATCGATAGTAGCCTTCTAACGCATCCAGTTTCGGGGAATACACCCAGTAAATTGAAGAAATCCCTTAGCAACGCCGAAGATCGTAGAAGAAAATCGTTGCTACCTTGGTACAGGAAGAACAGGACGAAGTCCAAGGATCGCGGCGATATCGAGTATAGTAAGAAGTCGGATTCGACGGAAACGGTGTCTGGTGGGGGAGACAAAGCGAATGATGTACATAGTAGTAAATCTTCATTAACTTCCTTGGATTTTGCAACGCAGGTAAATAGATTATAATTAGGTTTGTACAATAATAGGCATGTGATGTGTATATTTAGATATTCATTAGAGGGGTAAAGATAAATCTTAATTAGTCGTGTTCGTGTTTTGTTTGACCGTGTAATTGCACGGAAAGCAAATAAATACGTGTTACGATTGTTAAATTAATCTGCGGTCATAAACTGTAGGCATAAACAGAAATTTTACGTCCGAATTAATTTGACACATTATTTTCTCGATAAGCATAAATTTCCACAAACAATTTTTACGAGGGCGATCTGAAATGTTTCCGGAATCGACAAGAAAAACACGGTATTGGTGTGGTTTTTTATTTTTCGATGTAGCCTCCTCGAAGATCAATATACGTTTTCAAACGGTGCTCCCGTCTCTTCAAGCCGTCGGAAAACTAAGATGTTTCGAGGTCTGCAAAATAGCAATCTGTAGCGACCTCCTCATTTGAGGCTGACTAGGTCCAGTGAATATGAAGGATGAGAGACTAATTCGTAACGCAACTCATTCAATTTGGACACGACGATGTGGAATGATGCATTGTCGCGAGAAGCATTTTTTTCCGCTGCGTCGAATCAGGTCAATAAGTCGCTGTGGTATTGCCCCGTGATCGTCCTTCCCTTCTGCAGATAATCGATGGGCATCACACCTTGGGAATCCCAAAAAATGGTCGCCATGACCTTTCCGACCAATGGAACGGTCTTTGCTTTCTTCGGAGCCGATTCGCCCGAAAAAGTCCACTACTTCAATTGTTCCTTGATCACCGGTATGTGGTGGTGGAGCCAAGTCTCATCCACGGTTACCAAACTCATGAAGAAATCCTTTGGATTGCGTTGGATCCTGGCCACACACTCCACCGAAACGGTCACCCGATTTCGTTTTTGCTCCGCCGAAAGCTTTTTTATACCCAAAATTTGCTCTGCTATCTCTTTCAGCTTTAATCGGCGATCGGCTAACATGACATCGTGAATTTTGTCGACCATTTCATCGTCGGTAGCGGGTTTTGGGCGTCCAC